>QEPC01004881.1:291237-302099 GCA_003113815.1 Sphenodon punctatus | reverse complement strand
GTCCCCGTGTCCCAATATATTCCTAAATAAACAAGAGTTTGGGACACACTGTGAAACCCCCAAACACCCATGTGGAGCCAATGGGAAACACTCCCAGGCCCCTACCAAATAATAATGAGGCATAAGAAGACCCCAGTCCCCCGCTCCCTCCCAATTCATTGAATCCCTCCGAACGGCCATAAGGAGTCATTAAAATCTGTTGGGATCCTGCTTGACAGTGCTCGGAATATACCAGGAGACCTAAATGTTCTCAGGGGTGCAGTGGGTACCCCCTCTCCCCACGTACTCCATAAGAATATTGGGGAATGACTAACCTCCATTTACCCCTATTGAATAGACCAATGCCTCAAGTCCTTCCGAATGGCCATAGAAATATATTGGGACATGGTAGGTTCTGGCCAAACACTGTTGGGGGCACACTCCACACCCATGTGGAGCCAATGGGAAACATGCCCAGACTTCCCCCACAATTAACACTAAAGCATAAGACCCCAGACCCCCCACTCCCTCGCAATTAATTGAATCCCTCCGAATGGCCATAGGAATGCATGGATTCTTCCAAATGGCCAAAGGGACCGCTTAAAATTTTGGGATTCAGCTTGATAGTTATGGGACTATATGGGGAGACCTCTAAATGTTCTCAGGGGTGCAGCGGGAAACCCCCCCCCCCACTCTATAATACTATTGGGGAATGAGTAGTCTCCATTTACCCATATTGACTAGATAATTTCTCGAGACCTTCTGAATGGCCATAGGAATCTATTGGGACATAGTGGCCTCTGGCCAAACGACGTTTGGGGCACACTGTGGAACCCCCTGTCACGAAGGAACATAAGGCCACACAGGGGAGATACATATTTGCTAGACCTATATTGCAGTAAAACTGATACTTACACATGTATGTAATGTTAAAGATAAGTACTGAAAACTCGCTTCATGTAATCGTGGAACGTAAACCGAGAACAGGAAACTCAATTAATGCAAGAGAGAGAGACAAAAGCCAGGCTAATGTGTATTCCCCGCAAGAGCCAGACAGAAACATCTGAGTGCAAATTAAGCTCTTCCTTTGCCTACGTGACCACAGGCGACACAGCCCTCTGAGCTTTTCCCTAGGCGGGAAAGTTAAAACAAAGGGACTGGAAAACATATAAAAAGGTGAAGATCTTTCCCAGAGAGGACAATTAGGAACGGAACTCTGAATAGCTGAGCTTCGGATGAGCCTGCTTGTCAGAAGATGCAATGAGAAAAAGGACTTTGATTCTAACCAACCTAAGAATCCGTGCCTGGTCATTTACATCACTGACTGAGAATGGACTCAAGCTTATGGATTTTTTGTAGGGTAAGATATTATGGAGGGAATTAGCCAGTACAGAGTAGGAAGGAATGCGTTATTTTGCTGTTTACTTTATTAGCCACTCTGTGTCAAATTATTCTTGCTTATGTAATCAATAAAAAAAAATCTTATTTTTATTGAGACGTGTCGGTGGTCTAACATTGGGAACACAAGTGAGCAACTTGAGCTTTCAAGCTCTTGCGGACCCAGAGAGTGTGTGTGCAAACAGGAAGATTTTGGGGAGTCTGGGTGGCAAAAGGATTATCCCCGTTGCAAGACTGAATCAGCCAGAGAGAGAACTGGTTCAGGTGACTTGCAAGAGAGGGAAATTGAGTCACCCAACCCAGAAAGGGGGGTAGTGGACCCCCAAAACCGTGGCACCCCCATACACTCACGTGGAGCCAATGGGAAACACTCCCAGACCTCTCGCAAATAATACTGAGGCAGAAGAAGTGCTCAGCCCCCTGCTCCCTCCCAATTCATTAAATCCCTCGGAATTATCTAGTCAATGTGGGTACAGGGAGGCAAGTCATTCCCCGATACCAGAGAGTATGCGGTGGTGTTGGTTTCCCACTGCCCCCCTGAGAACATTTTGAGGGCTCGTATTTTCCCAGAACTGTCAACTGCATCTCAACATATTTTAATGGATCCCTATGGCCACTTGCAAGAATCAGTGCATTCCTATGGCATTTGGAGAGATTCAATTAATTGGGAGGAAGCGGGAGTGTTTCCCATTGGATCCACATGGGTGTTGGGGGGTGGTGTCCATGGTGTACCCCAAACTGTTTATTTAGAAGTCACCATGTCCCAATATATTCCTATGCCCCAAACAGTGTTTGGCCAGAACCCACCGTATTCCAAAATATTCCTATGGCCATTCGGAAGCTCTTGAGACAGCGGCCCCACGTACACACAACGCTCCCACGCATGGACACCCAGTGTCCACGTAGGGGAGTATCTTGTGTAAATGTGGAGGTGCGCAGACTC
This sequence comes from Sphenodon punctatus, assembly GCA_003113815.1. Taxonomy (NCBI): domain Eukaryota; kingdom Metazoa; phylum Chordata; class Lepidosauria; order Sphenodontia; family Sphenodontidae; genus Sphenodon; species Sphenodon punctatus. The sequence continues at coordinate 299,779 of QEPC01004881.1, read as the reverse complement.
CTGCGACCCACACATTCCCACCACCACGCACAGAACAATTTAAAACGCAGGTCGCTCCATGGGTGGGGATGGGTGAGCACTTGTCTGCCCCTGCACCCCCGCTCTGCCCCTGCGCCGCGCACACAGACCGCCCCCCGGCAGCGGTCCATGTAAAAAGGGCCGCTATCTAGTCAATGTGGGTAAATGGAGGCTAGTTATTTCCCAATATTATTTTGGAATATATGGGGGCTACTGCACCCCAGAGAACATTTCGAGGTCTCCCAGAGACTTCCCTCAGAGACTCTTTGGCAGGATCTCGACAAATTTTAATAGATCCTTATGGCCATTTGGAGGAATTGAATTAGGAAGACATGGAGGCCTTTTTACGTGTCGGCATTATTTGGGAGGTGTCGGGGAGTGTTCCCGTGTGGCTCCAGTTGAGAATTTGGGGAGTCACTCAATGTGCCCCAAACAGTATTTGGATAGAACCCACCGTGTCTCAATATATTCCTATGGCCATTTGGGAGGTCTGATGCATTATCTAATAGATGTGAGTAAACGGAGCCTAGTTATTCCCAATATTAATTTGGAGCATGTTGGGGGGAGGGGGTGTCTACTGCACCCGAGGTCTCCCAGTGCGTCTCCAACACTCTTTTGGAGAATCTGAACATGTTTTAATGCATTCCTATGGTCATTAGGTGACCTTTTTAGTATGCCCCTTTGTGCCAGCCTGCACCCTAGCCCTGCCCTGAACAGAAAGGTGCAATGTGTTGCTGCTGCATTAAATGGGACTCCAGTCCCTCAAGGATCCAGCTCTCCCCATCAGTGCTTGCCGAGCTGCAGCTTGGAAAAGAGGTTCTCAAATCGGTCCTGTAAACTACAAACGGAGTCACAAACCAAACGGATGTTTAATACACTTGGCATCTCTTTGTTGCTGTCTGGAGTCATAAGATGATGTCACACATAGTCCCAACATGGAGTTATACCGACAAATTTTTTGCAAACCACTGGCCTAGGGAAATGACTATTATTTGTATCTGAAACGAAACATCCAGTAGAAAATTGGTGTTGCCAACATTTATGTGGATGACATAAGGTGGTTAGTACATTCTACTCTACGCGTCATATACTAGGATATAACTCTATGTGTCAGCAGTTCCTAACCTGTTTGTCTGCCTGACCCCACCGTGAGATTTAAACAGGATTCTGTGACCCCAGGCTGTAGTATCGGATATTGATCAGAACTGTAATCCCAGCCACAGATTGTTGACCCCTCTTGGGGTTATTATTATTAACAAACATTTATATAGCGCCAGCAGTGTACCTGGCACTTAACAAAGTAATAAAATAGACATGGTCCCTGCCCCTAGGGCTTACAATCTGAGAGACAGGAGCTGGGGGAGAGACNCCCCCCCCCCCCCCCAATCCACAGAGAGAAGCTTGGAAACGTCTGCTTAATAGATTATAAAACCTCGCCTACTCTTCTTCCTTCTAACTGTAGAACAGGTGTTTTACGCTGCTAATGGTCACTTTTTACTTTTTCCCCTTCAAGTTAGGAACTATTCTGTAAAGAATCAGAAATCTTAAAAGCAAAATCTTTATTAACGACGATTACCTTGTAACCCTTGGCTGCTTCCTCCAGGGGAACAACAGCGTGATCTTTATGCTCCCAGGACAGCTGGCAAACCAGACAGATCGGGCTTTCTTCTTCCTGGCAGAAGATTTGTAGAGCCTCCCCGTGTTCCTCGCACACTCTCTCCATCCCCGGCTCTTTCTCCTTGTGCAAACCGATCTCTTTGGTTATTTCTGCCACATCTCTCAGCTGCCGGTTCGGCTGCAACTCCCCGCCCTGGAACGGCTCCCTGCACTCGGGGCAGGCCTGGGACTCCGCACTGCACTTAGTGATACACTCTCGGCAGAAGTTGTGCCCGCACTTTAAAATCGCTGGATCCTTAAAATAATCCAGGCAGATGGAACAAGTAAGAGCTTCTTGCAGTTTTTTTACCCGGGCTGCGGCCATGGCGTCGGCAAGAAGGAGCAGCAGCAGCAGCTTTCAGTTTCGATTTGCAACGTGTTTGTTATTGATTGGAGGGTGGAGCTGGCCAAGTTGGGTGCAGCCCCCGAGTGTCTGGAAAGAGCTTGTTCCTCCAACGTCAGTAAGGCTGATTCAGCCCGTGCCCCTCACTCTAAATGCGTTAAACACTTTGCTGTAATTTCCCCGCAGAGCACTAGCTGCACAATCCTCATCCCGCCCTGAAATCAGTAGGACTCCACTTCTGCAACTTTAGCATCAGATGTCTCTCTGGAGATGGAGAGGGTTGTACAGCGTTTGGAGGGTTACCAGGTAACTGGAAACCTCAAAGGAGGAGTACGCCCTGTGTGATGCCCCGCCCCCACTGCCCTGAATTAACAACATAAAATAAATACTCCCACAGGCAGGGCCAGCCTTACTCCAGGGCAAGTAGGGACAACCACCCTTGGCCCCCCTCCCTACTTCCAGGGGGCCAGATTATCCAAACCGTCCCAACTCCCTGCCAGCAGGGTCCCAAACACACTCACCTTTAGGGCCCCATGGAAGATGCCGCTAAGGGGGCAGAGCCATGGGAGGAGGATATGGGAGAAGGAGAGCCCCCCTCTGGAGAGGACTGTACAGCGTTTGTAGGGTTAACAGGTACTGGAAACCTCAAAGGAGGAAGCCCTGTGTGATGCCCCCCCTCCCCCACTGCTCTGATATGCTAAACAGGTATAAATTAACCTTAAGCAACATAAAATACCTACTCCCACAGGCAAGGCCAGCCTTACTCCACTGCAAGTAGGGACAACCACTCCTAGCCCCACTTTTTTTTCCCCTCTACTTCCAGGGGCCCCATAGTGGCCCAGATTTTCTAAACAGTCCCCACTCCCTGGCAGCAGGGCCCCAAACACACTCACCTTTAGGGTCCATGGAAGATGCTGCTAAGGGGACGGAGGCATTGGAGAAGGGGAAGAGCCACTCATACAGGGCCACCACCCAGCCTCCTTTGCCCCTTCTAACCAGACACCCAGCTCCCTTTCCATGCCCACAGATGGGACACACACACACGCACATGCACACACACACGTTCTAGTCCCTGCTCTCTGGGCGTCTTTAGACATAACAAAGATTGGGTGTCAAAACCCCTAAGCACATGTTTGGCCGTTGTGTGTAAGCACCATAACAATCCCGACACCAATTTGGCCACCCGTTGAACACGCGATGGGAACCCTATTGCATCACAAGGACAGTTTGCACGTCTCAGCTGAAAACGTGGCCAGTGTTACGTCTAATGATATCGCATGGTGCGTTAGCAGGTGCAACACAGGGAACGAGGCAGCAGACTTGCGTGCTGAGATTGGGCGGCGAATGAAACACTGCTTTGCCCCAAGATGGGCTGTGCGTCTAAGCAGCGCCACATGGGGAACCCAGGGCCAAACCGGTGTTCAGATCGAGGTCAAAACACACATTCAGACACTCGTTGGCGTTATGTCTAAAGACACCCCAAGTCTCACAAGCACACTAGTGCTATAGTGCAGGTTATAACCGTGCTCCATCCCCTCAGAAGATGGAAGCAAGAGTAACTCAGAAGAGAATTGTGGGAAAGCAAATGGCCCTGGGTGGAATTCCTTTCCACGTAGTCGTCAGACAGTTGCTCTCCTCACTGCTTCATGGGATTAGTCAGGGAAAGCTGCTATGAAGGACTGCCCCTCTCACGTCATATCATGTTACTCTGTATGTAGCAGAGCACATCTGAACAAACCTGTTATCTGTGGGTCCCAACACTGATCTGCTATAGGAGCAGCATCAGCAGTGCAGAGCCCGCCCAGAGAACCAGTGATCCTTGCCTGGACACCTTCCCCTAATGGTGGGTGCCAAGAGGGGGTTCCTCACGACTGGTGAAACACTGGTGTCATCAGAAGCACCGTTATGGTGGGGTCTGTAACACGCTAAGCACCGCTGCAGAAGTACAGAAGGATCTGATCCCTACTGTGATTAAACCATTTTCTGTTTCTTCTATGACAAACTATTGTAAAAAGCTCTACCGATTTTATTCCCCATCGTTTCTAATGCTAGTTCCTTTCAGCTGCACCCAATTACTCCTTTTAGGTCCAGCTTCTACCAAGGACCCAAACAAGAAAGGGGTATTTTCTCATGACATGGTACTCTGGGTGAATTCACAGGTAACTGAGGGAAACGCGGACCTCTGCGGGGCCCTGGAAGCTGTATAATCAGCCCCAGTTCTCTGTTGTGAGTTTGGCTGCTCCAGTTCCATCCCCACTTCAAACTCCAGTCTGGCGTTAAGATCAGATCTGAATGCCAGACCAGAGTTTGAAGGAGGGATGGAACCAGAGCGGGCACAGCTGAACTCACACGTGTCTCCCCCTCCTTGTCTTTTAGATTGTAATGCACAGGCAGGGACCGTGTCTATTTCTATGTTCTGTACAGCACCAGGTCACACGACTGGTGCTATATAAATGTTTATAATAATAATAATAATTAATAATAATAACAGAGATCCGGGGTTGATTATACAGCTCTCGGGGCCCTGCCGAGCTCAGCGTTTCCCTCAGTTACCTGTGAGTTCATCCATTGTGTAGCTGCAGTCACCACCATAAATATAAACATGGATAATGAAGGAACTGCATTGGGGAGCACGAAGTCGCTCTCTACCTCTCTCCAATAGTTGGCAAGTTTACAAGTTGCGCTTGGCAGGCTCAATGTTTAAAACTTGCTTCTCTCTCTCAGTGCCAAAAACAAGTGAGGAGCAAAGGCACAACGCTTGTGCTTGGCCGAGGGGGGGAGGAGGGTTGCTTTTAAAAAAACAAGGGACAGGCCCAGTTGAGCCAAGCCTGCTCCCCAATGGCCACACTAACCAACTCCAAGTCCTAAATAGTAATTTACTGTATGTGCCAGTGCCCCCCGCCCCCAACAGAGCCATAATGTGAATAAAAGTGCAAAATGGAATTGGGTAAGCGTTCGCCTAGTATTGAAGAAGAAGAAAAAAAGTCAATCCAACCCCACCCTCGCCTTGCTGGATGGGTGCACAACATGTGTCTGTGTGTGACTGTGCCTCTCTCTGGGCATCTTTGGGCATAACAAAGATCGGGTGTCAACACCCCATAGCACATGTTTGGCCGTTGTGTGCAAGCACCATAACAATCGCAACCCCAATTTGGCCACCCGTTGAACACACGATGGGAACACCGTCGCATCACAAGGACAATTTGAGTGTTCCAGCTGAACATGCGCCCAACATTGCGTCTAATGATATCGCATGGCATGTTAGCAGGTACAACACGGGGAACGAGGCGGCAGCGCTTGCGGGCCGAAATCGGGGGGCGAGCAAGACACCGATTTGCCCCAAGATGGGCGGTGTGTCTAAGCAGCGCCACACGGTGAACACAGGGCCAAACCGGTGTTCGTATCAAGGTCAAAACACACATTCAGACCCCCGTTGACGTTATGTCTAAAGACACCCACCGTCTTGGAAATCATTTAATTTGTTTAAATAAGACTGAATGCTCAGTGTGGTGGGCCAGGTGCTGGAGCTAGCCATCTCTCAAACCTGTTTGATGGGATGGCTGGCTGTTGAAATCTTTTTTCATATCTAAACATTTGGTTTATGGAAGGTGTGGTGTGGGGGAAGGGAGGCTGAGTAACCCAGCAGACCGAGGGTGAACTCACTACTCACACGTAACTCTTCTAAACTCCGATGTCCACGGGGCCCTAGAAGCTGTATAATCAGCGCCGGCCCGGAGGATCCCCGGATCACTGTTGTGTGTGAGACACGCCAAGTCCCAACCCTGCTTTAAACTCGGATCTGACAAATACATCCGATCTAAATGGCAGATCCGAGTTTAAAGTGGGTCTGGAAGGTGGAGTGCCTTACCCACGCACAACAGCCATCTGGGGATCATCTGGGCCTGATTATACACCTTCTGGGGCCCTGCGGACATCGGAGTTTAGCAGAGTTATGTGCGAGTTCACCCGAGTCAGTTTCTTTGAAACTGTTTGCCGCAGAGGCCACTCCCACCTCTCCGGATACTATAGCCTGGCAACAGTGGGAGCAGCAGATCTTGCTCAGTGGCAAAGCTGTTCTCTTGCAATTACAGTAATTACTTCACTCAGAACAGTTTGGCTGCAGGGCAGGCACTGCAGGAAGGCCGGGGGGGGTGGGGGCGGGAATAGAAAATCATTTATTATAATGCAGACCTCATGCTTGCTGGGTCTGGCTGAGCTGGGCAGTTGGCCAGCAGATCAGGGTGTTGGCTTCTTAGAGCTCTAGGGGAAGGGAGGGGAGAGTGAGTCGACAGGCAGAGAGGGGAAAACATTTTGTAGCCCAATTTTAAGCCATCCCCTTGGACTTTAAAGTCAGTGTCACTCAGTGGCAGTGTAAAGAGTTGCAAAAACATGTGTCCCCCCCCCACTCTGCTGGCTGGACAAAGCAGATTTAGATTTACAGAAAGTGGGAACATTTCCACACAAGGGGAAAATGAGCATGCTGGGCATTTTGAGAACCAAGGCACAGGGCTGCGGCCCAAGCCATGTTGTCCACACCAACCCACTCCCATTAGTGTGTGTCCCATTAGTTATTCCCGGAGGGGATCACTTTGGGCCTGCAGAGGACCTGGACCAGAGACAGCCCAGGAGGTGAGTGGGCTAGGCTGGCTCTGGGCAGCTGGCTCTCGCCCGCGCCCTGCCCCGCAAAACCCCGGCAGCAGGCAGCCCGGTTCAGGGCAGGACCAGCACGCAGGATGATGAGCACTGCACACATTACAGCAACTGCTCCCTTCCCGCCACAGGCACTTGCACAATGGGCATACACAAGTTTCTGTGAGGGGAGGGGGGCTGGGGCCAGGGAACCAGCTGGCCCACCCAGCCCCAGTCAGTCAGTGGACAAAAAAAAACCCCAACACAACAAGCGCAGCCTCCACCTGAACCTGGGCCGGCCCCATGACATCACTGGGGACATTGGCATACCAGAGAATCTCCTGGAAGGGTGACTTGCCAATTTGCCCCTACGCCTTAGCCAGAAACTCACTGGGTGACCGTGGGCCAGTCACAATATTCTTTCAACCTAACCTACCTCACAGGGTTGGTGTGAGGAGTAAAGCTACTATGCACTGCCTCCTCAATCTTTTTCTGAGGACACAGTGTGTAGCAGCCAGCTGCCCGGTGTAGCTAGATTGAAAATGCTCCTGGTGCAGAAGATGGAATAGGTCCCCCTTGTCCTGCCACCCACCTCCACATAAGATGCCCATTATTATAATAATTACTATTATTATTAGCATTTATATGGCGCCAGCGATGTACCTGTCACTTTACAAAGAATAAGATAGACACAGTCCCTGCCCAAGAGCTTACAATCTAAAGATGGGGAGGGGAGACAGGGAAGGGGGAACAGAGGGAAAGACAAGGGATGCAACATTCACGAGAATGCGAGAACTCAGGTACACGTTCTTGGCTTGGTTACAGTAAGTTGGGAGTTTGCAGATAACAGGTGGGGGATAATGCTGGGTGGGAATGGTTAACAGGAGTTAGGAAGGGCGGAGCGGAAGAGGTGGGTTTTGAGGAGGGACTTGAAGGCGTGGAGGGAGGGGGCAAGGCGGACGAGGGCCGGGAGGGAGTTCCAGGCATGTGGGGCAGTGAGGGAGAAGGGACGAAGGCGGTTGGGGGAGCAGGGGAGGCGTGGGAGGGTGAGGGAGGGGATGGGAGAGGAGTGAAATGCTTGAGCAGGGGTTCAGTGGGAGATCAGGGCAGGGGGGTAGGGGGGAGCGAGGTTGTGAAAGGCTTTGTAGGTGAAGATGAGGAGCTTGTGCAGAATACGCTCGGGAAGAGGGAGCCAGTGGAGAGAGGAGAGGCTGCACGTGGTTAAAGCGACGGGCTAGGTGGATGATCCTGGCAGCAGAGTTTTGAACAGAGATAAGGGAAGAAAGGTAGGAGCGGGGAAGGTGGGACCCACATGGATTGTCGGTGCCCCTGGCGTGTGGACCCTGGTGCAGCCCCTATTATAGCTACAGCCCTGCACAGTTCAGTTTGACAGTGTATATCGTATCGGGGCAGCCAAGTCAACCTTACTCCGTTTCCTGGCAGCCTGTGGATGGCCCCCTGTTCCTTGCCGCTACTCCAGGCTTCCTGCCTGCCCCACCTCACCCATGCACATGTCACTGGTAGGCGACGTGTGCCACTTCTGGCTCCTCTCCACCCCTGCCTTGTTGTCAGGAAGCGGGAGACACAGCCGGGCCCCTGCCTGCTGTCTCCATCCTGGGTAAGTGAGGTTGCGTGTGTCTGTGAGACGTGCTGTGGGGTCAGAGGTGTGCCTATGTGTGACTCGTCTGTCTGGGTCTTTGTATGGAGTGGGACCTACCAGGGGTGTCCAGCATAATTTATTTATTTATTTTCCAAATTTATAGCCTGCCCCTCCTGAAAACAGCTCGGGGCGGCTTCCAACAATAATAAAATACATATAAAAACAAATATAAAAACAATTTAAAAACATCAAAAATACAATTTAAGTATTTAAAACAGGGCCCCGGGAACCCATTC
>QEPC01004881.1:264676-279935 GCA_003113815.1 Sphenodon punctatus | reverse complement strand
TCATGTCTGTTTTCACCCAGAGAGTTGTCCTACTGGAGTCCCATCCACTTACTGGATGCGATGCTAGTAGGAAAGTTCTCTGTCTCCAAGTGGTAGGGTTGTACTCAGCAGCAAGGAGTTCCCAGTGTTAACGAATGTTCTGTCCATCACATCTTAACGCTGAAAACTCCTTGTTGCTGGATTTTTGGAGGCTCCACCTACAGTGTACAAGCCCCTCCCTAGAGCTCTGCCAGCCATAAGGTTCCATGCGGCGCTTAGATGGACGCCAGGGACAGGCAGGCCCCTCCCTCTCCCTTAAGCCCCACCCCTCCCTTAAGCTCCACCCACTTTGGGTTTTTGGCGCGCGCGCGTGCTTTGCACGCGCGCACATTAGGGGCCCATAACTAAGGCTTGAACCCGGGCCCTTCTCAACCTTGCTACGCCCCTGATCCAATAGGTCATAGTGGGGCAAAACATTCTGCAGTTCACTCTCAGATCCTGACATTCAGCTGTTACATCCCCAACTTACTTGGCTAATTGAATGAAAACAAACAAACAAAAAACAACACAAAAGAACAGACACAAGCAGACATCCAGTTCGGATGAAATATTAATTGGATATTCCGATGCCTATCTAAAAGTGTGAATGATATCCGCAAATATTAAACTGCCCTATTTGTTTTGTCACTATAATTTGCGTTTAGGCGGCCAGTAAAGCTGTAGTCAATGAGCCATGCACTAAAGCATGCCCTGTGTAATTTATGGGCAGCCCTGCTCATGTGTAGACTCCTTGGGTGAAGCCACGCGAGACGTTATCCCACTCCGGGCAGCGTTAACACATGCTGCAGCAGATCGTACGGCCGGCGACCGCCAGATGCTAGCCCAGCCCCACCCTGGGGTGGGCAGCTGCCGGAGAAGGCCAGTGATGCTTTGCATAGTAACGTTGCCCAATGGACTGACTCTCTTGTGGCTGGTCCCCGTGCTGTCCCACCCTGGCACCATTGAACGGAGGGTGCATTCGCCATTCCCGTGTGGCCACATCACAGCTGGGGGGCACAATAGTGCGTGGGCCAGGGGGATGGGGTGGAGCCAGGTGCCTGCTAGCTTTCCCCACATCGGGGCAGATCGTGTGGCCTGCTCTCCTCGCCGACTCCGAGTGTGGCGGCTGCAATTGCCCACCCCAGGGTAGGCCAGGGATCGAGCCTGGCCTGTTTCATGTGGCTTTATCCCTTGTGTCAACCCCCTTTTCTTTGCACTACTTATGAATTGTTTCTTAGTGGGATGGGGTGCAATTCTTGGTCAGGAGGGAGAGCTCCTCTCTGGCTATGGGCCTGCAGCACCTGGCCTACAGGATGCAGATATCCTAGTGCACTATATCACTGAAACAGCATGGGCAGGGGTGGGGTGGGGATTAATCCTGGAGAGAATGAGGAAACTCTCCCCACAGGTAATCTGAGCGGCAAATCTCTCACTTGTTCCCGCAGCAGGGAGAGAGAGGGGAGACCTGAGCAACTTCTCTAGTATTTGCACCTTAGTTTGATTATTCATTCATGAGAAAAACCAGCACTTACTCATGGTTCAGAAAAACAATAAAGCAGGTTCTGAGATGGGAAAGTGAGTCTCCTCCAGAGTAGGAGGGGGCCCTCGGTGTGTAGCATGTGCACTGAGCCTTCTTCTCTCTCTCTCTCCTCCACCCCCCGCCCGGCACCTCCAGGATGTAAACAACACTTTGAACAGGTACGTGGCTCTTCTTTCTCCCTTCATGATCCTGGGAAAAGGTTTAGAATACGTATCCCTTGGGCCTAGGAGTGACAAATGGGAGGGTCCCATCATTCCTCATCAACTGGAGGCTGCCGACATTTCTATTAGACTCGAGAATAGCTTGTATGTTCTTTGGGACAGAGACATTTTGTCAGGTTTCGGGGGTGGGGGAGAGAGGGGCACGGGGTCGGTGGCACTTGCAGGGACTCCCCCCCGGTGCCGCCGCTCAGCTCCTCTTCCAGGCGCGCTTTCGCATTTGACAATGACACCTGACCCTGAGGACGCACGCACTAGCTCGGCGTCCCAGGGTCTCCAGGCAACCGAGGACTCCCGGCGCATGCGCGGGACGAACCCGGAAGTGGCACTGCGGCGTTCTGCATGCCTGCGGGCGAGGCACCAGGGCAGCGCTACTTAAACCCCGCAGAGGCAATCTGCGTTGCCGGTGATCGGACGTGGTACCGTGAGACCGGCCCTTGAGCATTGTTGTGGAGAGTTTTGTGGAGTGTGAGTATCCAGGACGAGCGAAAGAGTGAACGAGCACATTGAGCGTTAGGTGAGTGATTGAGTGAGTGTGTGAGAAGAACGAGTGATTGATGAGAGCATGAACATTGACCTTCCCTTATCTGCTTTATTTCCCTGTTCCAGTGTGAGCGTCCTATCCCCTCCTCATTGTGTCCTTTGGGTCCTGGGTTCCCCTTCCCCTGAACCACCACTGAGCCTCACCCCCCTTTTCCTGGTCCTCTGTGAGCGTGTGGGCATATAGAGTGGGCACCGTGTCATTCGCCAGTCCCAATGATGAGCTTCGGCTGGGACTTGCTCTTGTAGCCTGCTCCTGTAGCCACTATAAGACCCCGAGGGACGATATTGAAACCACAGATGTCCTCGCAACTGGTGGGCAAGAGCGTGTACATTGGGGATCCCTTTCCCTCACACATTTTTATGCTGTTTGGCTTTACAGTGCTCAGCACAGTGGAGGGCCTTGATCCATAACTGCGGATCCTAGGTGGGATAAACGTATAATGAACTATTGTCTCTTTACGGTATGAGCGAGACATGGTGTTAGATCATACGAGACAGAGACTGTACTGTCACGGTTGAATTGGCATCTGTTCCTGATAGGGGAGTGCAGAAGGCACTTCGTTTTCGGGGTTTTTTGTTAACAACCCAACCGTTTTCAGGATCCTCCCACCCCCACCCCACTGCACATGCGTAAAATGGCTACCAGGCCACTCTGCATACGTTCAGCCCTTTTTCAAAAATGACACTTCCAGCATCTATGCCATTTTTTAAAAGGGCCGCGCATGCGCAGAGAGGTCCAGTGGCTATTTTGCGCGTGCGCTGTGATTTATTTATTTTTTAAAAATAATTTTTTTTAATTAAACATTTTAAAAAATCACTGTGTACGCATAAAATGGCCACCTGGTCCATTCTACGCGTGTGTGCCGTTTCCCGAAATGATGGTGTCAGCGTCGGTGCCATTTTGGAAAAGGGCAACCAATCCGTGCATGCCGCAGAAAGGGGTGCGCACGCGCAGAACGTCCCTGCCTGCCATATGGTGCACGCACCGGTTGTCTGTTTTTTTTAAAAAAAACACGAAAACATGAAAGCAAAGGATAATCGTTTGCTTTTTCATCCTTTTTCATATTTTAATTACTAAAACAAATGGGGGCATAGTTTGTTTTAATAATTAAAAAAACAAAACAAAAACCAACTGCGAACAAAACAAAACAAAAACGAACCAAACCGAGTTTCTGGCTCAACAGAGATGTTAAGCCTCTGAGGTTTGTTGATCTGTTGTATTCCCCTAAGATAGGATTTACTTTAAAATAAAATCAATATAAACTAGCCCCAGCCCCTCCTTGCTGTGTCGTGCCAGACTCTACTCAAAGTTACTATTGGATTTTGTGTTTTTCCCCTGTTCGCTAGAGTCTAGTTCCGGGGAATCGTATGATCCATAACACAAACTTGTTCTTCTCCAGATGCGGAAAGGGAAGGTTTCGGAAGCCAGTGGCATTTACGCCAGAACTGAAATGGAGAATTTGGGAAAACTCGCAAAGACACTCATTCCTGGGGAAAGTTATACAACAATTCAAAGGTAATCAACCATCTCGGGGAACCTCTACTCTCAGTGATGCAGCAGCTTCGAAAAAAAATGAAAAGATCTTGGAGAGAGAATTTCTCTGTGATTGTGGAAGAGGGTTGACAAATGTCTCTTTTTTTAAAGAGAAGTCCTTCGTATAGACTTCACAGCTCCACTCACCAATGCTCCTTCTTTCAGAGCCTTGAGCCCCCCAAAACATAACAGACACCCCTTCTTTCAGAGACCCACAGCTGTACAGAACGTATTGGGGTTGGGGACAATGACTTTTGTCATAAACGTGACAAAACAACTGACAATCTCTCTTCCCTCTCCCTCTCCCTCCCCTCTAGACACCCTGTTTTCTGGAGAAGAGCTGAACAAAGGTACGTTTCAGCCGCCCAACGGGAGATTAAAGCTTTCGCTTGAATTTTGGTGGCCCTTCACCGGCCCCGTGGTCAGGCTTTTGCAACTGACAGGAGCTAAATGCTAGTGGCTATATACATTATTCCTGACAAAGGGAAAGCAGATTTGTTTCTCTCTCTCTTACTGAATTTTAAACTGTAACCAGAGTGGTGGTAATGAGAAGTCGGGATAGTGGCCAACACGAAGAATGGTCAGGCTGGATCATGCCAACGGGCCACTCATCCCAGTATCTTGTCTCTGGGTGTTAGACAGACATCCCAAAAGAACATTTTCCCTACGTAGGTGGGGCTTCCCCCACCCAGGTAGGTAAGGGAGCGACGTGCAGCTGCACAGCAGGCCCCTGTCACCCCACCCCTCTGCCATGATGGACAACAAAACGTTCCTGCCCGGCTCGCCCACTCTGACCCAGCTGGGTAGGAGCTGGGCACGGACTGTGGGCCCAGTTTGTACTGGGCCCACATCCCCCCCTACCCGGGCTCCTACCCGGGTGAGGTGTGAACCAGCCCACATCTGGCATGCCCTGAACACACGTTGCAGCTTCATGCTGGGCCGAACCAAGCCGAGCTGGGCCAGCATGGCATCTGTTAACACCCCCATGGTGTCCGACACCAGATGCCACTAAGCAGAAATAGACGAAAACAGGGCATATATGGCCCAGTCTCCCAGCTCCCAACTGTCGGAGGCCTCCTCACCCTAATAGCTCTTTTGGGACTTATCCTCTATAAATGTAGCCAGTGTTTTGTTTTTTTAAAATAGCTATGCTTTTCGTCTTTTGGCCACCCCCTGGCAATGAGTTCCACAGGTTAATTAGAGGGTGCATGAAAAGGTAACTTCCTTTTGTTTGTTGTAAACCTACAGCCGCTTAATTTCATTGGGTGCCCCCACCCACCCTAGTTCTGGTATTTTGAGACAAAGTAAAGAACAGCTCCTTATTGACTTTCTTCGCCGCACTCATGATTTTTAGGACGTTCTTTCCTCCCTGCCCTCCGTTGTCTCTTCTCTAAGCTGAAGAGCCCGGATTTTTCTAAGCCTCGTCTCCTATGGAAGCAGTTCCATTACCAGAGCTAACGTGGCAATGACGGGAGAGGAAGGGGATGAATCTCAGTAAATATCTCGAGAGATGGAAATGGAACCTTTTCTAGGGGCACGACTAGCTTGGAATGGACCCTGGTGCAGAAGATAGAATGGGGTCCCCTGTCCGTTCTCCCAGTGACAGGGAGTACACCCTCACCAGACACTGTGGGCTCGTGGGCTCGGATGCAGCTAACTGTTCCTATTATAGCTAAGCCCTTGACCCCATCTCGGAGTCCTTTTTCATACTTGTAAGTGTCTATGCCTGGAACTCTCATAGCCTCCGAGAGTCAAATTCCCACCTCCCCCCATGCCACCCCAGAGAGTAAGGCACCATGCTCAGAACTTCGGCATCCCGGTGGCTCAGCTTCTGGAAGAGAGGGGCTGAGGGCAGCAAAATAGCTAAGGTCAGCCCTGCCTGTCACTGCCGGGGAAGTGGATCTCCCTGGGTTTGGGAGATTTCAGAGCCAGGGGAAAATGAAATTACTTCCCTCGTTCTGGTAGATTTGCCTACTGACACTTGGGTAAAAACAGACATGCACCTTAACTCCACTTTTACCATTGCTTATGCATGTTGCAGGGCTGCATATGGCACCTATACAGCCCTGCAACGTGCATAAGAAATGGTAAAGCCGTGTTAAAGCAGATTTATGTGCACGTCTGTTTTTTCACCCGCTGTCAAAACTCGAAACCCCCTCCACCCCCAGGGTTAAGATGCCTCATTGCCATTCCAATTCTCTCTCTCTCTCTCTCTCCTGCAGCAAATGTGACTCTAGATCCGGCTACGGCCAATCCCCGGCTCGTCCTGTCTGAGGACCGGAGAAGTGTGAGATGGGGAGGCGGGCTGCAGGATCTCCCCAACAATCCGGAGAGATTTTTCGCCGAGCGCTGTGTGCTGGGCTGTGAGGGATTCACCTCGGGGAGACATTGCTGGGAGGTGGAGGCGGAGGTTGGGGGATGCTGGGCCGTAGGCGTTGCCAGGGAGTCTGTGGAAAGGAAGGGAGACATGAGCCTTACCCCTGCGGAGGGGGTCTGGGCTTTAGGGCAGGAGTGGATGGGTACATACTATGCTCTCACCTCCCCTAAGACCTACCCGTGTCTGATATGGAGTCCGAGAAGGATCCGGGTTTATCTGGACTACGCAGGGGGGCAGGTGGCATTTTTTGATGCTGAGACCCACGTCCCAATCTTCACTTTCCCTCCTGCCTCATTTTCTGGGGAGAGAGTTTTCCCGTTTTTCTGGGTCTGGAGGAGCGACGTACTAGGAGAAAAGATATTACCCTGCACCAAGGGGAAAGGATCCTGGCTCACGCTGTGTCCCTGAGACACCGGGTACAAAATCCCATCAAGCCCCCATGAAAGAGGCTTCACCAGCGACACCTCCTGGGACTCCCGTCTTTGGCTCCTCCATGCAGCCACAGAGGCCTGCAGTTTGGCTGGTGTGGAGGTTGGACCCTGGTCTTGTCTCTGAGGTTGTGGGACTTTAGCTCCGTGCGGGGCAGCAGGGTGTGCTAGGCCCCAGAAGGCCCCAGCTAAAGTGAGAGGCACAAGCAAGGCCAAAGGTGGGCTGTGGCTCTGCTGGTAGAGTGTGTGCTTTGCATGTACAAGGTCCCAAGTTCAATCCCTGGCATTCCCGATTCAGAATCACTGGTAGCACGCCTGGATGAGGCCTCCTGGAGAGCTGGATTTGAAACCCTGCTGCCGTGTCAAGTTGTGACAATACTGGGCTAAAATGGACCATGGGTCTGATTCAGTTAGGCAGCTCCTTATATCTGTAAGTGGCGCGGGACAGGGAAACTTAGCTAGGGTGTGGGTAGAGTCCCCTATCCCTTCATGGTAGTGGAGCAAAAGGGGAGAGGCCTGGCCCATTAGTGAGGAGGCAACAGGCCTCTGGCCAAGGGGATGGA
Source organism: Sphenodon punctatus (assembly GCA_003113815.1). Taxonomy (NCBI): domain Eukaryota; kingdom Metazoa; phylum Chordata; class Lepidosauria; order Sphenodontia; family Sphenodontidae; genus Sphenodon; species Sphenodon punctatus. The sequence continues at coordinate 272,714 of QEPC01004881.1, read as the reverse complement.
GGCTCTCCCTGCTCTCTGGGAACATTTCCATGACTGCACTAAGTACTAGTTTTTCTTTTAGTGCTTTATCGTAACTGAATTTGATTTCCAGCTCTCAACATGTGTATATTTATATTATAATCACTATGTACGACCACAAGGTGGAATCTGTTGACACTGAAAACACTGGTTTGAATAAAAAAGATCTAATTTCTCTCCAAGAATCTGCATTCGCAGATCTATGAAATAAAGGCACAAAGCTTGGAACTGGCGGAATTGTTTTTATGACAAATATTCTGGACCAATTGAAGGCCCGCGTTGAGAAAGGTTCAGCAAAAAATAAATAAACCCTTGTTTTCTACTGTTTCTTCTTGAAATAGGGAGAAAGCACCAACTACAAAGTCATCCATTCCACAATCCAAAATGGCATGAGGATGATGTAATCTGTGAGACTCAAGCCCAAAGATGTTGCAACCCAGTTTGCTATCAGCCTTCACAAGTTGTGAAGGCTGATAGCAAACTGGGTTGCCAAAACAATGTGATAAGTGCTTATATTAGTTCCATAAAAAACTATTTGACAAGTTGGTCAGTGCTTGAGACCTCTGACTTCTAGAATAGCAGGAAAAGGGTCACTGCATTATGATCTGTTGGGCACCTTCTTGGAAATAACTAGCCCTGACTAATGTCGGAGACAGGATACTGAGCTGGATGGACTTTGGTCTGAGCCAGTCACTGCCGACTAAATTCTTCCATTTTTATATCCTTTTAAAAGCATGTTTGTCCTGTCTAGCCTTGCAGACATACCAGTTGTGTTTCATTTATCCTGCAAAAAGCATTCTCCACCAGAAGCAGAGGGGGGGTGGGCAGGGTGGGGAGAATTGGACTCTAGACACAGGGTCTAGGAAAAACCTATCTACCTCCAGCTCAGTATCAAAGCTGCTTCCTAAGAACCCGCCAAACACTGTGTTCTCTCCAGCTAGGAAAACATTAATCTTCCCTCACCTGACTGCCAATGACCGCTCTAGCACAATGTGTCGGCAATAAACATCTGCAGCTCTCACGTAGCCAGAAATTCAGGGGTGGGTAAACTGAATCATACTTAATATCAAAGTAAATAACCCAACAGAAATTACCCGTGAGCAAATAATTCTAGCTGCACATTGGTAAACTTACAGAGACCGCTGTGTCAACTACTTTCCCTTAAGGCAAGGAGAGAATGCTTTTATAGCTCAGGAACCAGACAAGAATCTTGAAAAGAAAGGTGAAAAGGCCAGCCAACGGCTATATGAGGAAGTCTAATCTGTGGACACACTTGGACCAATGTTTTGAGTAAAAAAAAATTAAAATGTCCTTTCTCAACCCCCTGGACTTAGAAATTCAGTTTAATGGATTGGACATTTCTTGTTCTCTTTTTGCTATAAATGTACTCTAACTGTGGGTTTCTCTATGACGTTTTTAAGGCCTGGGATGTGTTTCTATTAGGGGTGTGCAATTCATTTCAGGTTTTTTTAGTTACTAAAACATTTTAGTAACAATGTTATGAAAACGGATGAATAAGGAAACCATTGTCATTTACTTTAATTCGTTTTTGCTTTAAAAATAACATCAGAGCTCCTGACTTGCCCTCATTGCCCTCCTGCAGGTTGGGGGCAAACATCTGCCTGCGGCTAGCCCCGCCTGGGTCAGGAACAGATGGACCCTGTGGGCTCCCTGGGCCTCCTACGCTGTGGCCCCCCCCCCCCACACCATAGAGTTGCAGACTAGAGCGTTCACAATTCTATGATGTTGCCTGGGGCAACAGCCAGCTGGAAGGGGAGCAGCAGCAGGGGTCTGTGCATCAGACAGAGAGAGAGAGACTGCTGCTCTGCTTTGGGTCAGTGCTCTGGGTTTGGCCAGTCCGCTCTGGCGGCAGCGCTCCGGAATGTGCTGCAGCGCCACTGGCGGCCGGGCTGTCCCAGAACAGGCACAGCCTGCGCCACTTGCACATCTGGCAGGGCACATCTGGCAGGGCCCAGTACCAGGGCAGCCTGTCCATACAGAAGCACCCAGAGAAGCCAGAGGGCTGGGTGCTGCATGGACACCTATTAAGAGATTATCTCTGCCCTGAAGAGTTAACAGTCTGAAGAGACAAAAAAGGGAAGAGGAAACAGAGAAGAAGGCCTTGCCTCCAGTCGCACAATAAGTCCAAGTCTCAGATTCCAAGAACAGTGCATTTCTACTGCATGTCCACGCTGCTTCCCATTGTGTTCCTGGCTGAAGTTTCTTTTTGTAAGAACCTGAGAAGTGCCAGACTGGGCCATCCAGCCCAGCATCCTGTCTCTGACAGGAGCAGCCTCAGTTCCTTTACAGGGTCATAACAGAGTGATCCGTTTCCTGATGTTTGCTCCCAGCTCCCCTGACCAACCTGACTCATTTTAAACAGGGATGCAGTTCCACCTTAACTGTCCTGTGACACGCATCGCAGTATAATAGCTATTTATAAACCTATCCTCTCATAATTGATCCAACTCCTTTTGAACTCAGTTATGCAATTGGCCTTGGAAACTTCCTCTGGCAAGGAGTTCCACCAGTTAATTGTGCACTGAGTGGGGTAAAAAATATTTTCTCTTATTTGTTTTTAATCTGTTTTTAGTCAATTTCACTGCATGTCCCCCTCATTCTAGTATTCTGAGAAGGGGTAAGTAGCAGTTCTTGCTGCCCAGTTAATTTCACCGCATGTCCCCTAGTTCTGTTCTCGTAGTTTTAGAACGGGTAGATAACAGCTCCCCGTTTCCTTGCTTGGCGTTGCTTGTAATTTTGTAAATCTTTATAATCTCTCTTCCTCGCAGACCTCTCCTCTCTATGCTGAAGGTATCTTGCTATTGAACCTCTCTCAGTAAGAAAACAATTTCTAGATCTTTGTTCGCACATTTTCGAGTTCTACCATGTCCTTTTTGAGACAGGGCGACGAGAGTGGCACACAGAATTCAGGATATCAGCACAACGTGGATAGCAGCCTTAGGTTTTCCATTTTATTTTCTATCCCCTTCTCAATCAGTCCTAAAGTTTTGGTATTCACCGTTGTTGGATGAATGCCTGTTGTTCTTGGAACTCCATCTAGGGAGGGTAGCTTCACCAGGATGCCATTGGTTTTTCCTCATCTCCAATTGGGCGACAGGGAAACAGGCTGGGGAGAAGGGCAAAGGTCGGTGCTAGGTGCATTTGGCTGCCAGACCTTGGGCTATTTCTCCCAGGGACTGGAGTGAGCCACAAACCCCCATGGGTATGTTCAGCGCAGCAGCTGCACAGACCCCAGTAACGTCCCCTGCTAAAGGAATCTGGATGGTACAGTCTGAGGGGAGCCGCCTTGATCGGCCTCCTCCTTAGGGTGCCACTAGGACTGCCAGATGTCCCTTATTTTAAGGGAACATCCCTTATTTCAGAGCCCCACAGCTCTCTAGAACATTAATTATTATAATCATTTATATAGCGCCAGTCGTGTGACCTGGTGCTGTACAGAACATAGAAATAGACGCGGTCCCTGCCGGTGGCTTACAATCTAAAAGACAAGGAGGGGGAGACAGGGAGGGGGGACAGGGGAGAAGACAGACAAACATTCAAGCAGGTGCGCAGACTCAGGTGCGTGTGCTTGGCTTGGTTACAGTCCCATATTTCAGAGCCGATGACCCCATAGAATGTAATGGGTGTCCCTTATTTCAGAACCCCACAGCCCTATAAGCGTCCTTTATTTTTGCAATTTGGATTTGGCAGCTCTACGGGCCACACACACTCTCCCACCCATCTCAGATCAGACAGAGATTCACGTCACAGTGAATGGCAGCAAAGTGTGTGGGCATATTCCATCCACTAGGGGGTGGTGGTGGAAGCCATATGACTATACATGAGCGCCACACCAGGAGTAAGGTTCCCGGCGCAGCTACTTACCCCTTCGGCCAGGAGACCCAGGAGGCGGAGAGCCGGGAAGGTGATTCGCATCTGGAAGGGAGAGGGCTGCTCTCTTCGCTTCTCCTCCAGGCGAGGCCGTTGTTCCTGTCACAGACAGAGACGGTCACTTCTCTACTATTAAACCATAGAAACTGACGGTACACTGTAAATCACGGTAAATGGTACGTGGTAAATTTGGAGGAGATTCTCACCCAGATCTCACACAGTTACAGAGATCGTCCCAAGATCTTGGTAACGATTCTTGATTGTTGCAAGAAACAAATCGATTCATGTTTCACCCTAGAAATTAGAGTCTAATCTCCAATAGTTACTGGCTGGGTTTTGCGATGATGCAGAAGGCTCCCTGTGCTTCCCAGACCTTTTGGGTGGTTTTTAAATCTGGGCCAGTTTATCTCCAGGTTTTCTCATTCTCCATATAAATGTCTGGTCAAGCTCTTGGCAGGAGTGCCATCATGTGGCAATGAGTTCCACAGCTAACCTGTAATTCTTTCATCACGGAGATCACCCAGATGCAGAAATCAGGGGAGGGTACGGGAAGGCAGAGAGAAAGATGACATCTCACTGGCCACATTCAGAGAAGCGGTTGTGTGTGAGATTTTTGTCATAGTTGATCAGAGTTCCCCCCCCCCCAGAATAATAAAAAGCTTACATCTAGATATTTGTACCTAGAAAGGAAACTGGACATTTCCCCATGTTTTTAAAAATAGCTTGTCCCTGTCCTCCTTCCTACCTTTTATCAGGGTTCCTCACAGATGCCAAGAGGAACACAGGAAAGAGGGAGAAGAAAAGCAGAGCTGGGGGAGAAAGGGGACAAACTGGGAGTGAACAGCAAGGAATAGATCAATCCAGTGACTGACAATGGCCACTGTCAGAGACAGGATACTGGGCTCGATGGACCATTGGTCTGACCCAGTATGGCATGGACAATGTTCATATGTACTTTTTCTGTCCAAGCTCTCCCCCACCCCCTTTCACCGCTCCTGTCTCATTATTCTCCCCTCCTCATTGTCTTTTCCTCCCCCCCCCCCCAACCCCACACTCACAACTCCAGGTGAAGTTTGCTTCTGTGGGTCATTCCGTTTTGTTACTTGCTGCACCCGCCTTACCACAAGCCCCATTGGCTCTGCAGCCTAGCCCCCCCCCCCCCCCCCCCCCCCCCAACCCCACACTGACATCTCTACATCGCTCCCCTGACTCTCTTTACCTGCTGCCACTAAGGGGACATTTACACTGGGAGACACATCTTTGGCTTGCAACGCTATCCAATCGATCCCAGCATCCTCAGCCTGCACGTTCTGGATGATCAGCATAGCGTTCTGGAAGGAGACATCCACTCGGTCCCGATACTCCTCGCCTAGCCTCACCCTGCTCTGGCAGCTGTATTCCAGCCCACCTTGGCTAATGCTGCATTTATCCGCTACGTATACCAGGATGGGGCGATTCCTGGAGACAAACTGCCCCTGGATGTGGAGGAACTCCCAGGCAGGGTTCCAGATAGATAGATAGAAGGGCAGCAGGGCTGGCTCATTGGGGGCAGCAATGACTGGAGACTGGGACGTGATTAGAGACAGCCCGGATGGAACCTCTGAGTGGGCTGGGGGGGAGAGAAAGCCAGTCGGGACAAACATTTTTGGAATAAGTATCAAAGTGCGAGCTCTATGCTAGAGTGTTGCTTGTAGCTCTGGAACTCTGGGTGGCCCTTGATTCTAATCTCAGAGAGGAACAGGTGGAATTTTGCAAAAACAAATCTACGCTTCATAATTGCTTCATTCTGAACCATCTTGTAGATAAGTACGTCGACATAAGGCGAGGTAAACTTTACCTCACCTTTATTGACTTTGCTAAGGCTTTTGACACTGTTAGTAGAGATCTTTTATGGTCTAAACTGAAGGGAAGGGGTATTCCTGCTGAATTGTTGGAACGGATTGCTAAACTCCACGAGAATACGGAGGCAGTTGTGCGGATAGATAAAAAAAAAAGCGGGGTGCACAAGGCCTTTTCCTTTAAGTCAAGGAGTGAGGCAAGGATGTGTCCTTCACCGATACTTTTTAACCTCTACATAGATGATCAAGCCCCTCTTGTTGCTTCTGTGAATAATACCCCACTCCACATAAGAGATAACCAGTGTCGATTCTGCTATATGCAGACGACATTGTCCTTCTCTCGCGGTCTAGGCAGGGCCTCCAGCTTTTCCTGGACGCCTTGTATGCCTACTGCTTAGCCAATGCTCTCTCTATTAACTCTAAAAAGTCCAAGGTAATGTCCTATGGATGCCCTAGGACTAATTAAAAATGGAAAATTAGTAATGTTACCTTGACCAATACTACTAATTATACCTACTTGGGTGTGTGGTTTTCTTCTACTAAGACCTGGAAGGCCAATAATGAAGCGCATGTAAAGCGGGCAGATCAAATTGTGGGAGGCTTATTGAAATTATTCTACGCCATTCCGACTTCAGTAAGTCTGCTGCTAAGAATCTTGGAGCTGAAAGTAATCCCAAGTTTAATCTATGGAGCAGAATTACTGCTCCTGGCTATAAATCTTCCCTAGAGCTCCCACAAAATCGTTTTCTTAGGGCTCTGTTGAAAGCCCCTAGAGCAACCCCTCTCCCTATGTTGAGAGCTGAAACTGGGATATTGTCGGTATACGCTCAAGTTGCGATTAGATATTTGTTTTTCTGGAAGAAACTTGCTACGGATAGTTCTTCCTTCCTCTTAACAGGTTGCTACCTAGAGCAGAAGGACCATACTGGGGTTCCCCAATTTGCATGGATTCGACATGTTAAAAAATTAGCCTTCGAATCCAGTCTTGTCTCTACAGCTGATGATCTCCCTGACTCTTAGCTCTCGAAACGAGAAATCAAGATGAGACTAACAGACTGGACCCACCAGATGGATTTAAAAACGCTGGCTACTTATAAACCGGTAACTTTTTATTCCCAGCTAAAAATTTCTGTTAAGTTTGAGACACACTTAGATCAATTACAAGACCCTAGACTTAGACATATGTTCACCCTATTTCGTTTTAATCTTTTTGAGACATCCGAAGTGAGAGGGCATCGTGAGGGCATCCCCAGGGGTAGCAGGTCTGCTTGGACTGTGTTGAGACTGTGTCTCATGTGGTTCTTGACTGCCCACTTTACGTGCCCCTCCGTTCCACATGGATTGATTCACTTTTCCTGGACCCAAATCTGGAGGATGCTAAGAAAATTAATGGAGGTTTTAGTTATGCTAACTGACTCTACACATATTAAGCTTTTGGTTCAGCCCCCCTCAAACAGGTTCAGGCCAAACCCCCAAATCCTTAATGGATTCGGGGGGCCTGAACCCCAAACAGTCCAAACCCCGAACCACTCGGGGTTCACACATCCCTAGAACCATCACTTCTAAAAGCAGCCTAAGTTACAAATACTGAATTAACAGATGAATATGAATATCTCTCAGCAGCATTTTATATGGTGGACGATGTGTTGCTTTTGAGACAGTTGTAGTCGGACCCTGGGGGTGGTGGTGGATGGGACTGTCTTAGGATGGCTCTGCTCATTCCTCTTGGGGAGAAACCAGCAGGTGGTGCTAGTGGAACCCAGGTTCTTGCTTGTGGCGTATTGCAAGGTTAGATTCTATCTCCACTTTTATTTAACATCCATATGCAACCCCTGGGTGACGTCGTGAGATGGTTTGGTGAGCCAGGGGGATGGTAGGTGGAGCCAGGGGGATGGTAGGCGGAGCCAGGGGGACGGCAGGCCAGTGGCGTGGCATAACGCAGCAGCAAGGAATTCCCATGGTTAACATCAGATGAAAGAACACACAATCTACATGCACATCAAACTTAAAATAAATAATGTATAAACCCCAAACACAGGGAAACACTGACAAAACACAGCAGCAAGGAGTTCTCAGGGTTAACATCAGAAAACACAGTCTATATGCGCATCAAGCTTAAAACAAATAATGTATACACCCAAAACACAGGGACACACAGAAAACACTGGCAAAACACAGCAGCAATGAGTTCCCAGGGTTAACATCAGAAAACACAGTCTACATGCACACAAGCTTAAAATAAATAAAGTATAAATCCAAAAGCACAAAATGTCCAGCATTGTGAAGGGGTG
>QEPC01004881.1:197409-217807 GCA_003113815.1 Sphenodon punctatus | reverse complement strand
TTGTAACCAAGCCAAGTACACGCACCTGAGACTTCGCATCCGCCTGAATGTTTGTTTGTCTTCTCCCATGTCTCTCCCACTGTCCCCTCTCCTTGTCTCCCCCTCCTTGTCTTTTAGATTGTAAGCCACAGGCAGGGACCGTGTCTGATTGTATGTCTGTACAGCGCCAGGTTTTGCAACTGGCGCTTTATAAATGTTTAATAATAATAATAATTGTCATTATTCAGGTAGCACCAGCCATGTACCTGGCACTGTATAATCATAAATAGAGAGAGGCCTCTACCCCAAGGGACTTGTAATCTAGGAGAGAGAAGGGAGAAGCAGGGCTACATTTGCAAAGCTGAAAAGACATAGGCGTGTGTGTTTAGCTCAGTTACAGGGGAGAAGGGATGCTGAGCGCAAAGACAGTTATCACACGTCGTTTTTACACGGGCACGGCTGGGGGGGGCGGGTCCATGTGCACCCCGTGGAGCACACACACACACACGCACACTTCCGGTGAGTGGGAGGGGAGAATCAGATGGGATGCGTGTCCCGCACGGAGTAGCCTGGATTTTTCCTTGATGCTCTGTGCAGGGGCGTGAGTGGGCGGTGTGTGGGTCACGGGAGCGGGTGCCCACTCACCCCGCCTTCAGATGGGCACCCGGGGGGGGGGGAATGGGTGGACCTCCAGGAGTGCGTCCCATGTAAAAATGGCCAGAGAGCAATCCGGGGCGAGAGGAGTAGCTAGAATTCGGGCTGTACTTTATAGGTATTTTAGATGTGGTTGTATGGGTTTTCTCTCTATTTTGTATGTAGGTGTTTCTGATGCTGTGTAGCTGCCCTGAGCCTTCAGATAAAAATTCAACTAAATAAAATACATAAACAACAGATGTTCCTTATCTCAGAATCTCTAAGCTCCATAGTGTCCCTTATTCTTGAAATTTTGACCTGGTCACCCTAGCTATTGTGGCAGGGATGGGCTTGCCCGTGGTGAGTCCTGGCAGGATCAGGCCCCAAACAGTCACTCTCTCTTGGGGTTTCAGCGCACCTTCCTTTAATCAGCACAGTCTCTATACCATCCGTACACAGTTCCTTTCAAAGCCAGGCACCATCCCCTCTGGCTTCTACTCACTGTCCCTCTGGGCCAGGCGCACCTAGGGTGACCAGATATGCAAATCTCAGAGGACACTTCTGAGAAATACAGGTTGCAGAGCCAATACAGCCCTGCAACCTGTATTTCTCAGAACTGCCCTCTCAAGTTTGTATATCTGGCCACCCCAAGCACCCAGATAGACCCTGAGCTCAGGCACAACCCTCTGAGCTTTCTCAAACCTCCACAACCCAGCTAGCCACCTCTGGGTTCTCCCAGTCTGAAGGCAGCACTCCCTCTCAGCTTCTGCCTTCTCTACAGCCCCCTCACACCGAGCCCTGCTCTGGCTCATCTCTCTTAGGGCTGACTACAGTTGCCTCTCATGAGTAGGGTGGTCATACCTCCTCTTTAAAGAGGATGCTTATGAAAAATACATATTACAGGGCTGCATTGGTTCCATTACAGCCCTGCACTGTGTATTTTTCATAAGTGTCCTCTTTTAAAGGTGAGGTATGGCCACTCTACTCATAAGGTGCTGTCCTGCACTTCCCACTGCACCTACAAGTCTGCTAGCCCAGCCCCCTGGCTGGCACTAGCTCACAGGCCTGCGACCCACAGAGACTCTGCCCCCGTTACCTTTGTCCCTGAGATTCAGGATGATCCAGCCTCGAACTTACCAGCTTCTATGACCCCACAGGACTCAACTGAGTTGCCCTCCTGAGACTTTCATTCGCGCCTCATCCTCGCAGCCACGGAGACGTGGGTGGATAGAGGGGCGGTGGCACTGGAGCTTTGTCTCCTTGGTTGGAGAAGGTAGCTGTGTGAGAAGCAGGGAGGCACTCTAGGCCAGGTCTCTGTGCTCCAGTAGGAGTCCCCTGGGGGAGAGCCGACGACAGGAGATAGTGAGGGGGACGGGGGAGAGAGTTAGTCAATGCGGGTGAAGGAAAGAAGGGTGTGCTCCTCTGTGGCCACGGCTCACCGTGACCCCAGTGCACTTCTGCTCCAGAAACAGGAGCCTTTTTCAAACGAGACACCCCTCCACGCATGACCACTGTGTGGGCATGCATGGGGGACATCTGTTTGCACAGCTGGTGGGTGAGCGTGTGTGTGTGTGCATGCTCCCACATACCACACATCCCATTCCCCACCCACATCCACCCACCCATTTCTGGCAGAAATACCCCTCTGCCGTTTACATAGGACAAACAGAGCAACCCCTACATGCGAGAATAAATGGACACAAATCTGACATTCAAAAACTGGTGAGCGAACATTTCAACCTTCCAGGTCACAGCATCTCTGACCGGAGGGTTTGCATACTTCTTAAACAGCATTCAAAGGATGGCTTGAATGCGAATCTGCTGAATTAGAATTCATCACCAAATTTAACAGTTTCTATGGGTTTGAATCTGGGCCTTGTTTTTTTGTCATGTTTTTTTTTTCCATAGATTTTTACCCTGCCCCTCCTGCCATGCAGCTCGGGACGGCTTCCAGAACATTAAAATACAATAAAATCAATTAAAATTATCATAAATATTATAAAACATTAAAACAGGACTCAGATACAACATAAAAACCCAGGTAGGTGGGGGAACTAAAATACCCCTCCCTACACACCCTCCCTCCCAAAGGCCTGGGCAAACAGCCAGGTCTTACAATTTCGCCGGAATGTTAACAGGCTAGGGGCCAGGTTTATGTTACATAAAATAACGTCCCCCCCGTAACCTTCAGATCCTGTTTTTCCTATGACATTGTTTCCCTCTCACTCCCAACACTTACATCCATTTACATTCCTCTCAAGACAGCCCTTTCCAACTGAATGGAACTTCCACTGATTGCTCATTAACGCCTTGTCTGTACCCTGGGTTGGTACTTTGATTTAATTATGTGTTTTATTCTCTCTGTGTAAAATACTCTCATTGCCTGCAACCTTACATGGATGCCAACTTCTAGGCCACTTCATGCATCTGAGGAAGTCAGATCAGCTCTTGCTGAGGAAAGCTCATGCTGAAAGAAATTTTCTTGTTATTTAATTATTATTATTAGCAAACATTTATATAGCGCCAGCAATGTACCTGGTGCTTTACAAAGGAATTGAATAGACACGGTTCCTGCCCTATTATTTTTGTATATTTTATCTTTGTATAAAGGCTAGGGTTGCCACCTATTCACATTTTTAAGGAACACTTAAGAAAAATACATGTTGCACCTAAGGTGCCAATGCAAGCCCTGCAACATGTATTTTTCATAAGTGTTCCTTAAAAATCATAGGTAGCAAATCTCAGGATAAAAATCTAACTGCCCTAAGCCTTCAGGATAAAAATCTAACTAGTTCAATCAGGTGAAACCAGAGGGCATTGCTCTGCCCGCTGTGTATCGCCACCCCCTAATCGGGGGTGAGAGGGGAGCGTTGCAGGAAGGAGCAGGCTAGCGAGGCTCTGCAATGTCTGCTGAGGGCGGCCAGAGAGCGGCGCGCGCATCGCTGCCTGAGCGCCCAGCCGGGGTTGCTAGGCAGCGGCAGCGCCAGGTGCCTTGGCGCGAAGCACAAGTTTCGAGAGCAGAAAAGCGCGCTCTTTGCAGGAGAGCCCGATCCCTGCAGCCAGGGTGAGCTCGGCGGGGCGCAGAACACGTGGCGATCTGCACTCCGGGAATCCAGAGGCGGCTTCTCCGGGCAGCGATCGGCGGCGGGAGCGGGGCTGCAGCGTGAGTCCTGGAGTGTCTGCCCGGCGAGGGGCTCCCCCTAATCAGTGGTTGGGGGCGGGTGTAGCGTTCCCCCTCGCCACCCCATAGGATCCGGTTAAGAAACAAGCCACTGCCCCCAGCCAGGCCCCTTAGTAGTGGGGAGGCAAGGAAGGGGCACCATGCCACCGAGGAAGGGCAGGCGAGGGGCCTCCAGAGGGCGAGGGAGGGCACAGCCGCCCAGGGCCCCCAGCCCAGAGCCGCCCAGGGCCCCCAGCCCAGTGGAGCCTGGACCCTCTGGGGAGGGGGAGGAGGAGGAGGAGGAGGCCGCCGCGCGAGCCCTTTGGGAGTCTTTGGAGGAGAGGCTGGCGAGCTGTGAGCAGCTGGTGCAACAGCTGGCTGCAGGGGCAGCGGTGGGGCAGGGGCCCAATGGGGGGGCCCTGACGGCGCAGCCAGGGGATGAGGGCAACCCGCCCCCGCAGGGGCCCGGGTTGAAGCTGGAAGATCGGGGCCCCCAGGAGAGCAGCACTGGGCGTGGGGGAAGGGGCGCACCTTGTTTCAGCGAGGAGGCTCCAGAAGCGAAGCGCCGCAGGGCGACCCCCGCAGAGACGGAAAGGGATCAGGTGCAGGAGCTAATGCGGAGGCTGGAGGCGCTGGAGCAAAGCGTCAGGACCTGCAAAGCCTGGGTAAGCAGACGGCTCCAGAATCAGGCAGCCACCCAGGAGCACCAGGGACCTGGCGGGACAGGCGTGGCACCGGCTAATGGTTGCAGCGAGCTGCCCCTGAATTCAGATGGGGATATGGCCCCGTTAGCCGACCCGGGGTGCTCTGGCACGCCAAGGCTTTGCTGGACTGGTGAGGCCTGGGTTCCTTGGCCCGGGCAGGATGCAGGGTACAGGAATGCAGGCTACCTGCAGCCCCCAATGCAGCCCGGAGCATACCCCTCCGGCATTCAGGCCTGGAATGGACCACCTCATGCTCAAGAATGTGGGTATTCTGGCGGGAGGCAGAGGGATGAGCATCCTCCATTGAGGGGAGGGTACGGTTACCTTTCAGCACCCGTAGGGGCCCATCTCTTGCAGTCAACGCGGGAGAAAATCTGGAGCGGTGAATATGTGGACATCTTTGCTCTTTTATTTAGTGACCCCATACCCGACCCCAGTGACGAAGAGGAGATGTTTAGGTGCCCTAGAGCCGACCGGAACTGGGCCAATTGGACGGCGGCTTATATCATTTTTCATGGCGTGATGCTTCAAGCGTTCCCAGCAAAGGGGTCTGACCTGGTTAAATATCAGGACATAATCCGGCGAGCGCATGATACAGGGAAGCCCAACACTTGGTTGCTTTACGACGAAGCGTTTCGTCGCAGGGCCGCCATCATTCCAGGGATACGGTGGGATGTTCCTGCTCAAGACCTGTGGCTGGAATACATGCTTTGTGCATCCAACGCCCCCAGGACAGATAGCGGGCACGTGCTAGTGGAGGGAGGGGTAGCGCCAGCCAATCAGCCTTACGCACAGGAGGGGCAGCAGGGCAATGCAGGCGCACCACCATGCTGGCATTTTAACGCAGGGAAGTGTTCCTTCTCATTCTGTCGATTTCAGCACTGTTGCGCGCAATGTGGGGGCCCACATGCTGTGAATAGCTGCTTAAAATTCAGAAATTACAAAGCTAAATTTCACCAGCAGGCAGGAAGGCAAGGGCAGGCCGCCCATGGTGGGGCTTCGAAGAAAAGGAAAAAGAAAAAGAAGAAGCCCAGCCCCAGTCAAAACTGACTTAGTGAAGCAGGTGCTACAGGACTGCCCTAACCATAGCACAGTAGTTTACCTGGTACCGGGTTTTAGGGAGGGAGTTAGAATCCCAGCCAAAGGAGTGACACTCCTCACCCCCGCTGAATCAAACTTGAAATCCATAATTGGCCTGGAGCACATGGTTTGCGCCACAGCTGCCTGGGGTGCGGGGCACGTCAGGAACGTTGCCGCGTGTCCACACGTCATTCTCGGGCTGGAGTGCACCAGGCCAGGCCCTCCCCAGGGTGGGATAGACATCACCATGTGACGTCTGTTGCCACCCATTGTTACATTTTTACATAGTTCTGTTTTCCCAGTGTAGAAGTGCTGTCAGAAATACCATTCAGCAGGATCACCATTTGGGGTATTTCACAAGGACCATTACAGAAAGCCTTACCTACCCCCCTCATTCAGATTTGTTGCCTCAACTGTCGGGAGAGTCCGTGCACTCCTCATTCCTTAGTTTTTGCTACCACACAAAAAGGAGCCTGGTAGTCCACCAAATACAGTAACATAATGTGGCAAAAAATGTTGGTGTTTATTTAGCACCCCAAACAAAGGCCAGATTGCTGTTCCTGTCAGATGCAAAAATGCCAAGGAGGAATATTTTGTTCTCGTACTATTAGGTGTTTCGCCTCCTACCTTATTTCAGGTGCTTCCAGAACAATTTGAGAAGAGATCCCAGCAAATCTTACTCCGAAGAGGTGCTCAGCGTTTCCCAATTTGGTTTTCGATTTTGCAAAGTTTGACTCGGAAACCCACATTAGCAAAAGCAGAGTTTACTAATGGAATCTTTATACATTATCCGATGTTTTATCAAAGACAATTTATCAAAATGCTGTAGAACCAATGGAATCTGACAAATAAGTTTTTGCTCATCAAGTTGGGTGGGTTTTTTTAACAACATCTGGACTTTCTTTTATTTGTATATTAATTTTGTCTCTATAGTTTGGTTTTTAGCAATCCAGCCATAGGCAGACACTGGAAGTATCTTGAGAAGAGCTCTTCTGCTTCTACAGCTCGCCAGGGAAGTTGAAAAGAAATTAACCCATTATCTCTCTTCCAGGCAGATTTAGGAATCAGCAGCTGAAATTGGCTTCCGCTGCGCAGTTTATCACACACCACTGTTACGTGTTTATTTTCTCTGGTGCATGGTATTGCTACGTGTTTGTCAGTAGTGTTGTGTTGTATGTGTGCTGTCCATGCTGTTGGTTGTATTTTGTATTGTGCTTTTAGATGTAACTCTTCTTTCTTCCTACTTGCCTCTCCCCACATTACATCATTTCCCCTTGCTCTTTAAATCTCCAGAAATTGCGGGGGGTGTGTGTGTGCTGAAAATATTATTGTGCGTTTTGAAATTTATTGTTAATTTAATCTATTGGGGGTGGGGGGGAGTTGAGGATAACTTTCAAATTATATATTATTGTGTTCTGTCTGAAGAAGCTGGTTGATGCCAATGATGGAATATTTTACTTTGGTGACATGTATGTGTCTGCTCTCGAGATTCTGGCCAAGTCTCGAGAGTAGAACGGCTTATTATAAATCTTAATATAAGTATATTTAAGAATATATCTGCTCTTGAGAGTGTGTCCGGGATAGTCTCAACAGCAGGGTTTATTTATATATTATGGCATGCCAGCGGTTCTCAGATAGTAGATTTTTAATTTTAATAGCTGGTTAAATATATTGGTATTAGTGGTTTAGTACAGTTTATATTTAATTTATTAGTAGTTTAGTATAGTAGTTATATTGTTAGATTAGTATTTTGTTAATTAGCACCTGATCTTGATTAATTATTCAGTTGAAAAATTAGTCTGCTTATAACCAAACCTGATTTTGAATAATTGTAATTTGAGTTTAAAGTTAAATGACCCTTAAAAGTTAGGGTCAAAAATTAAATCCCAGTAATAAAGAGTTTTTTGATATCTTTTATTATATGGTTAAAGATTGTTATTTTAGAGATTGTTTTTACATAGGAACCTGAGGTGTCGGATCCTGATAGCTGAAGTTATTTCAGATATGGTGTCCAAGCAGGATGAACTGTTCCATTCT
The DNA here is from genome assembly GCA_003113815.1 of Sphenodon punctatus. Taxonomy (NCBI): domain Eukaryota; kingdom Metazoa; phylum Chordata; class Lepidosauria; order Sphenodontia; family Sphenodontidae; genus Sphenodon; species Sphenodon punctatus. The sequence continues at coordinate 210,214 of QEPC01004881.1, read as the reverse complement.
ACCTTGCTCCATCCTAGGATGAACTGTTCCATTCTACCTTGCTCCATCCTAGTTGATGATCCTCATTGTCCTGTGATTCTCTGCATGATCATCTGCATAGTCCACTCTCCTGTTATATCTATTTCCAGCCCAGGCATGCCAGAATACAGCTATCACCACGTTATCCATCGCACATCAAGATGTCAAGTATTAAACTAAACATTCGCCAGTTAACAGGGAAATGGACAAACTTGGACAGTAGAAAGATAACATCTCATTTTATAAATGTATCCAGTGTTTAATAATCATATTGCACCATAGTAATTGTATTTGAATATTTTTCCGTCTTTATTGTTTGTTCATTTTATTGTTCATTTTGTTTTTATCTGTTACCTCATTTAATTTTATTTCCTTTTATTTCCCTTGTTTAAAAAAATTGAATGTATGAAGTAACTCCATATTTGGGAATAAGACACCTATGCTCACCTCAACATACCAACATGTACGTTTTAGGGACATACACTTTTAAAAGGGGCCACTGTTCTTAAGTAATAGTTAAGGTTCTTAAGTAATAGGTATGGTTACAAATGTGAATGAAACCAGTACATAGATTTTAGTCTTACCAAAAGAAGAAGGTTTTGGGGAGCCCTAGCAACACTACATTTCATTTAGGGAGATACCGCATTTCATTAATCAGTTCCAGTCAAATTCTTTACCTGAATGTAACATTCAAATCTGTGTAACGTGTTACATTCAAACAATAACATTTAAACATCCAAATCTCTTAAATGGACAATGGTCATTCTAGATTTATTTTTAAGTTCTCCGTGTCCTGCTCTGGAATGGGATGTTTTTTCTCTACCACACCAGACAAGTGAAGGTGTTGTTTTTATTTTCCCTTTGTTTTCTTTTCCTATCTGTCTTGATCCTTTTTATTTGCACAATCTGGACAATGGTATGCATGAACAAGAGAGTTGTTCCATCTTTAATAGTACCACCATTAATTCAAAACCAAAGTCCCGAACGCCTGTACTATACACCGGTGAGAGGGGACAGGTATTTGAGGTGGGTACTCCTATGTGGAAATAACAGAACGGATAACATCCCTGATGCATAACCAAGTCGTACCAGAATGTACCAGCTTAATGCCTGGGACTAAAACGGGTCAAGCAGGTGGAAAACAATTGTACTTTTTAATTGGCAATGTTATAAATATGGTCCATTGTTACTAGATTTTGTGTTTCCCCCCTTTTTAATTGTATATTTTCCACTGTCGTCTAAATATCAATTCATTTGAATATATGTTAACGGAAAGGTTAATGAAATGTGGAAGACATGTAGAAAATAGTGAGAGTTGGTGAACAGGTTGTAAGAAGGTTTAGAATCTGTAAGAAGGATAGGTAATTGGGTAAAAGGGTATGACCTGTATAAGGGTGAAGCAATGGAGTCATGTATATGTAGCATTTTGAGTAAAATATTAGTCATAAAGTGGAAGATTGCAGGGTGCAGCTGCATAGACTAAAACTAGGTGTAAAAGGGAGAATTTAAACAACCACAAAGCCCATGTTCAGATTGGCCATCTGGATAGATTTCCAACATGACAAAATGGGTAATTCTGACTGACTGGTCAGATTCTAATTGGTCAACGTCATGACATCAAATTGTTAAACTCTAATTAGAGAACATAAGCAACCTTGATGCATCTTGGGTATTACAATGCAGTCTATAAAACCCTAAGCAACCAAGAAAATAGTGCCTTGGACCTCCCTTGGTCACCTTGGTTCCTCCAAGGTCATCTTCTCTCTAGCCTTCCTGATCTGGAATGTCTAGGTAATTATACTATGTTTTATAATTTGAAGGTATTTCTAATACTGTAATGCTTTGCAAGTGATTTTGGATATAACTATAGTAATGCTTCTGTCTTCTGTTCTGTGTTACAGTTGATGCTTTTACTTATATCTTGATACTTGAATGTCTTTTAAATATAATGTTTTAAAAAGGACAATACGTGTATGCCTTTTTTTGTTTTTTTTTAAATCTCTTCCGGGCGTTTCTATAAAGTTAGTGCTGACCCAGATTTGAACCTGCTCAATAATTAGGTAACAAACAAATTAATAAATACTAATATAAAACTTGGGTCAGCAGGTTCTTACTATCAAGTCAGAGTGTGTGCGTGTGCGCGCACAAACCAGCTGAGCTAAGCTGGCAGTTCTCTGGCAGTGGTCCAGTTACCATTTTATGTTAAACAAGGCATTGGATTGATGAGGGAAACATCTCCTTCAAGGATGGGGAACTGTAACCCTGTGCAAGGGCTGGGTGGGGCCAGTTACGTCTCAGAAAGTGGGGTTAACAAAGCAGCCATGGGCTAACGTGACCCTTGGTCCTCGCATCCCTTATTCCTTGGGTCCCGATGGGGGACAGCAGCATCTCCCCCACCCTAGTGGTTTTCGCTGTTGGGTGGACGGGGAGGTGACCGTAGCATGTTCATTAGCTGGACTGGTGCCCCGACCGTGCCTCGGGTAGCCCTGGAGTACTGTTGCATTGTCAGGCCATTCACACCTGACCCGGCGGCGCTGTTAGAGCGAGGCGAGGCAAGGCAAGGCAAAGGTGCAGCAGCAGGGAGTAGCACCGGTGTGAATGGCAATCCGCTGCGGCTTGGCTCCTGCATGACGGCTGGATTCTGCCCCCTGTCGGGCGCGAGCAAAGCCACGGCGGATCCCTGTTTGCACTGGCGCTACTTCCAGCAGCGGGCTCCTCCCTGCTGCCATGTCTTTGCCTCACCTCGCTCTAACAGCGCCGCAGGGTCAGGTGTGAATGTGGCCTAAGTTATAACTGGGCCCATCCTTTTCCCCAGCAATGTGAATCTGGCAACAGAAAGTGCAGCTATTTAACACCTATTACTGTGTCCTTGTCTCCTTCCGGGATACAGCAATAAATGGCAAGTCCCACCGACTCCAAGATCCTTCTGAGAGGTTTCACCCAGATTGGAACCTAGCATGGTGCGTGTCAAGTGAGGATTATTTTCCCCTACGTGCATCACCCTACGCTTATAAACATTGAATTTCATTTACCACTTTATTTGCCCATTCACCTAGTCATGCAAAATCCCTCTGTAATTCCTCACAGCCTGGCTGGGTCTTAACTATCTTGAATAATTCCCTGTCAGTGCAAATTTAGCCACCTCACTCTTTACCCGTTTTGCCAGATCATTAATGAATATGTTAAACTACTGACTCCTGAGGCACCCTGCTGTTTACTTCTCCAGCTTGAAAATAGATCATTTTATTTCCTACCCTTGGCTTCCTATCTTTTAGCCAGCTACCAATCTGTGACATGACACTTCCTCCTATCCCACGAGTGATCTCAGGACAGATAACTAAATACTGGATGGGCTTTTGTGGGCAGGAGCCGTTCTTATGCTCTGTGAATTTGCATTTTAAGCACCTAGTGTCAGCAGAAACAAACGCTGGAGCAGCTAAATACACTAGGACGGAAAACGAAAGGCAAAACTTGACCATTTAATCAGGGCCAGCCTTAGAATTTGCCAACACAGCTTTGTTCCTAGATAACTTTTTATTAAATTTTTGCTTTCCACTTTGATTTGCCCTGGTGAAACTTAAAGCCAATGTAAGTCTGAGATTGATTGTGACTCAGTTTCCCCACTTACCATCTCCACTGGCCACGGCTCTCTCCAGAACTATCCCAGCCTGTAAAGGGGGAACTATCCTGCCACCTGTGTCCTTGGAGGCTCCCAGGCACAGAAATAGTATCTATAAGGTTTGCCCAAATATCTAACCAGGGATGTCCCCTCATCTGTGTTATTTAAAGTAAGTATCGCACAAACATACCAGTGCTTGATTAAAAAAATTTGTATTTATAAGTTTAGATTAATTATGAGATAAAATTGATTAAAGAGTGCGAGTTTAACAAAAAGGATTCACAAAGTAACGCAATGATAGATTCATAAGTTCCCCAATATTTTACCCTACTCAAAGTCTGTTACACAGCTAGATGTCTTTAGCTGGGCCATCAACTTCTGCCTGAGTTCTCTCAATGCTTCTCAGTCCATGTCTTGGCTGCGTCTGGTCCAATAGGAGTGTTTGCTTTGTTCTGGCTTCTTAAATACTTTCTATTATTCTTACTTAGATTTTTATCCCACCCTATCCTTAGGTTCAGGGTGGTTTGCAGTTCTTTAAGTTATTAACTAATTAACTCCACTCTTAATCCTCACAACAACCCTATGAGGTAGGTTAGGCTGGGAAACCTGTGACTGGCAGCTAAGGTCACCCATTGAGTTCATGGCCAGGGCCAGCCTTACTGTGGGGTGGCCACCCAGGGCCTGCAGTTGGGGGGGGGGGGCACGGGTTTGGGGTTGATTTAAAAAATAATTTCAGGTGGGGCAGCAGGAATGAGGGAGAGGCAGAGGCCCTGCCTCTCCCACACTCCGTGCCGCCCCCTGCTGCCTGGCAGTCGGCCAGGAAATGAGGGGTAGAGAGGCAGAGGCTCCACCTCCCTCATTTCCTTTGGCAGAGAGATTGACAGGTAGCAGAGGGGGCCAGCAGCATGAGGGAGAGGCGGGGCCTGTTCTTCCCTCGCTTCCTGCAGAAGTGAGGGAAGAAGCAGAGGCCAGACCTCTCCCTCCCGCCGCAGGGGAAATGAGGGAGAGGGAGAGGTGGGGCCTCTGCCTCTCCCTCATTTCCCCTGGCCGAGACTGGGCAGCGGGGGTGAGCCCGGCGCGGGGCCCAGACTGGAGATGGGGAAGAGTCGACGGCAGTGGTGGCAACGGATCAGGTGAGTCCGATTTGCTCACCGAATGACCGTTCAGGCTTGGGGATGGGCGGAGGGGAGTGACCCTCCGCCCAAGCCCAGGCCCGGGTAGCGTGCTGCCCCCTGAGCCAGGGAGCACCCGGAAGATATGGGGCCTCGCTTAGGGTAAGGCCGGCCCTGTTCATGGCTAAGGTGAGTCTTGAACTGGGGCCTCCCCTGTACCCCCTGGTTGAAGTACTGCACTCTGAACCATGACACCCCACTGGCTGTCACTTTCTGACTTTCTAACTGTCTCCCAGAAGATTCTCCCTTCTGTTTCTGGGATATTTTAAGCTACTGGGAAATGCAAGTACCCTCCATTAATACTTCATCTATATTACAAGAGATTTAATTAATTAATTAATTGAGAGCCGGTGTGGTGGTTAAGAGCGCAGGACTGGGAGGCAGGGGGAGGCCCCCTGTTCAACACTTGCCTTAACCATAAACCCACTGGGTGACCTTAGGCCTGTCACAGGTCACTCAGTCTCACCTACCTCACAGGGTTGTGAGGATTACTAGTTGAGTGAATTAGTTTAATGTTAATTGTTAAGTTGAAATGTGGGCCACCTTTTACCTAAGGGAAAGGGTGGGATACAAATTGAAAAAATAAATTACAATTGTCTTTGCCTACCTGTCCCAAAACCTGCCCAACTTGCTTTGGGCTCACATTTTAATTTTCTATTTCCCAAACCTAACTTTTCTTTATATTGCCTTCACATACACATTTCCCCTCATTGGACTCATGGGTCCTGTTTTTATAAACCTGTCACATCATGGGCCCGATTCTCATTCATACTAAGGGGATTTCATGAAACTCACAGCTACTTTAAAATATCCTGTACCCAAAGGGCCTCCCTGGCCAGCATGAAACGTTCATTCATTCCCTGCCCTTCCCCTACACTTTACATCATATAAAAACCCCATAAACCCCACCTCCTGAACTCCCCCACACTCCCTTCTACCATCCACTCTCCCTACTACCGTCAACTCCACCGGGAAGGGCATTTTATGAGTCAGTATGGCCAGCACTCAACCCACTCTGAAAATGTCCTTCATGGCAGGCCCCTTGCAAGCAGCTCGAGTGCCACTAAGAAATGTTCAGAATGGGTGGGGGCAGCACCTTAGCCCTCCTCCTCCCACTCTGAAAATTTCCTAGCAGAACTCAGGCTGCTTGCAAAGGGTCCCCCGCCCTAGAATCCAGGGCCCTGGCTCAGCTGAACCCCTTCACTCCAGGGGAGCTACATCCCCCTGGATGAGGAAGTGGAGGAGAAAATAAGGGATGTGGCCAGTGCTGTGATTCTTGGCTTCCCAGCCCTGTGGCATTTCCCATTGAGGCTACAGTTTCCTGAATGATTGCAAAATATTAAGCAGTTCTTCCTTTTCTTTAATTTCCACATTGGGGAAACTTATAGGAATAACTTATAGAGATGGAATAAAGATGCTTAGTATGCAACCCCCTGACTCTGCTTTATTATTTTTAACATTTGAAAGGGCTGGGTTGCAAGATGCACTGGATGTAATGGATATTACCTTCCCAAAAGTTAATTTGGAAAGCAAGATTTAACATTCATTCTAAATCCATCAGCCACATTTCTCGTATCGCATGAAGTACGATACGGCATTATGGCATACCTGACAGTGGACAGAGCAACTGAGTGTATCTTTTAAAACAAGAGACAAAAAGCGGGAACGTTTAAAAAACTCAATGACAATCTGTCAGAAGGAACTGAAAAGGCAGGAAAAATCACTCATGTGAAGCCAGAGCAACACAACTCTAAAGAAGGGAAATACAAAAGCAGGAGAAAGTGGAGGAGGTGCACGTAATTAAAATCACCACACTTCTGTACAGGAGATCATCCTTCCAGGATGAGAAACCTTCCTCCCTGGTGTAACCACCTTGCTTCTTTGCAGCGGTAAGTACCTCCCCTTAAACCTCACTTTAACCCCACCCAAGGAGAAATAAAAGTCAGATAAGAAGTACTTGCCTCCAGCAAAAATCTTCCTATGAACATGCCTTAGAGGGCTGCCCCCAATGGCACTAGGATGACTAAGCCAAAATCCCTGCTTGTGCAACAGTTCAACATGAAGCAGTGTAAAAATAAGGGGACTCGGGGGAATGGCATCAACACTGTGTAAGAATGGGGGAAATCAAAATACAGGGGCACCTACCCAAAGGTTACTGTCCTCTGAAACAAGCCATGGGCAGAATCTGCTCCCATCAGCAGCACTTTGGGCCTGGGAACTAGACCATGGAGGGGGCAATCTCCATCACATGGACCCCACGATAAACAACATATGCATAAAATAAGGGCCTGTGATATAGGGAGCCCCAGCATCTGAACAGGATGCAATGTTTAACTGATCATCCAAAAGTTACAGTAACCGTTTCTTTTAATGGGCAAGTCATTGGCCCTTTTCACATGAGACGGGTCCAGACAGATCTGCTGTGTGGGCATGAGTGGGCACTGCCCATGTGACCGCCACAGGAGGTGGTGGGGGTGCATGCGTACTTTTGCAGTACACAGTGAAACCAGTGAAAACAGCAGTTGCTCCGTGTGTGGAGAAGGGTGCACACCTGTGTAATTGCCCCCCCCACTTCCACTTGCATGCACACCCCTTCCCCTTGAAAAGGGCCAGTTTGTCACGCTGCTATTGTCCACAGGGCCACAACTGCCATGGATTCAGCACTGAGGGAGAGGCACATATTTGCAAGCCGTTAATGAGAATGGGCAGCATTCTCCTTTACTCCAGGCAAGGTCAGAGCAGCCCCTCCGCTCTGGAATCTACATCCCCCTTTTGGGCCCGATGCCATTGCCTCTTAAAGGACGTGCATAGAAAACTAGGGAGGAAAAAGAGGCGTTTTTATGGAGAATCCTCTACCTGACACAAGCAGCTGGGGAAAAGCCAAGCGTGTGGGGAGGTGCCTGGAAAACACAGAGCGGGTGTAGGAGGAGCCTGCAAACATGCTCAGCAGGGACACGCGGGTGGCATGTTTGAACTGGAGTCTGAAAACAGCCCTGAACGCCCCCAAGCTCGGCCAAGCTCCTGCTACTGGGGTTTAACCAGGAAGCACAAGAGCTGCTTCCCTTTGAAGCAGGTTCGCTTCTCACTTTTGGCTCCAAGCCATCTAGTTTCCGAGAGAGCGGGACAGAGTTCAGTAGAAAACGCCTCCCCGTCTTGGTTTGGCGGCTGTGTGAATTTCCGGTGCCCCTGAGGGACAGATCTCACTTTTCGTGAGAGGAGAGAAGGAGATCTCCAAGCGCAGCAGCCGGTCTGTTCTTCCCCTCTCTCTTCTGCAGCCCTGGCCAAGGATCCCCTCCCCAGCAGCATCAGCCGAGGCTGCGAGNCCCTACACCCCTTCTTGTGACCTTTGTTCATCAGGCAAGGTGCTCTTATCTGCACCCTTCCTCTTCCATTATCAACTTCCGACTCCATGCCTTTCACCTCGCTGCACTGTTGGGGGTAGGTATGTGGGGAGCATAGCTCAAGTGGTAAAGAGCGTGAGCCTTGCCTGTATAAGGTCCCAGGTTCAATCCCCAGCATCTCCACCTCAGGATCCCTGGTAGCACGCCTGGGGGAGGCCTCAGGTGGCACGCTGGGATGGCCTCTGCCAGAAACCCTAGAAGAGCCAGATTTGGACCCAAATTTGAAACCCCTGCTGCTGTGTCAGGTTGTGACAATACTGGGCCAAGATGGACCATTGGTCTGACTCAGTTAGGAAGTTTAATTTAGTTATATGCCTGGACCAACCTTCCTGAGACAGAGAGCCTGGCCCGCTTCCTCTCCATAGTCAAGTCCTGCCTAAAGGTTTGAGGTTGCCTTTAAATCATAATACTTAATCAGGAAAAAATCAGTTACTGAATAAACTACACCCTGCAGTCCATGATTCGTCTGTTGGCTTGGTTTTAACTGTCTGTGTCCACATCTTATCTAGATTGTAAGCTCCTTGGAGCAGGGACTGTCTTTTCATGTTGTGTGTATCTGTACAGCACTACGTACAACTAGTAGCACTTGAGAAACAATAAGTAGCAGTAGTAGCAGACAGCTATGCCACCTGCCAAGGATGTTGTAGGTGTAGCCCTCTTGCATTTGTAAACCTGTCTGGTCAGGTTGGGGTTTAGAACTGGTGATCTCAGCTCCATGCACAGGAGCCTCTATCCTCTAAGCCAAAAGACCCAGCTCTCTCAGCTCTGAGAATAGCAGACTCATGAACCTGTGAGTGGCTAGTCACCCCACACACACCACTAGAGGGGGGCCTCTGCACCAACCCTCTCTGGGGCTACACATTCAAGCAGGGGGATGGGTTAAATGCCCCTCAAGGTTCCTTCCAACTCAGACCAGTCTGTGATTCTAAATCCCGCTGCTCATCCGGGCATGTTCTCCCTAAAATATAAACGGCTGAATTCCATGCAGTTGCAATGGAGCTCAGCACTTCCCACCGCACGCACATACTCCCTGCAATTCCCGTGATTCTGCGTTTGTTGCTGCCCGCTATCTGTTTGTATCCATCCCATCCAGAAACAGACGGACGCTGAGAGGCAGAAAACGGTGGCTGAGTTTAAGCAACTGCATAGTTTTCTGGAGAAACAAGAGCGACTCCTGCTGGCCCCGCTGGAGAAATTGGACAAGGAGATAGTGAAGAGGAGGGATGAGTATGTGGCCAGGCTAGATCAGGAAATAGCTTCTTTCGATGGCCTGATCGGAGAGATGGAGGAGAAGTGTCGGCAGCCGGCGAGTGAATTCCTGCAGGTGAGAGACAACCCAGAACCTTTCAGGGGATTGGGGGGTGGGGGAGAACAGCAGGGATATTGTAAGGGGCATCCTATTGGGAGGCAATTTTGTGAAACCTTCCAAAAGGGATCAACCCGAGTGATAGGCAACTCCTTCCTCCGGACCTAATAGACTGAGCCATTTGTTTCTGCCTATCGTGCAAGGGCTATTTCGTGAGTAGAAAGCATACCTCGGTAGAGGAACGTCCTAGGCCCAGATGATGCAAATAGAGCAATGGTGTGATGCAAAGCAGCCCAGTGAGAATGGAGAGATGCACAAGGGGAAACAAATTGCAAAACTTTGAGACTACATCCCAACCAAGGACGGGATGGGAGGCTGGTGTGTCTGGGTGTTTTTACACAAGACCCCTCCCCAGCCCCCTAGTGCACAGACACTTGCTGTCCTCATGGGGGAGGCCTCGTTTGAATATGGGTGCGTGGGGGTGCACACTCCCACCCAGTTCATCCACGGGGCACTCCAGGAAAATCCAGAATGTCCTGTTCCGTGTATGGGGTGTGCGGATGGGGAGGTGGCCATGTGTGGGGACACTTGTGTGAAGCAGCCCCACCCCCCAAGCACGGCACCCGTCCCACACAATGACTGCGGACTGACACCCCCCACCCCCTNTAATAATTATTATTATTATTATTAATTAATAATAATAAACCCCTCTCCTTCTCCTCCCCCGCCCCCCTTTCCAAATGAAAGGTATTAAAACCACAGGCAGCTACAGTTACCACTTGTGCAAAATTGCTACGGAACACTTATGAAAAATATACACATTGCAGGGTAACCCTCCAAACATGTATTTTTCATAACTGTTCCGTACCAATTTTGCCAAAAGGCCAGTCCTGCGGCAGCAGCTCAGAAGTTAACCAGTCCTCCCCCACAACAGCAGCCAAGAAAGGAACTGATCGGCGGATGCAATTCCTGCAGCCCAAGCGAAAACGAAACTTAGCAGTTCACTTCCTGGCTGGGGCGGCCATGGCTACAGCGGTAGCAGATCCGGTGAGGAATCTCCAAGAGGCCGCGCTTTGCTCCATCTGCCTGGATTATTTTCGAGAGCCCGTGATCCTGAAATGTGGACACAACTTCTGCCGGGAGTGCATCACGACCTGCTCTCCGCTGCTTGGCTGCCCCGAGTGCCGAGCCCCCTTCCGCCAAGGGGACTTCCAGCCCAACAGGCAGCTGAGAGACGTGGCCGAGATCGTGAAAACCATCCGCTCCCGGGAGGTGAAAGTGCCCGGAGGGGAGAGCGTGTGCCAGAAACACGAGGAAGCGTTAAAACTCTTCTGCGAAGTGGATGAAGCGCTCATCTGTGTGGTCTGCAGAGAGTCCCAGCTCCATAAAACTCACACGGTGGCTCCCATAGAGGAGGCAGAGAAGAAGTTCAAGGTAAAGTAAATCGGGAGGGGGCGAGTTAATACATAGTGTAAATAAATAATACATTTATAATAAAGTATCCCTCCTTGCCAGGAAGTTGTATCATCCCCTAGAAGGGGGTGGAGAGTGTCATAGAAAAAACACAGTGAAACTAATTGCTTGGAGTTGCAATGAGCAAAAGAGGAAGAGAGAGAGAGAGAGAGCGAGAGCATTTTCTAATGTGAACTCGCTGCCTACCTCAGGGCCGGGGGAAACTCCGGCCCAGGGGCCAAATGCAGCCTGCGGCTATTGGACCATTTTCAGTGTATGAGTCTGGTCCCCTGGATCCAGTGCCTGTCCCCGAGCAGTGAAGGACAGGACAGAGCTCTGGGCAAGAGAACAGTAGAGATGAGGGGGGGGCAGTTCAACTCTACTGCTTTACAGATGAGGACAGTTCCCCATCTGTAAAATGGGAATAGATGTGTGTCTGTCCCTGTGTTCCCCTCACCCTTGTCCATCTTAGATTGCAAACTCACTGGGCTGGATTGTAAACCTGTCCTCACAAATCTGTGACCGTAAAGTGCTCTGTAAAGCTAGCACCACTATAGAAATATGTAGTAGTATGAGGGCAGACACCCAAGGATGGGCGAGGACAGATCCATGATCTGGACCCTCCTTTTCTTACGAGTCCCTGCCTCCAATGCCTACGCAGCCCTGGCAGCGTGTACGAATTTTCAAAGCCCCCCCCCCCAGGAGGGAAAAGGTTCCCCATCCTTGGCCTATGTACAGTGAGCAGGAATTGATTATTATTTTCAAGGGGAGGAGCGATTCTCGGGCCCAGTCAGAAATACTAACGCCTAGGTGATCCTTAGTGGATCAGCTGTCTGAAAATAATAATACTGCCTTTGTGATGATGATGTTGTTACTCTAGCAAAGTGAGCCCGGTGCTGAATAGTCCTGATTAGGGACAGGTCTGTGCCCCAAGAGGGCTTCCAGTTTAGGACGGCTTTATCCTGTTACCTGGGAAGGGAGAGGGACTTCCATGATGGCAATCGCGGCCCTGTTCTCACAGGAATTAGCACGCGTAAGAATTCCGCTTCTCTCCCGCGAGAACACGGCTGTAGCTTACAATCGCGGGTGTTCTCGCGGGAGAGAAGCGGACTAGCCCATTCCTGCGTGTGCTAACTCTCCAGCCGCTATAAAAGTCTGTAAACTTCGACACCAAAAATAACGGATTTAATAAGGACCTATCTTTCTCCAGCCGCTACAGATATCCGTAATAACTTAGTTACTGCATTTTTAATTTCTGTTATCATCCTCTGTACCAACTTTCTAGGGCAGGGACCGTGTCTATCTTGTTTTTTGTAAAGCACCAGGTACATCACTGGCGCTATATAAATACTTATAATAATAATAATTAATAATAATTAATTAGTAATAATTCCTGTGAGAATAGAGCTGCGATTGCCCTCTGACCTTCTCCCCCCCGTCTTCTCAGGTAACGAGAAAGCAGCCTACGATGGACAAAGGAGGGGAGACCAGGGAGAGGGGAACGTAGGGAAAGACAAAGATACATTTATAATGTTGAGACGTTGTAGGCGCACGTGCTTAGTTTAGTTACAAGGAGAGGAGGAGGATCCTGAAGTATAGGACCGCAGAAGGAGAAGCATCAAGTAAGCAATCTACGAGTAGGGATCTCTGTTCCCTGCATTTTCCCCATTAGAGAAAACGCCACGGACACGGGTCCCTGTTTATGGAAAGCAGCCTGATAGTTTACCGGGCAGTTACCACCAGATAGCAAAGAGATGCCATGTTACAGAGGACATGGCTACGCAGGATTTGAACCGTGGCTTCCTAGGTCCAGCACCTTCTCCACGACACCATGTTG
>QEPC01004881.1:132732-185458 GCA_003113815.1 Sphenodon punctatus | reverse complement strand
AGTAGGGGTGGGGGCCCCGCCCCACTCGCAGCCCCCGCCATGCCAGGCAGCCATGGCGACCGGTTATGATGGTGAGGCCAAACAGATGCGTTGGCCCACGTGGGTGGCTCTTGGCCCAGAATGAGCACGTGGAATCTTCCGGGGGACGCATTCCAGGCCCAGCCGCCTACCAAGCCTGGGACAGTCCCGGGCCAACATCTGGTGACTGGGGAACATCTGTGCAAGTGGTTCCCCGGCCCAGGCAGGCCCGTGTCAAGCCTGGTTTTTACCCCAAGTGCCTAGATGGAAATCTGAATAAATAAAATGCTTAAAAATAGGAACCTCCTCACCAAGGGAAAAGCAACTTCTACCCTTTAACCTCTCACCCGTTTCTGCCTTTAGATACTGTGTCAGCCCGACTCCAGTTCAACAAAGGTGAGTTTCTGGGACCAAAAGGAGGTGAAGGGTTGAAGGGTGGCGAGAAGGGCTACGGCTCAGGTGGTAGAGTGCATGCTTTGCATGTATAAGGTCACAAGTTCAATCCCCGGCAGCTCTGATTTAGGATCTTTGGTAGCATGCCTGGGAGAGGCCTCTGCCAGGGATCCTGGAGGGTCTCCGGTAACATGCCTGGGAGAGGCCTCTGCCGGGGATCCTGGAGAGCCAGATTTGAAACCCCAATGCAATGTCAAGTTGTGACCATGCTTGGCTAAGAGGGATGATTGGAGTTAGGCAGCTCCTTACGTGTGACTGGTTGTGGGTAGGCAGCAAGAAAACAATGTGCTTTCTCTTGTTGGTGCCTTAACCGCTGGGCTCGGCTGTAATATCAAGAGCCATTGTCTCACCAGTGGGAAGACAGAGAGGAAAATTCCATGGGGCTAATTTTCCTGTGCACACTAAAGCCAGTTCAGGAAGCTCTGGCAACATCAATGGGGGGTTCTTTGTGTGACTATGAACAGCCTCCTAAATGAAGGAAGTCTCCCTGGCCAGCACAGAGCTTGAGTAGCAACTCAGCATTCATCCATCCTCCCAATGGGGGAGAGAATGAGAGGAGCATGAACAGACGGCGCTGTATTGAGATTCTTCTCTCTGCTTCCCAGCTGTGAGGCTTCTATTGGCTACCATGGGGGCTGGGCAGGCCCCCAAGTATTGGGGGGGGATGGGAGGTGCTGTGCGGGTGGCGTATCAATGCAGCCTAAACATTTTGGCCATCAAATTCCAGGGACAGAGTAATTAAGACCCAGGCCCCGAGTCTCTCCAGCCAGGTTCAGCTGCTGCTTTCTTTCCGTCACGGAGCCATGTCTGCCAGGGGAGCGAGTCTCCCTGTGTTTTGCTGGGGTCTCAGGCTGTTTTTACACATGCCTTAAAGCAGCCTCGCTTATTGCGGATTTCAGAGTCTGTAAGAAAAGAAACCTGCGCAGGAGGATTTAGACGTTTCCCCGCTGCTACGGGAAGTTGGGCGGCCAGCCACCATTTGAAACAGCGGCCGCCAGCAAACTAGCGCTTCTTGGAGATGCTGCCTTGTAAAGCCTCAGTTATTTCATTTCATTTTTAATTTATATCCCGCACTCTCCCGACCAAGGTCAGCTTGAGGTGACTCACATCAGTAAATCTATAAATGCAATATTCAGGTTTGTATCCCACACAGGGGAAACCCAACACCACAGTACAGTATAACAACAACATTTGGTTTATATCCCCACACAGGGGAATCCAGTATCATAAAGAGAAAAACCCCACCAGAAACCACTGCCCTCAAGCAAGACTCCTTCGTCATTCCCTCATGCCACACTCTCCCTCAAGCCAGTGCTCCTCTCTGAGCCAGAACCATGCCCCGTTCCACCTTCTCCAAGCTAACAACCTCCCCACCAAGCCAGTCGTATTCTCCACCCTTCCTCAAACTGGTGACCCCCTTTTTGAATTAGTAGCACAGTTAGCAGGAGTTTGAATTGCATTTTTCTTTCCTTATAGGCTTGTCACGCTGGCCTATAAGCCCCACCGCAACTCTGTGACAAAATCGTCCTTATACAGGGACCTGTGTTCACTGTGTTTTCTATATTGGCAACAATGGGGAAAAAGCAGTGAACACGGGTAAAGATACAAATGAACATCAATTCTAAAACACAAATACCAATACAGATACAGACCATAGGCAGGGAGGTCACTGCACCAAAAAAACTTAAATTCTGCAACCAGTGAAGCCAAATTCTGCAAATTCACTGTGAGCATTAACATTTGCATAATTCACTTGATTTGCATAATTATGCAACAATTTATACATGCAAATTTGCTTACCAGCATGCTTTTTCAACAGGTCTGACATAGAATCACAACTTTCTTAATCAAACACCACTCTTAATCCTCTGCAATTTCAGCACCCCAGAACTCCCACTTCACGTCAAAGCCCCAGGCCTCCCTCCTCAAAATATAGGGCCCTAAGACTCCCCCACCCACAATTCATCTCCCAGGGGCCTATTCACCCTCGGGGGTTGTGGTCACACCTCCCGGACAGACGGCAGCTGCAGCAGCAGTTTTAGTTTGGGGTCAGGCGACAAGCTTATGCCGGAGTCAGGATTGCAAGATCCTACAGACAGCCCCCACTGCAGTGTCACTGCAATTTCAGCCTGTCACTGCGAGGACTGGCTGATTCTGCAAAAATCACTGCAAATTGCAGCAACGCAGTCAACTCGGGTCCGTGACCATAGGCCGTGACCCAGGTGGGGCTGCAGCAGGCAGACGGGGACCCAGTGTTCAAGTAAAAAGACCCATTGCCCTGGGAATGGTGGAAACCCATGCAGCGCTGTACATGGGTACCGCAAAATCAAAAAGAAGTACTTTGGCTTTGGTGAGTTGGGAGCCTCTCTTGAGGGCAGCACGGCTTTCCTGCTCATCCACCTGCATCCCCACCCCCAGGTCCACTCAGCCGTCCGGCAATTGCAGCTTCTTGCCAAGGGAGTGAGGCTTGTCAACACCCCAAGGCAGAAAGGCTCCATATTCAGCATAACAAGGGCTGGGAGAGTGCAGTTTCCCCTGCTATCCCCGCTCCTCCCTACCTCCCCAACTTGGCTTCACCTTCCCTTGCTCCCAATCTGGATCATGTTGGGCAGCAAGAGTCACAGTTACAGAGCTGGCAAGCTGCATGTGGCTTATGTACGGTGTCATTTGCCCACTACTTTTGTATATCCTCAGCAAAATGCTCACTAGCTCTATAGCCAGGTGTGGTTACCCACCCAACACTGTATCCCGACTGTTATTTTTCAGTGGGGAGGGCACGTACGGTCACCATTCCAAGGGCATAACCCTGGTTTTCATTTACATAGAGTGAAAGTGCAAGGACAAGCTTCCAGAGAGAAACACTGGGCTGACTTCTCATGCCTCCAATAACTCTTGTGGCTGCTGAGGATCTGCCAATCACAAGGGCACTCTAGCCGTACCAGCTTGTCCCATGCTATGATCCCCTACTATGGTCACTACGAGGCAAAGGAGGAGTATGCCCAAGGACAATTGCCAAGCTTAGCTTTGTGCTCCTTTTCAGCACCAGGGCAGTATAAAGCAGGCAGGATGCAGAAGTGAATCAGGCCACATATCCTGGAGAATCTTTTCATCCAAAGTCTGCATGGGAAGACAAGATTTGCAATAGCAAACAAGGTAACATTTCCTTGCAGTCTTTGGTATCTTGTCTCTGACCATGGTCAATGCTGGATTCTTCAGAGGTGGGTGCAGAAGCTTTGCAGTGCTATGGTGTGGCAGAGTGTTGCCACAGTAAGGATCATATCCCTTTAAGAGATGTGGCTTTTACAAAGCAGCATCTCCAAGAAGCGCTAGTTTGCCGGTGGCCACTGTTTCAAGTGACGGCCGCCCGACTTCCGGTAGCATCAGCAAACGTCTAAACCCCCCTGCGCGAGTTCCTTTTCTTGCAGATTCTGAAATCCACACTAAACGGTGCTGCTTCTGGCTCATGTAAAAACAGCCTCAGACCCTCTCCCCTTCAGAACCAGAGGAAGGAGATTCCCTGATTCACTCTCCATCTGAGGCAAACTCTGCCCTCGACACCATCAGATTCTCCCCCAGGGCTGAGCTTTGCCTCTGACACACAGATTCCTTTTTCCCCCCCCCCTTTCTTTTCTTTCCTGCAGAGAATGTGACTCTGGATCCAGACACAGCTCATCCTAAACTCATCCTGTCCGTGGATCTAAAAAGTGTGAAATGGGAAGGCACGCGAAAGGCTCTGCGTGACAATCCAGAGAGATTTGATACCAAATCCTGCGTGCTGGGCTGTGAGGGATTCACCTTGGGGAGACACTGCTGGGAGGTGGAGGTGGGGGATGGGAAAGGGTGGGCTGTGGGGGTCGCCAGAGAGTCAGTGCAGAGGAAGGGAGAGATGAGCAATAATCCTGAGGGAGGTATCTGGGCTTTGGGGCCATGGAAAGGTCAGTATCGTGCTTTCACCTCTCCTTGCATTACGTTATCCTTAAGTGGAAACCTCAAGAGGATTCGGGTTTATCTGGACTGTGCAGCGGGGCAGGTGGCATTTTTTGATGCTGATAATGAGACTCCAATCTTCACTTTCCCTCCAGCCTCTTTCTGTGGGGAGAGAATGCTCCCTTTGCTCTGGGTTTGGGATGCAAGATCCCCACTCAGACTGTGCCCCTGAGAGACCGGGGGGCAACCTCCCATCTGGGCCCAAGAAATGGGCTTCTCTAGTCTCTAAAATGCCATCCTCAATCATGAATTAATCGGGCTACATGCCAAGATACCATTGGCTTTTATTGGGCCAAGGGGGGAAAGCTGTTTAGACCTGCACTGAGATTATTTAAAGCAAAAATAATACCTCATTTGTTGTATGGAGTGGGTGTAGCTATCATCGATGAGCTTGAGCTTGAGCTTGAGCAAAATAAAATGCTACGGGCTATTTTACAAGCCCACAAAGGAACACCGGCAATTTTGCTGAGGGCAGAGGCTGGGTTAGCCGGGTTGCACTTTGGGCTAAATTAGCCGTTTTGAAATTTTGGCTCCGGTTAAATCTAACCTCTTCAGATTCTTTATCACGGCAGAGCCATCATCTCAGCCGCTGGTACGTGGCCAGCTAAGGTGAAGGATATTTTGCATTCCTTTGGCTTCTCCTTATCCTATATTTTATCTTTTCCTTTTGCTAGAGCCTGGGCTGAAATTAGAACCAGGTTAAAAGATCAGGCGATGCAGCATGTAAGAGAGCATATTGCTGGTCAAAGGGTTTCACACTTTTATTTAGATTTTTTGACACCTCCAGCCCCAGAGGGGACCTCTTACTTGGTTAACCCCAGTATGGGGCGAACTAGAGTTGCATTTACCCTAGATTCAATGTCTTTCCTTCAGCCTTTACGGAAGGCAGACTGAGGGGAATCCCTCCTAACGAAAGGGCTTGTCCGTATTGTAAAATTCGGAAAGATAGTGCGATCCCGGAGACAATGGCTCATATATTATTAGAATGCCCAGCTTATTTGCATTGGAGACAACAGTATATTGAGCCTTGTTTTGTGTCAGGAAGTTTTTATCTTCCCAAGTTAGAGGTGTTCCTTCTAAGGGATCAGGACACATATGTTACAATTAAGGTTGCTAAGTTTCTTGCTTTGGTTCTAAAACTTAAGTGGTCTCAATCATGATACTACTGACTAAATTTGGGGGACTTGTTAAATTGATAGATACAAATGGGATATATTTAGCTGACAGGGTTTGGGGTTTTCCTTCTTACTGTATGTATGGTTTTTTTTCTTTGTGACTACGCATAAGTTGTCTTTCTTTATGTGATGTGATTTGACTTATGATCTGTTTTGCGATGGCCAATGGCTAAGTAATAAAGAAATTATTATTATTATTGAATCACAGCTGGGTGAGGTAAACAACTTGGGCCTTCACATAGCGGAAATACTGCCTCCTCCACTCTGTCCCACCATGGCTCCTGAGGTCAGCGCATGTTCCATCAGCGAGCCGCAACGAGGCTCTCTCAATGGCTGCTCTGCCATTTAGGGAACTCCCTTCCCCTAAAAACCTGAGCATTTTCAAAAGCAATGCAAGACCTTTTTATTTGGCCAAGCATTTGGCAGGCGGGGATAGGCCATCTTAAAACTGCTTTATGTTATGTATATTTCATATGTTGTTCCCTACTCTTTGAGTCTTGGGGGAAAAGGGTGGGAATGGATACAAATTGAAATAAATTTAGTAATCCTTAATTAATCGCAGCTTTTTGTGCCAGCAGCCAACCTCAGTTGCTTCAGAGAGGTGCACAACAGTTCATATATTCAAGTTTCCTGAGGAAAGGTTAAAGGAACTGGGTATGTTTAGCCTGACGAAGTGAAGACGAAGGGGTCAGACATGATGGCAGTCTTCGAGTATCTAAAGGGTAACCCCCAAGGAGATGGCAGGGAACTGTTCTACATTGGTACAGAGGGCAAGACTAGAGAAAGTGGGGTGAAATTATAGGAAAGTTGGTTTTGGTTTAAATAGCAGGAAAAAATGTCCTAACAGTGAAAGCTGAGCAGCAATGGAACATGCTGCCTTAGGGCACTTGTAGGCTCTATGCCATATAGGGTTTGTGAAGAGGGGCTGGACAGCGATCTGTTGGGGACATTGTAGCTGGCCTACATCCAAGCAGAGGCTGGGACTAGATGGAGGTACCTTCTGAGCCCAAGCAGAGGGGCTGGACACAAGTTCCCTTCTAACTCCGATTCTATGACTTTTATAAAGGAGTGATCCACAGCCTGCTGTATACATGCGGCCTCTGGGAGAGGTGGTTGGGGAGTATGGAGTGAGATGTCCTCAATATGCTGATGACACCCAGCTCTCTCTCTCTCATTTCCCTCCGACTCAGGCCTGGCAGACTCGGTGCTTACCCGGTGTTTGTCCGCCGTGGGGGACTGGATGAGGGCGAGCCGCCTGAGGCTTAATCCTGACAAGACGGAGGTGATGGTTGTGGGGAGGGCCGAGGGAGTGGTGGCCCCCATCTTTGATGTGGCCCGGCCTCCCGTGGTTTCTCAAGTCTGGGGAGGTGCTCCTGGACTCTCCGCTCTGCCTGGATCCCAGGAGAGCTTGGCCCCAGAGGCTGAAGCTGCAGGGAGGATAGCCACCTGCACCTGTGTGTTTCCCTGTCGCCTCCCCCAGGGAAGCTGCTTAGAGCAGAGGGCTGCACTGAAGGCGGTGGCCGAAGGGCGCTGCCAAAGGGCGAAGTAGCCGTTAGCAGAGCCAAGGAGGCAGAGGCGGCCCGCTCTGCATGAGAGCCAAGGGTGAATGCTGTGAAGGCCGAGGGTTGTGGGAGTGCAGGGATACCAGCTGGGAGAGAGTTGATGGTGGCGACACCATGGACCCTTCCCACCTTCCGGGATAAAGACGGCAGAAGCCCCGGTCAGTTTCAACCACCCGCCATTTGTGGCGGCGGCCGCAGAGCAGGCTCCGGGGGGGGGGGCAGGTTCAAGGAAGACACTTGGGGGAGAAACAAGACTGCTAAGTGGCTGTGGCCGCTTACTCTCCTCCCTCTATTTTGGACACGCCCCCAGCCGGCTTCAAAAACAGCGCGCCGGAGGCTGCGAGCGGGGAAAGGGGGTAACCCCCTGTGATGATGTGTGGATTGTGGGGGTTTTGATGTGGAGATGGTGGGACTAGCTCCCTCCAGTGAGAGGGGTGGAGCTGGCCACGTTTCCCTGGTGGCAGCAGGGGACAGGAATGATTATTGTGGGACCTGCCCATGTGTGGGCAGGGTTGGAATAGTGGGGCGATAAGTATGTTAATGTATTTTTAGGATATTATGTTAATTGTTATATTGTATTGAGCTGGGTCCCCTATGTGGGAATATACTCAGGAATGTATTTTTTTTTCTGTGAGCCGCCTTGAGTCGTTTTCAAAAAAGTGCGGGATATAAATTAAATGGAAATGAAAAAATGGATGCCCAGGTGGAGGCTGTGGCGAAGGGAGCATTTCGCCAGTTACATCTGGTGCGTCGGCTTAGTCCGTCTGTCTCAAGACTCGGATCTGGCCACAATGGTCCATGCTTTTATTACCTCGAGACTGGATTACTGCAACGCGCTCTACGTGGGGCTTCCCTTGGTGCTGGTTCGGAAGCTGCAGCTGGTGCAGAACGCGGCGGCCCATCTCTTGACGGGGACGGACCGACACGAGCACGTTACACCAGGGCTCCGTTCTCTGCACTGGCTGCCGGTAGGCTTCTGGGCCCAATTCAAGCTGTTGGTGTTGACCTTTAAAGCCTTAAACGGCTTGGGCCCCACCCACCTGCAGGACCACCTCACCCTCCAGGACCTGGATCAGCCCCTGCAGTCAGCTGGGGGTGCCCTCCTCGAGGTCCCCCAGGTGTCCAGTATGAGGAGAGCGTTCTCCGTGGCTGTGGAACTCCCTCCCGTCGGAGATCCGCTTGGCTGCCGGCCTCCCCTCCTTCCGCAGACAATGTAAGACCTGGCTGTTCCGCCAGGCCTTTCCCGAGGGAGATGGGGTGGGTGGATTGGGTTAGGGTAGGGGGGGGATGGGGTTTTATGTTTTAATTGAATCTATTGTTTAATGTGTTAAAAAAAATTAATATGCTGTGAGCCACCCCAAGATGCCTGAGGCAGGAGGGGGTGGCATATAAATTTTAATATAAATAAATATCCTGACAGTCACATGCAGCACATCTCCAGACCAATTTCACTAATAGCTATTTACAGACGTATCTGTTTGTGAACCCAGTTTTGCCATCATCCTTCACAACATCGCTCGGCAGTGAGTTCCACGAATGAATGATATGTTGAGTGAAAAAGTACTTCCTTTTGTTTAGAACCTGCTGCCAGGATCACAGGGTGTCCCTAAGATCCACAATTTTGAAAGGAAGTCAATAACTCCTCCCTCCTTACTTGCTCAGAACCACTCGACTGTGTAAGCTTCTTCCAAAAATAGAAGCAAAATGAGGAACAGGAGTTCTGGCTAAGTATGCAGTGCTTGGACAGGGAGGTAGTGGGGGGACCCTCGTTCTAGTCTTGCCTTAGCCAGAAACGCACTGGATGACCTTGGGCCAGTCACAATATTATCTGTCTAACCTACCTCATAGGGTTGTGAGGATTAAAAGTTGTGTTAAATTGTTCTATGTAAAGCGTTCTGAGTGCTATGGTGAGGGGGGTGGTATTCCAAAAATAAAGATTATTATTTGCTAAATTTGGAATCGCAGTCAAATTTCAAGGAAATGCAGGAAATGGTCTCAAACAGAATACAGCGGACGCCTCCTCGCAGAGCTTGCAGTCAGGGCGAGAGAAGGGGGGTGGCTCTAGTGGAACACGTTAGGGGAAACACAAAGGAATAAGGCGACGTAGCAGACAGGCGGTTCTGTGCAACCTTTCAGGCCTTCGCTAGCATCTGGGTAAAGGAGAGCTTTAGGGAGGGATTAGAAGGAGCAAACGGAGGGGATGTAGTAGATGAGTGTTGGGGAAAGTCACGCCCTGGGGGCCAAATGCGACCCATGTCAAGTTTTTATAATAATAATAAAAGCTTATTAACACCCCTGGCTTACATGGTACTTGGAGCACTTCACAGAATATAAAACAATTCAAGACAGCACAATAATAAATGACTTTAAATAAGGGAAGGGAAAAGATGGGACCTGCAAGCCCAGCTGCCCGTAGGTGCTGCAACAGGACATAGTAGGACAGGTGGCCTTTTAGATATAGGAGACCCAGACCATCCCATATCACAATGCCCTGCTCTTAATCCCTAGCTCTTCCGTAGCCCCTTTCCCATTCCTACCTCCAACCACTAAAAACCCCCACCATGCTCAGGCCAAGGAAGCAAAGATAACGGCATGCAGGCACGGGTCGGGACTAGACA
Source organism: Sphenodon punctatus (assembly GCA_003113815.1). NCBI lineage: Eukaryota > Metazoa > Chordata > Lepidosauria > Sphenodontia > Sphenodontidae > Sphenodon > Sphenodon punctatus. Next base: position 175,645 of record QEPC01004881.1, on the reverse strand, counting down.
CTCGGTACAAATCCATGACCTCATTTCTCTGAGCGCACCCCTTGTACGTGGAGCTTGTGCTAATTTTCAAAGTGCCCCCTCCTCAGGACGGAAAAGGTTCTGCACCCCTCAGTGTCAAAAGGCTCATGAAAGAAAACCACCCATGTGGTGGTCTTAACAACTGAACCCACAGGAGAGAAATCCTGACCTTGCCAGCAGACCGAGTCTGTGGCAGAGCCTGTGGATTAAGAGCAGTTCATTCGGCTATGGGGCGTTCCGGGTCTCATACCTCTGAAGGACCGCCTGCCCTACCGTGTGCCATTGCGGTCCCTACGGGCGGCCAGGAGCGACCTCTTGCAGGTTCCACCGGTCACCCTCGTCCGTGGGATGGGCGGGCATTAGAAGGGTGTTCGCGGTTGCTGCTCTGGTTTTGTGGAATTCCGCCAGGAGGTTCGTTTCAGCCTAAGCATCGTCTAGAGGCGACACAAAACATTTTTATTTGGAAAAGCATTCGGCAGGCAGGGTTGGTTGGGTTGGGCTGGGTTGGGAGTTTTGAGGAGACAGTGGGAGGTTTTATTGTTTACATATTTTTATTGTTGAAATTATTGAATTGAGCTGCCCTGAGTCTCTATGGAAAGGGCAATGTATAAATTTGAATAAATAAATTTCATTAAATTGCATTACAATCTGGATAAATATAGTCCATGTTGAGGATTTGTCTCTGCTTGAACAGTCTGAAATAAACCAGATTTAGGGCTTTGTAATTTAAGCAGATTCACTCACAAAAACTGTAGCCACTCTGAATTTCGATTAAATACTCATCTTAGGAGGAGCAGTTAGACTCAATAGAATTAGGAGCCTAGCTCCTTTGGTAGGAGGGAAGCAGGTTACATCTAGCTGGAGAAGTCTGCTTTGAGGTGGGGGGTATACAGGTCTCCTGGTAGATGCAACAGTAGAAAACAATGCAGCTCCCCTGAGGTTAGAAAAGCTGGGAAAGTGGATACATCCACACATTATCTGCTGGGAATGGGAGCAACACCAAGAGTAAATTACACCTCTCTGCATACTTGCTCTCCGCATGCAGCACTCGTGATGTAAAACCTCTTTGATAGACAGTCTCAAAACAAGATGTTCACTCTTCCAAGCATGAGTTTTCCCTTTCCGTTTCAAAAACCCCAGTTACAAAATTTTGGATTCAGGGTCAGATTTCAAGAGAACTCAAGTTATTTTATTAACTGGTTGTGGGTTTTTTGCAGAGAATAAAGAGAAGCCCTGCCCCAAAGGGCTTACAGTCTGAGGACAGACAAGAGTGGTAATTAAAGAACAGAAGGAAATAGGGAGACAACCCTAGGGGTGAGCTACGCCTCAGGTGGTAGAGTTCATGCTTTGCATGTATAAGCTCCAGGTTCAATCCCTGGCATCTCTGATTCAGGATCTCTGGTACCACACCTGGGTGAGGCCTCTGTCGGGGATCTTGATCTAGCACCTTATGGTGAGGCCTCTGCCAGAGACCCTGGAGTACCAGATTTGAAACCCTGTTGCCCTGTCAGGTTGTGACAATACTAGGCTAAGATGGACCATAGCTCTGACTCAGGCAGCTCCTTATATTCTAACCCTGGTCAACAGGACAGACATCTGGCTTTGCACAGCTGCTGTCAAGCCTTTAAGAGGCATTCAGAACTTCAGGGAGGGCTTGGCAAGAGGGCAATGGGGTGGGGGACGGGACTGGTCATATGTTTCCAGGGACAGGAGAAAATGGGCACACAGAGAGAGAGAAAGAACAGAGATGGGCAGCTGGTGCAGGATCAGAGGTGCACAGCAGGGTTACCTGACGGCATGAAAGCCAGGTAGCCATTGTGTTGGTCAAATAATGGGGGCACAAAGTGGTCAACTAATTGGGAGCTACCCAGAAAGAACAAGTTGCTGATTGAGGCCTGCAGACATCTCACTGGTGGAGGCATAGCCAAAGCATCTTACGTGAGACTCTGCAGAACTGGAGCCAAGACCAGCTGGTTCTTCAGAGTCTCTTTCCCCACAGATTCTCCAATGGGCTCTTAAAGTGTAATTCTGAGTGAAATCAACCCCAATCAGAGTACTTATACAGCTTCTCTCCCACACGCTTTCTCCTGTGATGAAGGAGGCAGGGTCTGTTGCAGATGCTTCTCTCACGGTCAAGACTAAGAAAAAAAGAACAGATCCTGAAAAGGAGGTATAAATGGACCTTAATCAACAATAGAATTTAGTTAACAATAATAAAGGCAAACTCATATAGTCGACAAAGTCTAACTTCATGTTTTTAATTTATAAAAGGATGCGTATAAGTCATATTGAACGCACATTGGGCTTACATAGGACTATGAATAATTCAGAGTGCCAATACAGAGTACTACGTACAAATCACACAGAGGGTTAAAGAATAATAACAAGAGAGACAAAAAGTAATGCCGGCGTGAAGCCGACAGATCAAAATGCTTATCTTCCGTTTAAAAGCCACCATCCCCGCCACCTCTTATATAACATCCCCTTTAATCCGTTCAGGATTAAAAGGAACTGCTCTTTTCAGCAGCAGTTCCTTCCTGAAGCAGCCGCTATGAGAATTAATTTTTTAGATCGAGGATACCCTGAACATTTCATTAATAAGTTTTCAGAAAGCATATCAGAGAGATCTCTCCTTATTCCTTCTTCTCAAAAACAAGATCAAAGTTCAGATTGTTTAGTTTGTGTCACAACCTTTAATAATTGTACTAGTAAAATTTTAAAAATCATCATCAAAAATTGGAACACAATTGATCACATTGAGGGCTGCGAGTCTCCGCCATTATGCGCTTTTAAGCGCGGTAAGAATTTGCGTGATTACCTTGTAAGGGCGAGACTTCCAGATCTGTCTCAGAGGACTCTTGATAAAGAGAAAATTACACCCTTGTGGCCAATGTACTAATTGTACTTATTGCACAAAGATCAAAACCTTTACTGATTCAAAGGGAAAATTATACTATATTAATGATTTTATTAATTGCAGTTCCACCAATGTAATATATTTAATAGCTTGTCCAGGTAACAAAATGTACGTAGGGAACACCAGCAGGCAACTTAAAATTAGAATAAACGAACACTGGAGCAGACTTAAGACAAGAACATTGACATTTTGGTTGAACATTTTAATATTTTCCATAAGGATAACACTTTCACTTTTGGGGGGAATAGAAAAATTAGTACAACCTGTTAATCCTAAGTTTTTTATCTACAAGGGAAATCTTTTGGATCTTAACATTAGATACTACAACACTTCGGGGACTTAGTGATCTGCTAGACTCGTTTGGTTAATTTGGAGTCATGCTGCAGTACATGGGACTGTTTTTGAGCTCCATTCAGAATGGCATCATTGAAGTAATCCCTCAATGTGATGAGTAACAAGGGAGTTTTGTTACGTAGTGAATACTGCAGCAGTGTAAATTCACTCTCTTCCTAGCTGAAGAAAAGATAAGCAGGGGAGAGAAAAACCACATTTCTTCCCCACCCTTCCTCCCCTGCCCCCTACGAGGTTTTCTATTGCACAGCATAGATGCTGTATAGAGATCTTAGAGTTCGTTTGGTAGCTCCTGTTAGAATCGTATCAGTGAAGGAATCCCCTTATCTGCCTAGTTCACAATAAGGAGGATACAAGTGGCCCCTGCTTACATAAGCTTTGCAATGTAGCAAATACTGCAGTGGGGTAGATCTACTTTCTCCCTAATTTGAGAAAAGATAAGTTCTATTTAGTGATTTACCTACCATGGAGGGAGAGAAAAAAATTGGTACCCCTGCCAACTATTGGTAATAAGGGAAATCTTTAAGATTGGTTACTCAGACATCTTTGTAATCAGTCTCCCTGATATCTCCGTGACTTTTTGAACTGGTGGGTTTGTTTGAACTATTAGCAAGGTAATCGCCACACCTGTGCAATTTGGAAAGGATCAATATCAGGTGGTTTGGTTCTATACAAGCTTTGGAACAAAGCAAACATTTCAGCGTTGCAGACTGGCTTTCACACAGAGTGCGTGTTGTTTTTGGTTAGAATCCCACCAGCAATATTAGGCTCTTCCTTGCAGTTTTATCAGGTTGGTACTGGTCTATTACCAATAGATCCATCAATAGAAGATGAGGCTTTTTGCATAATAAATAACTTTATGGATTTTTAGATATCTGGATGTTGAGCCTATGGCATGCTGAATAAGTTCTTCTTACTGAGCAAAAGACAAGCAATACTCAACGGCACACTAGCTGTATAGATTGCTGTAGCCTATTAAGTCTGGAAGAATACAGTAAGGGATTCTAGATGAAGCTAACTATTCACCTTAAGAGACTATAATTGTATTTCATTGAAGAAGCCACCTAAGCGAGCGAAACGTTGGCATTACTTTTTGTCTCTTTTGTTATTATTCTTTAACCCTCTTTGTGATTTGTACGTAGTACTCTGTATTGGCACTCTGAATTATTCATAGTCCTATGTAAGCCCAATGTGCGTTCTATATGACTTATACGCATCCTTTTATAAGTTAAACACATTAAGTTAGACTTTGTCAACTATACGAGTTTGCCTTTATTATTGTTAACTAAATTCTATTGTTGATTAAGGTCCTTTTCAGGATCAGTTCTTTTTTTCTCCGTCTTTACACACTGTCCCTATATACCTTTTTGGTGTTCTCTCACAGTCCAGGCACTGATAAAGTCACTCTCTTGTGTGGCTTCTCTGGTGTACGATGAGACTAGAACTCCATCTATATCCTTTTCCACACGCCACACATTTATGTGGCTTCTCCCCTGTATGGACTCGTTGATGTGTGACCAGGTTAGAGCCCTGCCTAAAGCTTTTCCCGCACTCCTGGCATTTATAGGGTTTCTCTCCTGTATGGACTCTTTGATGTGCAACTAGGTTCGAGTTCTGCTTAAAGCTTTTCCCACACTCCTGACATTTATAGGGTTTCTCGCCTGTATGGATTCTCCGATGTATGGCAATGCTGTGCATTGCGGTGAAACCTTTCCCACAATCAGGGCATTTATAGGGCTTCTCTCCTGTGTGGTTTCTCATATGCCGAGTAAGGACTGAGCTGTTGCAGAAGCTTCTCTCACAGTCAGGGTGCTGAGGAGATTGTTCTCCTGTATGGATTCTCTGGTGTGTGATAAGGCAAGAACTCAGTCTAAAATCTTTCTCACGATCCAGGCATTTAAATGGCTTCTCTGCTCTGTGGATCCTTTGGTGTGTGACCAGGTTAGCACTATGCCTAAAGCCTTTCCCACATTCCAAACATTTATAAGGTTTCTCTCCTGTATGGACTCTCTGATGTTTGGTAAGATCATGCATCGCGGCAAAGCCTTTCTCACAGTCGGGGCATTTATACGCCTTCTCTCCCATATGAACACTCTGATGTCTGAGCAAACTCTGCTTTGTAGCCAAGCCCTTCCCACAATTCAGGCATTTATAGGGCCTCTCCCCTGTGTGGACTCTCCAGTGCGTGACCAGGTTACAGTTCTGACTAAAGCCTTTCCCACATTCCAGACATATATAGGGTTTGGCTCCCCTGTGAAGTCTACAATGCTGGATATGGTCCGTTCTGCAAATGAAGCCTTCCCCGCACTCCATGCATGTGCTTAGCCTCTCAACACTCTGGAATGTCCTGCAGACGCCAGTCTTCTGGGGGTCTCCTGAGCCCCTTCCATCACAACCAGATTGGCTCCGTCTCTTCCCTGGAGGGATTCTCTGCTGCCTCTCTGACTTGTTCTGGCTCTCACTGGTATCTCCCTGCTCAGGACTCCGGGAAACATTTCCTACCAATTTCCTTGATCCCGTCCCATTTGATTCCATCATCTGAGAGTTTCCCTGTTGGTAATTCCCCTCCTCGTTCTCATGCACAGTCCGTGCACCTGAAAGAACCAAAAGAGAATCTCACCATGAGTCACACTTTGAGAAGGGGAAAGGGATCCTAGGGAAGTAGAAAGGTGAGGAAAGAAAGTTCTCCAACTGACACCCCTGCAGGTAGACAGAAAAATCAGGATCCAGATCTCTATCTATCAATTACATGATGAGGCCATATTTGTTTCAATGATCATCCAAGAAGAAGTGCCATTTACCAGGTCAGACCAATGGTCCATCTAGCCCAGCATCCTGTCTCCGACAGTGGCCAGCCTCAGTTGCCTCAGGGGAATACGGAGCAGGTTACAATGGAGTAATCCACTTCCTGTCATCCTCCCCTAGCTTCCAACAGTCAAGAGTCTTGTACTCAGATCAAACTAACTAGTAGCCCTTAATGGATCTGGCTTTCAAAAATTCATCCAATCCCTTATTATTATTAATTATTATTATTATAAGCATTTGTATAGCACCAGCTGTATACCTGGCGCTTTACAGAACAATAAGATAGACGCGGTCCCTGCCTACGGCTGGACAACATCTGCCAGCAATAAGTTCCACAATTTTATTGTATGTTGGGTGAAAAAAACCTTCCTTTTATTTGTTTTAAATACTCTGTTCCCTGTTAATTTCCTGGAATGACTTCTGGTTCTATTGTTTTTAGAAAGGGTAAATAGCAGCTCCCTATTAACCTGTTCCACACCTTTCATGATTTTGAGAACTTCTGTCATCTCCCCTCTCAGTCATTTCTTCTCCAAGCTGAAGAGCCCTAACCTACCAAACCTTTCCTAACATGGAAGCCCCTTTATGCATTGGATCATTTTTGTTGCCCTTCTCTGCACCTTTTTCAGTTCTGTTGTGTCTTTTTTGAGATGGGGTGACCAGAACTGGACACAGTATTCCAGGTGCGGTCACACCATAGATTTATATAGTGGCATTATGATATTTTCCGCTTCGTTATCTATCCCTTTCTTTATCCCTAACATGCAGTTAGCCTTTTTGACTGCGGCTGCAGATTGAGCTGATGATGTCAATAATCAAGGTCATTTTCCTGTGTTGTGACAAAAGTTTGATCCCTGCATTGTGTAAGTATGGGTAGGGTTATTTTCCCCCTCTGTGCATCACTTTGCACTTGTCAACACTGAATTTCATCTGCTATTTTGTTGCCCATTCTCCTAAGAACAGAATCTCTCTTAAGAACAGAATTAATGGGTATATTGATAAATATGACATAACGGGAAAGAGTCAACATGGATTTAGCAAAGGAAAGTTGTTCCCCACTAATCTATTGGAATTTTTTTGAGGGGGTGAAAAAGCATTTGGATAAGGATGAGCTGGTCAATATAATATATCTGGATTTTCATAAGGCATTTGATAAAGTCCCTCACTATATCAATCAGGTCACCTTTATCCCCATGCTAATTGACACCCTCAAAGAATTCACGCAGATTAGTGAGCAGGGTTCCTGCTATTAGCAATAACATACACCTCTCCAAGGTGGAACCAGCCCCTGTAGCATAGACCTCAAGGTCACTTCCGTTACCCTGGTGCATTTTGGACCCAAGTTCCTTACTCCATGGGCAGGGAAAGAAAAGAACATTCTAATCATCCCCATCCCCCAGTCTGATCCCTCTACTTTTTTTCTGTCCACCTACCCTGTTGGGTAATTCCACCTGCAAGACCACATAGAATCATCCCTTTCTGCAGATTGGCTGGGACACCTGTAAGACAGGTTCAGCCCGCCTCCCCTTAACTCTGGCAGCGGAGTGGAATCAGAACTGGGGAGCGGAAAGACTCCTTGGGGATCCCAGTTTTGGGGCTTCATTCCCTGCAGGTTTAAACTCCTTCCTCACCTGGGCTGGTGTCTCTTACGCCCTCCCTTTCCCCAACACCCTGCAGATCTGGGACCCCCGGCTCTTCCCCTCACTCCATCCGGGAGATCAGGTCCGGTTTCTGGAGGGGTGATCCTGCCCAAGGGAGAGAGAAAGGGGAGCAGCGTTTGCCGAGTATTCGTTCCATACTTGGGGCAGCAGTGGAGCAAGGTTGTCAAGAGCTACTTAGGCCTCCTAAAGGCAAGGGGGCAGGGTCTCTGGGGAGGAGGCGGGGTGAAAACCTCCCCTTCAGGATGGCTACTGCTCTAGAGGGGCTTCCGCCCCAATAAATATGTAGCCTGACTTCAGGTGTTTTTTAAATGAGCAAGGCGGGAGGGAGGGGGGGGCGGGAGGGGTCCATGGCTGCTGAGTGACAGCTGCGGAACAGCCACTCAGGTGGAGCGCGTGGGGAGGGATTCTAACGGGTGGCTTCCGGCATGGCTACCCCGGCCGCCGCTGCACACTCCCCCTGCCACGGACCAGGAGGAGTGTTCTGGGCTGGCCTTTGAAACTGCCGTGGCCCGGCCTTGCAGCTAGTTCCTGTGACTTGCAAAGGCCGTGCTCCCTGCCTGTGGTGCCTAGGAACAGCAGGCCGGTCTGCTGGTTTGGGTGGCCACCCCGGCTCATACGGGCAGAGGATGTGTGGCCGCCTGTTGCCGCACCCCTTTTTGGCTTGCCCCACACAGCGCACTCCGGATTTCTCGGCACTGCTCCGCGAGCGGGCGCTCCGTGGCTTCTCCCACTCCGCCTTCAGACGGACAGTTGGATAAGCGGCTCCTGGGTGGCCGTGCATGGCAGCATCTCATTTAAAAATACCCTGCAGGTGCAATCCATGTTTATTGGGTTGTGGCGGGGCAAAAGGTTTACAAATAACTGCCGTACCCCAAACCTCCCAATGATGGGGAGTCCATACGCTTCCTTAACTTGTTCCACTATCTATTCCTAGAGTTTGAAGCTGTTCCTAATATTTCCGTTCTATTCCTTCCTGCAACTTCAGCCCATTGCTCCTTGCTCTCCTCTGTATCTAGGGCCCTTTTCAAATGGGCCACGGTGGGTGAGGGGATGGGTGCGCGCCCGCGGTCGGGGGGAGGTGGGTGTGTGGCTGTTTCCACAGGTGCACATCCATCTCCACCCACAAAGCAACCAGCACTGGAGCCCATTGCTCTGTACGTGGGTGGAGCGTGGGAGCACGTGTCGCGGAGAAACATAGGGTCACACATGTGTAACACGGGAATACATGTAGACTACAAGTCTGACAAATATGTAATACAAAAGGTTCCACATGTATGTAATGCTATGATGCAGAACTGTAAAACCCAAATCAGAGATGTAGCATGTGACCAAGCTACAGGAAATGCAAAGAGATATCAAAATGTGTATTTGAGGACTCTGGCCAGACGGACCCCTGTGGAGATGCAAAACAACCTTCATGTTTGCCTGGGTTACCTACATGTCACATTGCAAGTCTCCCCAAAGACGGGAACAGAGACAAAGAAGGAGAAAGACTATTTAAAGACGTCACCTTAAGAGTTCTCTCCGAGAGCCATCTTGAACATCTGCATATGAAAAGCCTGCCAGCAGCAGGCTGGAGAAACCATGAGCAGAGAGGCATGATTTTGCTGTCTACCAACTAAGAAGCCAGTGCCCAGTCATTCTACCTTTATCACTGAGGAACAAGAAGCTTATGGACCTTTATAGGGTAAGATGCTTATTTAGGAACTCAACCAGTATAGATCAGGAATGCATTATATTTACCTTTGATTTCTAGTAACCACTCTGTACCAACTATCTTGCTTATGTAATCAATAAACTTACTTCTTATCTTTATGAAGATGTGTCTGTGTCTAACATTGGAACACAAGTGAGCAACAAGAGCCCTCAAGCTCTTGCGAACCCGGAGAGTAAAGAGTCTGTAAACGGGAAGGAACGGGCAGACTTGAATTAGCCAGAGAGAGAAACTAATTCAAGAGGGCTGTGCGCAAGGGAAACTGAGTCACTCAAACCCAGTAAAGTGGGGGTTTGGACCTCCAACCCGTGACAGCACGCATACACCCCCACCCACCGCGGGCGGCATTCGCACAGGTGCCCACTGCACACGTGTGTCATGGGGGGGGTTTACCCATGTGAAAAGGCCCTAAGAGAACATTGAACTCTAGCCTATTTCTACATTTAACACATTTGAAAATGTATGTCCCCTATCAAGCCTCCTCATGCCTAAACATGCCCAGTTTCTTCAAACTTGCAAACAGTCCTATAAGGGGGTTTGAGCAGTTACTGAGAATCCTTGGATTCTGCAAATGGGCTTGGCTGATCTCTCTCCCTCCGCAAGCTCTAGTTATGTTCAGTTCAGCTCTATAAAGCCTATCCACCGCGAGAAGCGTTTTCCTGACTGGGATGGCTGAACTGAGTCAGAGGTGAAAGGAAACAAAAAAAACCAGACAGATCCAGACAAGGCAGATTCTAAACTGGGTAGGAGACACCAGTGGTTGGAGGAATGCTTCCCCTACCTCACAGAGTAGCCATTGTTTTGAGAAGGAAAACAAAATGGAATTGGGGTGAAATAAAGAGAGCAATCAGAGAAACCCCCTCCCAGCACACACACGGGAGCTGGCTGGGAGGGAGATCCTAGCTCAGCCTTCCTGAGTGTTCCTAGGAAACTGGGCCAGTTGTTTACACTGGGCAAATACGTGATAAGCATTTCCTTTGTTGTTCATTGCATTGGAGGTCCTTGCAAATGAGTCATTCATCGATTAAGAGGGTTCTTGACTCCCAACGCAAAGCCAGGCAGGCAGTTTTACAGGGTTGAGTTGAACAAGTTTTTCCCACTTTGATAACTTTCTAGCAGCAGTGCAGCCACTTCAATGACACCTTGGAGAGTGAAGCCAAGGCTCAACTGAGCCTGTCCTGCACCATACTAGCTACGCTGCTGACTTGCTGCAAAAGTACATCCCTCCCTTCCGCCTTCTCCTTGGGAACCGAGAGCAGGGATCCTGACCCAGCGAGGCCACTTTCTCATAGTTCTCCTGCATGACGCTGCTATAAAGTTCTCTTTGCTCTGGGTCCAGCAAGGCCCCCTGCTCCCGGGTGAAATACACGGCCACATCCTGAAAGGTCACCGCCATCTGGAACAACAAGCCTCGCTCAGGATCGGCTCCTGCCAGCAGCACTTTGGGCCTGGGGATTGGATTATGTGGCACAGCGGACACCGCTACATTATCCACCCAGATTGGAACGGTGTGGCTAGAATAGGAGGGAGCAAATGCAGCAGTAGCTCCAGGTCTTCTGTTACCAAGGGCATTACTCAAACTTAGGGCCCATGCCAGGTTCAGGCAGCGAGGCATGGAAGGGTTAACGGGATCAGGGAAGATACGTCTGATGTTGGTAACACTTCACCCACCAAGGCTACTGTCAGTAGAGCACTCCAGAGAGAGCACTCCTGGGCACCACCCCTTGCTGGGAAGAGACTAAGGATGCATTGCTTTCAGAAAACTACACAGCCCCCCTGCCAGAAAGAATTCAGTGTGTGCTGGTGGGGTTGGTCTGCTCCCTTCCCTCCCCTCCCCCCCGCCAGCACTGAAGCCTTGGGATGTGGTAGTGAGAAACTAACTTGCTCTGAAGGAAAGTTAGACCAGCCCATCCCAAAGGAAGGGGAACAGAGGGAGAGACAAGGAGTGTAACATTCACGAAGATGCAAGGTCCCAGGTGCACGTGCTTGGCTCAATTACATTGAGGATAGCTGACTGGTCCATGTGGTGAGGATACGAGTACACAGACCTCAGGTAACAGATTGTACTGGATGGAGGGTATCAGCAGGAGTTAGGTGAGGGGAGCGAGGAGTCAGGGAGGGCAGAGCGGAAGAGGTGGGTCTTGAGGAGGGATTTGAAGGAATGAAGGGGGGGGGGAGGTCCAGGCATGGGGGGCAGCTAGGGAAAAGGCAGTTAGGTGGGGAGCAGGGCAGGTGTGGGAGGGCAAGAGAGGGGACCGAGGAGGAGCGGAGTTCACGGACTGGAGTACGGAGGGAAATTAGCACAGAGAGAGAGGGGGGAGCAAGGTTGTGAAGAGGTTTATAGGTGAAGACTAGGAGCTTGTGTAGGATTCGCTCAGGAAGGGGAAGCCAGTGAAGAGAGGTGAGGAGGGGCTGCATGTGGTCAAAGCAATGTGCTAGGTGGATGACCCTGGCAGCAGAGTTTTGGACAGAGATAAGAGGAGAAAGGTGAGAGCGGGGGAGGCCAGTGAGAAGGAGGTTACAGTAATCGAGGCGAGAGATGACCAGGGTGTGAACAAGGGTTTTGGCAGAGGAGACAGAGAGAAAAAGGCGAATCTTAGCAATGTTACGGAGGGAGAAGCAACAGGATTTGGCAACAGAGTCGATGTAGGATTTAAAAGAAAGGGGTGAGTCAAAGATGAAGCCTAAGCTACGGGCTTGGGGGGATGGGAAAGATCCTTGATAAGGATTGACAGGGAAGAGGGAGAGGAAGGGGGGGGGGGGAGAGATAAGGAGTTCAGTTTTAGCCATGTTGAGTTTGAGTTGACATTGAGACATCCAGGTAGAGATGTCAGAGAGACAGTTGGTGAGGCGAGCTTGAATAGATGGAGAGAGAGAGAGAGGGAGCAGAGAGATAGAGTTGAGTATTATTAGTGTAGAGGTGATATTGGAAGCCATGGGAGGCAATGAGTTTGCCTAGGGACAGGGTGTAAAGAGGAGGGGGCCAAGGACAGAGCCTTGGGGAACACCAACACCACCCGAGAGTGGAAGGGAGGAGGAGGTGGAGTTGGCAAGAGACACATTGAAGGAGCGGTCAGAGAGGTAGGAGAACTAGTGCGACACGGAAGCCAAGGGAGTGAAGTGAGTGGTCAACAGTATCGGAGGCAGCAGAGAGGTCAAGGAAAACAAGAATGGAATAGAGGCGATTAGATTTAGCCACAAGAAGATCATTGGTGATCTTAGCGAGAGCAGTTTCAGTAGAGCGAAGGGGGCAGAAGCCAGATTGGAGGGGGTCAAGGGAGGAATTGGCGGAGAGGAAGTCGAGGCAGCGGGAGTAGACCCGCTTTATTTTATATAAAAATAAAGATGATTATTATTATAAGCACAGGGACTGCTGCTGCTGTTCCAGTTCTGTTTTTGAAGCAACAGATCTGGGTTTGTCCAAGTATCCACTGCATAATGTGTAGAAACAGTTGGGGGGTGGAGTGGAGCAAGAGACATTTCTTTTACCAATTGCTTCTCTCTATGAAATGGAGGAAGGGAGGATGGAGTAGCTAAGAGTTAGACTGTGATCTACTGGTGGATCACAGACTAGTTTCCACTAGATCACAGTGTGGGGCGGGGGAATTGGCCTCTCACAGATCAACTCTGGGGAGAAGAGGAAGACTGGTGCCCCAGGGAGTGTCTCCACAGAGTGGAGAGGCTAGGAGAGCTCCTCCGGTGTGGTGGAAAAGCCTCGCTCCAAAAGGGAGTGTTCCTCTCCATTCCCAAGACCAGCTGATGAGGTGCTCTGGAGGTGGGAGCCGGAGGGAGGGATCCCAATCCGGAGCACCAGAGCCAGTGGGAAGGATCCCAATAGATCACACGAGGCTCATGGATCGTACACACCGTACATCTGGCCACTCGTGTTCTAGCGTAATCCCAACTTTGACAGGAAAGTCAGAGAGAGAACACTCACTAGAATTCTCCAGTGTAGTAAAAAAGAAAAAACAACGGCAGTTTCTGTAGCAGGGATGGATCCAGAGAAGCGTGTGGGCAATCGCACGGTGTTGGTGGGAAGGGGCAGGGTCTGTAAGGTCCATTGATAAACCTGAAACAAGTGAAAAGCGCTGGCCTAAATTGCGGGCCCACAAAAGGTTCAAATGCAGAGAGTCCTAGCCTCCGGAGAGTCCACAGTGAACCAGGAGGGTGCCCGCGAGACATGGTGCCAATGAGTAAACAACATAGGCATGAAACTATGGGTCTGCAAGGCAAGGATCCCCAGCTTCAAGGGGATGTTATGTTTAACTGAAGATCAAGTTAAATATGGCAACATTTCCTCATTCTAATGGGCAAGTCAATCTGTGTCCTTCAATCATTCCTATGGGAGGAGGGGACCCATGGGACCATTTCACAAGGGAGGCCCCCCAACTTCCCCGGATCCTGCACTGAAGGAAGAGAGGCAGATTTGCAAGGGAAAATGAACAGAATTCTCTTCTGTAAAGAAGCCAAACTGGCTCCTCCAGCGGAGCTCAGAACAGCCTCCCCCCCACCCCACCCCCGCGAATCTGCAGCCCCTTTTATCTCCCCTTTGTGATTCTCTTTGATGTCTCCTACGGCTTGCAGAAAATAAACGGTTTTTTAAAAGCCAGGGGACAAGTTAGACATGCAGGATCCCCCCCCCCCTCGGGGCTGAGAACAGACAAGCATGGGGGGGGGGGGGGCGCTTGGTAACCCCGCTGTAACATTTCCTATGCATGTGGCAGGGTTGCATTGGGCAGCCCTGCAACATGCATAAGAAATGTTAAAGCGGGGTCAGAAGTGGATTTAGCGCCATGTCTGCTTTCACCCTGGGAGAATCACTCCCAAGGGGATGGGCGGGGAGGGCACTGGAAGCTTACAAACAAGCGGAGCTCACCGCNGTTTTGGAATCGGGTGAAGAAATCTGTTGGATCCATGAGGATCCATGCCTCGGATATGGGTTTTTTCACCCCTGCGGCGGGAAGCCGCGTAAGATTCTTGAATTTTGTGGTTAGTTAGATGCAGGGTGATGTGTTGTGTAGTAGGATGGTGAAATATTTGGGATTGGGTGAAAAAATCATGTGGATCCATGAGGATCCGTGTAGATCCAGGTTTTACCTTCTTCCTCTGCAGAGCGCCCGGAACCCGCAGACTCTCTTGTTGGGATTAACCAGGAGGCAGAGGAGTCGCTACCCTTGGGGAAGGAAAAACGTGTGTCTCTTACCTTCGGCTCGTGGTGGGGGATGGTGCTCAGCAGAGCTCGCCTCCCTCTCCAGGCTCGTGTTGGGGAGTCCCTGGGGGGTGTGATGTCCTGCGGGACAGTCTCTCCAGGAGCAGCCGATCTGTTCTTCCCCTCTCTCTCTTCTGCAGCCCGGGCCGGGGGTCCTCGATTCCCCACAACCCCAAACAGCTGCAGCCAGGGCTACCGGATGCGCCCAACACTCAGCGACTGCTTGGGACCCGGAAACCTGGCCAGGAACAAAGCGCTTCCTACAGCCCGTGAGATCCTCTTCCTGCTACCGGGTCTGCCTGCCCCTGCTGTCTAAACACCCTCCCTTTCCCATCCCCTCCCCTCCCCTCCCGACTCCCTTCTACTGAGCGACGCTGCACCAGCCTGGGCCGAGCCGGAGGACGCAAGAGATTAATCCATCCAGCCCAATCCATCCCCACGTGGCCCTGCCTCGGCGGCTCGTGTGCACACACAGCAGTAGCAGTGCTTTGTTTGTTTTAGGAACAACCTGAAAGCTGTGGTTTCCTATCAGGTCCGCTCTGGTACTCGGGCCTTGAGAAAACGATTTGTACACGAGGGGGCGTTTGTTCTGAAGGCTGATCATTTATTTTTTTTCCCCACGAGTCTTGCTGCTGTCTGAACTCTTCCTTATCTTAATCTTCAGTTCGACGAGGAAGGAGGAGGCTTGAGGTAATTAAATATAGAAATGTCCTACTTGAAACGAGGGTGTTCCTCACCAGAATCATTTGCTCTCCGTCCTGCTAGGTCACTAGGCGTTGCTCTATTTAATTTTATTTGTTTATTTTTCACATTTTATCCTACCCTTCTCCATGGACTCAGGGCGGTTTACCACATTAAAAATATATAATACTGTGTGCTCTTCTTTGCAATGACCGCATTGTCATGCAATAAATTACTGATTGATTGAAATATAAAATACATTAAAATCTCTTTAGAACCCCATCCTTTATCACCCACCTACTACCCATTAATTCTCTTCCCCAAGCTTCTAACAGGGATAGGTTGGGCAGTTGTACCAGGGAACCACAAGCCTGGGAAACAGCCACATTCCCTGGGGTAGCAGCAGCTCTTGCTACCCTATTCTATCTTCTGCACCTGGGCTCATTTCAACCTAGCTACACCCCGGGGGCAATTTGTTTCTGCTACCTTGAAGAACTGGCACAGACAGGGAGAGCAGAGAGGGGAGATAAGGAAGCAGGGCTGGGTAGGACTCTGTGTGTTATGGAGGAGGGAACACTTTTTGATTTTTATGGCTGCAACCATTAATTGAACCAATTAATTGATTAATCTGTCTGAAACTGATTAAAATTTGTCCCCCGATTAATCGGTTAGCTGCCAGGACCTACTGTCAATCTACAGTTCTGAGTCTGTAACTCGGGATGCATTCCAGCAGAAGGCAAATTCACCCAACGCATGCAAATTTGGGGAATCTATGCAATTTTATTTATATTTATGTAAATTATTGCAAATTTTAGTCAGTGAATTGATCAATTAATTGACAAAAAGGCTTAATCGATTAATCAACTAAAATTTCTAATCAAGTTGCAGCCCTAGTTTTTAACATGAATTTCAGCACCTAGTGTCAACCTTTGCAAGTCCTAGCCAAAACAAAAAAAGCAAACAAAAGACCCAGCAGTTTGCTGGTTATTAACCCTGGGACCAGCTAAAATTCTCAAATAAAATAATATGGAAACTGAAAGGCAAAACTGACATTTAGCTGCCTCATTACCACATTCCAACAAACAGGGGTAAACCAAAGTAACTTGAAACCTTTTTACACTTTTCATCTGAATGTCGACAGTCATACTCTGAATTTAATTAAATCAAAGGAGTACTCCACATCAGTAGTCTTCAGATGAGCAAGGTAAGAAAGGGTTCAAGCCTTCAAGTGATTTTTACCCAAGAAGGAGCTTGGAAACTTTGGAAATAAAAGTTTGGCCTAACACAGAGGCCCCAGGATAAAGCATGAGCTCCTGTAACACCTTGGGTTTTTAAATATAAAGTTTTAAAAAAACAAAACCCAAGTGGCCCCAGGAAAGGTAAAATCTGCCCCCAGAGGTTGTTTTTTTGAATCTCCAGTGAGAGTGGCTCTATGCAGGGGGCAGCTGAAGTTGTGAACCCAACTGTTGGTAGGAGAGCACTGGGCAGGTAGACACAGTTCAGGCTCTGACGGCAAGAGGTGTGTGCAGAGGCTATGGAAGCAAAGTATTTCCCACCAGCAGCCCCTCAGATCTGGAGTGGCTGTGACCCCACACAGGATGGGGTAGGTAATTCTTACTGCCAGTTGCTGCTGGGCAGACATTTTCTTCATTCTAATCCCAGGGTGGCCAGACACTTGGCGGGGCATGCAATTCACTTGATCCAGGCAGGCATCAACCTCTCCTCAGGATCCACCAGGACTCCTGCCACCACTGTCTGGCACGGACCCCCAGGCTGGGATTCATCCTGTCAGCTCCCAGCTGCAGGGCACCTCAGAAACGGTTTAGAACTGGCTAGGAGCACTCCCCTCTGAGAGAGCCTTTGCTGCTGTACTGGAGAAGCTCTGCCCATGCCTGCCTCCTCCCTGAGGTGCCAGTCCTGCTCTTCTTTCCCCTAGCCAATCTCCGAGAGGCTGGTCCCCCTTTCCAAACCCTGATCTACCAGAGACAAGCGTATGATGATCCACCACTTGGCCACCCTGTCCTAGTCCATTGCTGAACGGGTTGGTTTACTTTGGAGGTTCCAAAACTCTCCAGGTGTTGTTGTGCCAAATGCCGGTGGCCCTGTGACCCGGAGGGAATTGGCACTCCTATTATTGATGGGGGTCACTCAGAGTCCCAGCTTTGGAGTGCTTCTGGACACAGATATCTATGTCTATTGACAAGTACATACAGGGTGACCATCTCAGTTGGTCAGGCATCGCTCCCATGTACACGATTACATCACAGCGGTACACATCACGGCCATGAAGTCGTGGCCCCTCTGCAGTCAGACAACGCAAGGGGCATTGCCTCCCTCCTGGGAGCCATTGCCCCAATCCAACCCATTGCACATCTGTACAACCACCAAGCTGCCTGCAGGAGCAGCAGCATGCCAGAGCCCCCTGACCAGCCCACATAGACACACGGAGACAGGAATGGTGCACTGAAATGGCTAGTTTATTTACATTTAGGTGGGGTTGCCATTCTACTGGCTGCGGCCGTGCCCACCGGTGGCCTTCCGTGCCCTCTTTGGTGGTGGCCCCTTCAGCAGCTCATGTGGCCCCAGCTGCTGCGGCTGGTGTACCAGGAGCAGAGGGGTGTTGGGTGGCTGCAGCGGGGCTATGGCCTCCATAGGGGGCTCTCCTTGGCCTATGGAGTCGGGCTCAGGAGAGAGGTGGCCGAGCTGATCTTGGGCAGCAAGGGGGGCCGATGGGGAAATCACGGCTGGGGAGCGAGATCTAGTGTGTGGGGGGGGATGGGCACCTGTGGGGGAGGGGCCGCATACGGCCCCCACCCCCCACAGCGGCGCTTGCTTCCGCCACATAATGGAGAAGGGAGCGCTGAATCTGCACGGATTCCTCCAGGAGAGCCATCGTCCTCTCGCTCTGCCTCTTCGTCACGCGGGGGAATCGTCGCTGCTCCTGGAGGTGGCGGGCCGGGTCCCTCCGCCTCCACCCGTGCACTTGCCTAGACTCCACAACCAGGGCCCGGAGCTGTGCAGTGAACTCCTCGTGGGCCCTTGCCAGCTGCTGTCCCAGCCCCAGGAGGGCATCCCGGAGCTCGGCCCGCTGCCGTGCAATTTCCTCCACCAGCTCCCCTGCCATGTCCTCCCGGTGCCGCCGCCTGGGCCGTCCCCTCTGCTCTGGGCGCCCATGGAGCGCGGCATGGCTGGCTGTGCGGGTTCCACCCGTAGGGGAAGGCAATGGAGAGAGCAGTTAGTTCACATTTATCCCCACGCAGATTGGCCACATGCTCTGTGCAGTCAGCCTACTGTGGCTACCAAGGGACAGCTGGCTGACAGGCATGGCTTGCATTACATTGGGGGGGGGGGCGTGTATGCCATTCCGAGAGGGGAACCCCTTGTAATGCTCTCTGGTCTCCATGGCCTTGCGTCCTGGGGTTCCTGTAGCATCTAAAGGGAACCTATGTAATCATAATCATAATCTTGTGCTCCCCTGCCATAGCACTCTGAGCACTTTACACATAACAATTTAACACAACTTTTCATCCTCACTACAACCCTGTGAGGTAGGTTGGTCTGAGAGGATATTGTGACCGGCCCAAGGTCACCCAGCAAGTTTCTGGATAAAGCAAGTCTAGGGGCGCTTTTAAACGAGACAAGAAATGCAGCGGATCCTTTGATCAGCCACCTTTCTTTGTGCTCGTTTAAAAGTCTGACCTGCTTTGAAGCTGGGTCTTCCCCGCGTTAGGCCGTTCCAGCGATTCTTCCCCCTTCAACGCGGATCGCCGACGTGCCGGCTTTAAGCCGCACTTCCGGGTCCCCTTTCTAGAGTGCGCACGCGCAGAAGGATGCGCCCATAGTCTCTGCAACGCGTCTGATGCTCTTTGGAACATCAGACACGTCGTAGAGAGGAACGCGGAGTTTAGACGCCAGGTTGAGCTCATTTAAAAGCGCCCTAGAACCAGGCCCCCCTACTGCCCAGTCCAAGTACCGCACATTT
This sequence comes from Sphenodon punctatus, assembly GCA_003113815.1. Taxonomy (NCBI): domain Eukaryota; kingdom Metazoa; phylum Chordata; class Lepidosauria; order Sphenodontia; family Sphenodontidae; genus Sphenodon; species Sphenodon punctatus. Next base: position 156,310 of record QEPC01004881.1, on the reverse strand, counting down.
AGCCATTACACCACACTGGCTCTCCTGTATCATGGGGAATCCTTGGCCTGGTCTCACTGTCCTTCCATCTAGGGGTCCTTGTGTGGGTTTCTCTCCTGTCTATTTGCTGAGGTGTGTCTCCATGGCATAGAGGAGCAGGGTACCTGTGCCATTCTAGCTTTGCTTTGTATGGTTGATCTCTTGCTTATCCTGGCATTGTCTTCCCCAACCCAGCACTGGCCCCCCCTCAGTGACCTCTATTCTACCCACCCCACTTACCGTGCCTGTCTGGGGCTGCTCCTCCTTGCTGTTCTGGCCACCTGTACGCACAGTATTGGGGGGGGATGTTAGGGCATGCGTTCCAAACTCCCTGGCTGCTTTCCCTTGCCCCCCTCCCCCGTGGCTCCATGGGTTGGATATCTGGGGCAAGGGGGCACAGGTGGAGGGCGATGTCGCTGGTCAGAGGGTCCACATACGCCAGCTCCAGTTCCTGGATAGGGACCGCGTGCCTTCCGCTCCCGAACCCAGTGGGCTTCCAACAAACGATGCTGCTGCGACCAAGCACCATCATTAAATTGCCAAAGGATTGAAATCCAAGATGGGCATAAGCTTCAGGATGCAAATTCTGCCAAATAAAATTCTGGCCTGTGTAATATCTTCAGGGCCAGGTACTGTACCCCAGGGGCAATTTGGAAGAGCGGCTAGGAGCCAGATCCACCTGTTGGGGCCCTTCAAGAACGCCTTGTTTTATTAAATTATTAGACCAAGTGCCTGGCCTGGCTAGCAGATCAAAACATGAACCGTCTAAACAGGCATCAAAGAAGGGACAGTCTTAAACCAACGGTACAGACGCTCTAGCGTGTCGGATAACACGCATTAATGATTCAGGACGTTCTGCAACTCTGCCCCCACTGAAGCCCTGCTGAAAGCGCGGGGGCGGGGCTCAACGGAGATCGCCTTGCTCCCTAGACTCGGCTTGGGAAGTCCCCACCACTGGCCGGGGGGGGGGGAGAGAATAGAGCGCGCTTCCGGGGGTGGGGAAGAGAGGGAGTGTCTCCAAGCCGGGTGAGTCGCTCTCCAGAAGCAGCAGGTCCGTTTCCCCTCTCCCTGCTGTAGCCAGGACCAAGGATCCGCCCAGGGGCCTGCAAAGACCAGCTAGAAGCAAAGCGCTTCCTACGGCCGGGTGTCCCCTCATCCCGCATCATCTCCCTCTCGGGTCTTCCTGCAGCAACCAAGCCTAACTCCAGTTCCTGTCTCTCAGTCCTGCTGCCCCGCCGTCGTCGTCGTTGTTGCTGCTGCTGCTGCTGCTCATAACTGAGCAGCGCTGCAGCCGCCTGGCCCTATATACAGCTGAGCCGGACGCAAAAGAATCAAACTTCACGTACCCCGCCCGCCCCGTATGGAAGAGAGGGTTGACTTTCCAACGCCCTGAAAGCAGCGGTTTCCTATCAGGTCCGCAACAAGCGGCAACTTTATTATTAGCCGTTTTCTCTGCGCTCTGCCCTCGTGTGATGGGTTACAAGCCATCGCTTTGGTTCTAGGTAGGTAATTGGGGGCTAATGGTGCAGGGGCTGACAAGGAAGGCCAAACACAAGGTAAAAATCAATGAGATGAAAAAAAGGGATAATAATAATGATTAATAATTAATTCCCCCCCCCCCCAGGTAAGCAGGAGGGGTGTGGCTACAGAACTAAGAGCCCTGGTTAAGGAGGCTCACTAGGGTGGAGCTCTGAACAGGGCAGGTATGGGGAAACTGTTCATATAAAATAGCTAGGAACCTAGGAAGCCAGAGCATCAGTCTGGGATGAAGAACTTGGAGGCTTTAAAGTAGTTGTTTCCAGATCAGGGAAGAGACTGGGAGGGAATTTCTAAAAACTGAAGTGATGAAATGTGCTTTTTAAATTATTTTTTATTGAAAACTGATAGTAGAGCCTCCCATGGCTGTTAATGTGGACAGAGCGAGAAAGGTGATAGAGAGGATTGTGAGATGTTTGAGCGAGACCGTGATAAAATTGTGAGGCTGTTCTGCTCTAAAATGGTGGAATATCTGTTGAATAATTTTTTAAAAATAGTTTCCCAGAAGCACTTGTTTTGTAGTTTATGCATGGTATTGATGTCTGGGGCAGGGACCTATCATCACTGACTGAAGAAAGTGTTATCTACAGCTTTGTAGAGAACACAGCACCAAGCTACGTTTCAAACAACTGTAAAGTGGACATGTTGGGTTGAGAGAGAAACCATGGCAGGTGGCACTGATCCAGAGCCCTTCCCAGCAGCCCAAAGAGGAGGTGTTCATTCCCACCAAAGGCTCTTTCCAGCTGTCCAGTAACAGGACATACTTTCTCTGCGAGTCAGTGTGGTGTAGTGGATAAGGTGCTGGACTTGGACCTGGGTTTGAATCCTGATTTAGCTATGAACTCACTGAATGAGTTAACATCCTCTCTGCCTAGAGGACCAGTGTGGTGTAGTGGGTAAGGTGCTGGACTTGGATGTGGTAAGCCAGGTTTCAAATCCTGCTTTAGCCATGAACTCACTGGGTGACCTTGGCCAAGTCACAACCTCTCAGCCTCAGTTCCCCATCTGTAAAATGGAAATATGTGTGTGTTTCTGTCCCTGTTTTCCCCTCACGCTTGTCCATCTTAGATTGTAAGGGACCTGTCTCAGACAATCTGTGACTGTAAAGTACTGCATATGCCTAAGTAGCACTATAGAAATGATTAGTAGTAGTACTATAAAGGAAATGCTATTTCTTGTTCCAAGTCCAGAGTTGGCCCATTTCTGAGGACAAGAAAGTGAACTGAACTCTCTCGCTTGCAGAAGGAGCCATGGCAACTGTGAATCCAGAAGAAATTCTCCAAGATGAACTCACTTGTTCGGTCTGTTTGGATTATTTTAAATCTCCAGTTTCTCTGGACTGTGGGCACAATTTCTGCCGAGCCTGCATCACCGAGGTCTGGGAGGGGCTAGATGCAAACTTCTCCTGTCCTGAGTGCAGAAAAACCTCTCCCTGGAGAAACTTCAAGCCCAACAGAAAGCTAAGGAATATCACAGAAACCGCTCAAAAACTCAACCAACTCAAATGTGAGAAACATAAGAAGTCTTTAGAAGTCTTCTGTAAAGAGGATCAAGCCCTGATTTGTGTGCATTGCTACCTGTTTGGAGGCCATAAGGAGCACACTGTGATCCCCATAGAAGAGGCTCTCCAGGTTTTCAAGGTACTAATTTTATCTTTAAAATATCCCTAATTAATAGTACAATTAAAAAGATTCTTTTCAAGAAGGCAGGCAGTAAAAAATAGCAAAGTAACTAATAGAAACAACTTAAAATTACAGAGAAACATAATTAGCAGGGATGTCCATTTGGATTAAATTGCAGATTTACATCTCCTGTGGATTCGGATCTGCAATTTGCAGATCTGTTATGGTTCAGATTCGGATCCCATTGAAATACATGGGAAACCAGTTTGGATCGGAGTCCAAACTCCTCCACCTCATCTCTCCAGGGCCCTGGCATGTATTTACCAGCCTCAGAGGAGTTGACTGAAGTTTTGCTGGGCTGCTGTTCACAGTCTCAATATTTTGGTTAAGGGCAGGGCTGATTTGCTCACGTGCAAAATGGCCACCGCCCTTAACCAAAACGGCACTGCCGTCATTTTGGCTGCTGCCATTGTTGGTTAAGGGAACGTATTCAAAACAGCCTTGGTGGCAGGGAACTCTGCAGCATGCTGCAGCGAGGGGGCCTGCCAGGAGCCCCTCCCCTCCCACCTCCTACAATAGCAGCCCAGCGGAGCTTCAATCAACTCCTCCCAAGGCCAGTAAGTATGCCAAGGCCGGGGCAGGGCGTGGATCCACAACTCCAGATCCACAACACTTGCACGGACAGAATGCGGATTGGTGAGGATTAATGCACAATGGCCCAATTCAGGCAGTTTCAGATTAATGCAAGTCTGCATTGGACATACCTGATAATTAGTAGGAAATTAATCAGGAAAAAGGAAGAGCGAGGGGAAATTTTAATAAGCTTTTCAACACTGTGTGGCCCTTGGAGCTTATGCAAGCTTTCAAAGTGACCCCGGGGAGGGGAAAAGGTTCCCCATTCCTGCTTTATATTATTCATCTTTATATTTATAATAGAATTCTATTTAGTCTCATGATACTTCTGATCACACTTAGTTTTTTCTTTTAAAGAAAAAAGATCCAAACCTCAAACAGTTTTCCTTTCCTCAGACACAAATGCAGACCTGCTTGTTGATCTTACAAAAAGAGAGAGAAGAGATTTTTGCCTTTAAGCTGACTGGGGAGAAGGAAAGCTATAAACTGCTGGTAGGTACGCGCATACTTCCTGTTTTCAGGTAGATAGTGCTTTTCCAGATGACACGGATAGCCTAATACTGTACGCTAAAGGATGCTTCCGTTCTGAACATCAGCAAGGGTTGCTGTAGCTTGATGGGGAAATGCTTGCTCCCCTGGGCTTTCTTATGTCCTCTATAAAATGTCCGATTTCTAGGCAGCTACACTAGAAATTGCCTCCTTACCGCACAGAAATGTCTTCATGACGTTCCTGCTATTTCTTGCTAAGTTTTTATCCTTGGCCTGCCTGCCTTTTTCTTGTTTGATGTCCGTTATGTTACAGAAACAGAGAGACACGGAGAGGCAGAAAGTTGTGGCTGAATTCAAGCAACTGCACCAGTTTCTGGAGGAACAAGAGCGACTCCTGCTGGCCCAGCTGGAAGAACTGGAGAAGGAGATTGTGACGAGCAGGGATGAGTATGTGGCCAAACTCTCTGAGGAAATAGCTTCTCTTAATGAGCTGATCAGGGAGATAGAGGAGAAGTGTCAGCAGCCAGCCAGTGAATTCCTGCAGGTGAGGCTGGGTGGGAAAGAACCCAGAACCTTGCAAAGGGGGGAATGGGGAATGAGAACAGCATGGATGTTGTAGGGAGAGTTGATCAAGGTGTGGAGGGCAGTTCTCCCTCTGGACTTCCGGAGGTCTACATCTGTGGGGCTTGAGAAATTCCTTTCTCAACACCTCGCAAGACTGAGCCATCTGTTTCCATGTGCCAACCATTGATCCAAGAGTCGTCCTAGAAATAGGTCGCTTGCCTCCATACACACGCACACTTCCCAGGCCTAACTCTTGCAATTAAAGCACAAGTTAGTGCGGCGCAAAGCGGCCCGCATACAATCGGAGACGGAAAAATGTCAAACCTATTTCTAAAATCTCTGTTCTGTGGAGCCCGTTATTTTTTTACACTTGGCCAAGAAAAGCAGGAAGATGGGGAGGTTGGTGTCTCTGTGACGGGAAGCGTCAATGAAACCCATTGGGTCGCTCTAGCAGAGTGGGCTGAAGTGCCTCGGCTACGTCCTCTCCACGGGTCCTCTGACCCCGATTGCTGGGCTCTTTGGGGCTCATTAAAGGGCTTGAGTAGCCGAAGCGGGACTGCCTGGGCTAACACGGAGCACGTGATGGGATGGGGGGCCGGTCAGGTGACCAGAAGCCCTGAGCTATAAAAGGCTGAGCTGGGATGCTCACAGCACTAGACCACTAGGGGGAGGCAAGGGAGAAGCCTGAGGAGTCCTCCCTTGGGAAGGGCCTCCCTTGAAGACCCAGAGAGGAAGGCGTTATAAAGCCTGCTCCTTGGGAGCGCCCAGACCAGTGGTCTCGGAATTGGCTAGTGGGGAAGGCACCAGGCCAGGGGACTCTGCATAGGTGCCGAGAAAACCCCTCAAGTAGGAAGGTGAAGAAACTGTATTTTACAAGGAGCTGGAACCCTTGTAAATCAAGCTCATTTTGGTGAGTGAAAAGTAGTTGCTGGAGGAGGGTGGGGTCCCTCGCAGGAATGGTGCAGGGAGGATCACTCGCAGTACCTTAACACCCAACCTGAATTCCATTCACAGATCTGGATTTGTCTCTAAAAAAAATTATTATTTTTATTTATTTATTTATTTATTATAAGCATTTATATAGCGCCAGCGATGTACCTGGCGCTTTACAAAAAACCAAGAGACAAGGTCCCTGCCCGAGAGCTTACAATCTAAAGACAGGGGGAGGGGAGACAGGGAAGGGGGAACAGAGGGAGAGACAAGGGATGACCCATCCTGCATCTATTGTGTGAAAAGGTCACGAAGCTCCCAGATTGGTCCGATCGAATAACGCTGTTGGAGACTAATGCACTGCCAGCTTGCATACCGCTGAAAAACTTAAACAGTTTTTGTTTAGCCTGTTCTAATTTCCCTCCATTAGTTATGCTTTTAATGTGCCATACTCCAGTTGTAATTGATAAAATCTATACATCTCTGAATGGCAATAGGGAAATGGTCAACGTTGAGATAAGGATGCTCTCCTGACTTACCCTTCGTTTGAGGAAGTTCAATTGCTGAAATGTAATCCGCCCTTTATGAGCTAGTCTGCAAAGATGCATAAACGTGCATGGTGTTTGCTTTAATGTGCATTTGTATAGCACCCGGGAGTGTCTCTGGGGAGGAGATGGGATAAAAGTGCGCCTCCAGCATGGCAGGGAAGGCTCTCTCTCAAGGGAGTGCTCCCCTCCGTTCCTCAGACTGGTTTGGTGAGGGGCCTTAAAGCTGGGAGCCAGCAAGAGGGATCCAGGTTTGGAGCAAGCAGGAGTGGGTTCTTGGTAGATCACCTGAGGCTGGCACCTGGATCAAGCGGAATCACCTGCACCGTAATTCTGGCCATCCCTGCTCTAGTAGGAGAGAGTAACGGTCGTCACATTGCCGCATTCCAGAGCACGCTCTGATTTATATTTTCTGTATTCAGTTTTTAGACTTCAGGAAAGTTTAAACCAGTCAGTCTAGGCCTCTTTGAATTTGCAGGCTGTCTGACTTGGTTTTGCTTTCAGAAATTGGTCAGCTTTACAAGCTGAATGGAATTATTTATTTATTTATTTATCCCCCTCCCCGGGTAACATTTTCTAGTTGTGGTTGGAGCTTGGCTGGGAGGAAAACAAATAATTGTAGTTGGCAACACAAGATCTGCAGATAGAGAGAGGCTGGTGCTGAGTGTCATAGCTCCTCTGATGCCAGCTATGGTGCTATGGTGATCTATGCTTGTCAAAGATGATTATCTCCTTATAGGAGGGGGTCTCAGTGCACGACACTTGTTTTTTTTCCCCTCCCTCTCTTTCTCTCTCGCCTGCTATCTAGGATATCCGGAGCACCTTGAACAGGTATGTGGCTTCTGCTCATCCCACTTCATGCTGCTGGTACAGGGTTCACCCAGCTGCTGGGTGAAGGGTTCATCTGTAAGAATCTCCCGAGTCTAGATCGCATTCTTCCTCCATCTCCAGAAGTTTGTGCCCTCTTTCTCTTTTTTTACGAGACTCAGTCAGCATAGTTATTAGCTAATCACTTATAAATTGCTCTCTTTCCTAGGAGAATAAAACTATTGAATGGCTATTGGACGAGTAGGTTGGGGGAGATGTAGCCTCTGACTCTTGGGCGCTGGAAGTGAACAATAGATCGCCCTGTTGTGACCTGTTGGGGACTTCTCCGAAGCCACCAAGATTGGTCACTGTCGGAGACAGGATGCTGGGCTTAATGGACCATTGATCTGACCCAGCATGGCACTGCTTTTGTTCTGTTCCATGAACAGTTTGGGTTGTTTTTTGGGGGGTTATTTTTGGATAATGTTGTTCAAACATGTTTGGTTCTGCAACCAATAGAAAGAAGACACGGTCTCTTTATGAATAGGTTATTTCAACGGCACTAAAGAGGCCCCAGTCAAAATCAAGTCCATTTGTTCCAGGCAAGGTGGAAACATACGGTGAGACTAGAGCTGAAATGAGAATGTGTGAGATTCTCTCAAAATCGGGTGAGATCTCACAAAATTTTCAAGCATCTCGCTAGGTTCTCGAAAATCTCAAAACCTACTAGGCGCATGAACAAAACAGCCACCACGCCAGCCATTTCTGTGCATGTGCGGCCCCCTGTGGCCATCTTGCGCATGCGCAGAGCGTGGCTTTGAGAGTTCTCAACAACCTCCCGAGATTCTCGAAAACGTAAAACCACTCTGCGCATGCACAATTTTCTGCATGTGCAGTTCCAGGTTTTCAGCCACGCGAATTTTGACGAGCACAGAATGCACCGATTCTCATTCTCGTGAATCTCGGCAACAAGCCAATTCTCACCGAGATTTGGTGAGATAGCGAGGGTGAGTTTCAGCCCTATGTGAGAGGCTCTGTCCCCAAAGCTTACAAGGCCCTTTTTGCTCTCATGCCCAGACATAGTTCTAGATTAGCCCATTTACACCCCCTCACCTTTGACCCCCTCTGCTCATTACAAATTTTGAACTGGATAATTGGAGGGTGAGCAGCAAGTTGTTTCTCCCTAGATATGAGAAGGAGCCGTTTCAGAATCCAGCGCTTTTTTCTCTTGAATTTAAAAGGAAAATCTGGGAAGCTTCTAAAAGAAACCCGTTCCTGGAGAGCGCTATGAAGACATTCAAAGGTAATCAGTAGAATCGTAAGTGTGAAAATCTCAGAGGAGGAAGTATTTCCCTGGCTGTGAAAAGAGATGGGTTCATTTTCATTTATACTAAAGTTCTGGCATTGCAAAGCGAATGAGAAACCCATTTTTATACCCACTTGAAAAATGTGCCCCCCTTCCCCCCCAAAAAAAACAACCCTGCAAGAAAGCCATGTCCAAAGGGCTGTGGGTAAATCAGAATCTGGCCCCAAAGGTAGGATTCTGGAAACAAAAAGCAGTAAAAAGTGACTGCAGGAGGGGCGGGGTACAAAATTATAAAATAAATAAAAATAAATAAAATAAAATGTCCTGCTTTATCTCCATCGAGGCTGCCGGTGCCTTCCCCAGAGGCCATTGTCGTGCCTGTCGGCAGCTGTCTCCATGCCCCGGGAGAATTGCCTGCCCTTGCACCTTGGCTGTGGTTAAACATGCTTGGTGTCGGGTTAGACAAGAAGGCAGTGAGAGTCCTAGTTGGATGGAATGTCTGACACGCCTGCGTGTACGCGACTGTCTTGTGCGCGTGTCAGAGAGTGAACGAGGTACTGGGGTCGGTTGCTTTTGTCTTCCCTAACTCTACTGCCTGGGCTGGTTTTGGTGTGTGTGTTTCTGCATGTGTACCATGTTCTGAACTGCACTTGGGAGCCTGATAAACTTCCAGTGCTGTTTTAGAACAAGAAACATGAATAGAACATTAACGGAAACTTCATTAGCAATGTGACCGCATGAAAACTCACCTCTCGCCCTTTGCTTCCTCTAGATGCTCTAACAACTGGATCCTGGTTCAATGAAGGTAAATTTCCGAGGTTGCTGAATTTCTGAGGGGAGGTTGCAGCTGCCATGGGAATTATTGTGGCTGTGTGGTGAGAAAAGATTTGGAGGTTCTCCTCCCTCCCCCCACCCCCTTATTAGTGCCCCCAGCTGCTGGCTTTTCCTGTAACATCAGGAGTTCCTGTCCCATTTCTGGGAGGGGGAGGATCCCATAGGCTTGACTCTCCTTTACACTGATGACATTTTACAACACTGTGCTGGGATTGGGACCTCTCTGTCCCCATTCTGGGCTGGCTGTGTTTCCCCACTGAACCAAGCTCCCTCCAGAACTGCTCCAGCCAGTACATTTTATTTATTTATTTATTTATAGAAAACGTATATGCCACCCCCTCCTGCCTCAGGCATCTCGGGGCAGCTCACAACATCTTAAAAACATTTGAAACATTAAAATAAACAATAATGATTACAATTAAAAACAATAAAACCCCCATCCCCCTAACCCAGCCCTCTAAAGGGTTAACCCTCTCTGTCAGAGCTTCTCAAAGCACAGAAGTGAATTACAAGGCTTGTCTGAGTCTCTAATTCAGAATCCCTTCACTGTGTGACTCCAATGACCGGTATCCTCATCAGCACACAAGGCTTAGTTAAAAGAATGTTCATTTGTGAATCGAGATTAAAGCATAGTGCAAGACTTTAAAGACTTTGCATTTCTTAACACCTGCATTGTGTCAAGAGCGCAATAAAATGAAGTGTGTGTATATATAAAGATAATGCAATTCTACCTTACTTGGTGAGTTCTAAGCTAATCTTACTCTATGCCGTTGCATGTTTAAAAGTTCCGCGCTCAGATCATTCTCAAAGTCTTTCTCACAGCCTCTGATGTTGAGGGCTAGGTGCCTTTTTTGCTTCTGTTGCAGTTGCCTGTCAGTTCCAAGATGATTTTCCTCCTTTTGTCTCTTTGATCAAAGTATTCAGATACAGGGTTCACATCACATGCACGTTTCGTGTGTGTTACGTATGATGGTTTTATACTCTTTATCACAAACATTCTCATAATAAAAGGGGGCCTTAACATGACTATAAACCGCTCCTTGAAAATATCCGGCATTCAGAGGCCTCTCTGGATAGTATAGAGTTCAAGGAAGTGCTCTGTTTGCACTCCTGCCCGAGCACAGGTTATGTGGGGTAGAGGGTGTGAGAATGTGAGGTGTATGCTCAGTGTCCTGCGCTGTAGTTATTCTCTGCTTCCCTGAGGCATCTGACTTACCATGAGGGCTGGGCAGACCCCTGAGTGGCTGAAGAATGGGAAACATCAAGGTAGCTTTTGTTCCACCTCCATGTCTTTGCCCCAAGTGGAGGGACAGGATAATTGAGTACCAGGCACTGAATGTCAGCCACGGCTCAGCGATTACTTTTGCTTGTCACTGACCTGTCTCCGCCAGGATCTCAGAGCTGGGTAAAAGCTGGAAGGAGACGCCCTGATTCCCTCTCCACCCAGGGAATATTTTGCCGCTAATCCGATCAAAACCCGGCCAGGACTCTGCCTCTGACTCAATGATTCCTCCTCTCTCTCCCCTGCAGCAACTGTGACGCTGGATCCAAACACGGCTCATACTGCCCTCTTCCTAGCGGAGGATCGGAGAAGTGTGAGACGGAGATACACGTGGAAGGATGTGCCCCAAAATCCGGAGAGATTTGATAGCTATCCTTGGGTATTGGGCCATGAGCGATTCAGCTCAGGGAGACACTGTTGGGAGGTGGAGATGGGGGAAGTAGGAAACTGGATTGTGGGGGTTGCAAGAGAGTCTGTGAGCAGGAAGGGAGAGCTTATCCTTAATCCTGAGGGGGGGATCTGGGCCGTGGGTCTATGGGAGGGTCAGTATCGGGTTCTCACCTCCCCTAAGTGGACCCCCCTGAGCAGGCCCCCCAGGAGGATCCGGGTTTGTCTGGACTGTGCAGGGGGGCGGGTGACCTTTCTCGATGCCGACACGGAGACCCCGATCTTTGCTTTCCTGCCAGCCTTGTTCTCTGGGGAGAGCATCCACCCTTTGCTTGGCGTTGGGGATACAGGATCCCAGCTCAGACTGTGTCCCTGAGATGCAGGTTATGGCTGCAGGAAGTAGCTATGTGCTGGGCAAGGTGGCACTCGAGGCTGGATCTCTGTGCTCCAGGTGGCCCCAACTCCGACTGCAGCCCCTGGGAGGCGGGGGAGGGAGAGCCAATCATGGAGAAGGGGGTGGCCTGACTAATAAAAGGAGAAAGGGAAAGCCAATGAATGGCAAGGATGAGAGTGCATAGGGTGGCCAGATATGCAGGTTTTAGGACACTTTGAGAAATGCAGGGCTGCATTGGAGCCAATGCAGCCCTGCAACCTGTATTTCTCATAAGTTCTCTAAAATTTACACATCTGGCCACCCTAAGAGTGTGAGAGACCTTCCCAGTCTCCCGTTTCATTACGCAGATCTTGGCAGGGTGAAGTGGGGAGAGAGGAGGCCTGACCGGTCTGTGGGAAACAGCGGGGGGAGATCTCACCACACCGGACCTGGACTGAAAGCCGTTCCGTGGGAAACTCTTCACAAATGGAAAGCCGTTATTTTCTTTCACATAAATAAATAATTGGTAACTATGCAAATGAGGAACAGAGCTTTTGTGCCAAAGACTATTTGTTTATTTAGCATTAACGTGCGTCTCAGGATTATACTAAGCTGCAGTGGAGAATGTCTGGTGGTTTCATGGCAGAAACTAAAAGCGGCGTAGTTGCTTCCTGTGCTGGGGCAAGTTCCCAGCTGGGTTTCTGTTGGTTCTGGGAGGATGAGTGCAGTTGCAGCATTGGCCCCGCCTGTACAAGCTAAAGAAGCTGAGATCTCTTTTATTGGACTGACTCCTGCCCTCCAAACTAACTCGTCCAGTAAAAGATTATATCTCAGCTACTTTGTCTCCATCTGGGTGAACGAAGCTCCACACAAAACTAACCTTCAGATAAATACAAGGATTAGATGAGGCATGAACAAGTCGACGACGGGATTGCTAATCCCAGTTAATTGTAGCTGGCTGACATTTAAAGCATGATTGGGGCCATGCAACAAATGTCTATCTGTGTTGAACATTTACCTGTACGTTACTCTTCCCTGAATTCTGTACTGTGGGCTATGGATTATGTGGCCTTTCTCTGCCCGGAGCCCCACCGGGAGCAAAGCAGACACCAATGAGCAGGCTTGCCCTAAATCCACCCACTTTTTTTCAATAGAGCTTCTCTCCAGCTCTGAGGAAACCTGGGGGACATGCCCTCCAGGCTTGTAATAGGGCTTGGGCCATGCTCAGAAGAACTTGCGCGGAGGCTACGAAAGGGAAGAGACAAAACTGCCTTTAAAAAAGAGGGTCAAGAAGGGCTGTTAAGAGTTCTCCGTGTCTGAGACACAGGGGAGGTTAGCGCAGGGCTGCGAGCCTGAACTGTGAAGTGATCCCAGAAATGTCTCCACCAGATGCAGGACACCTGGCTCAGCTAAGGCCTTCCACGAGCAATGAACCCCATCCCCCACCTCTTGTGACCCAGGTGTGCCATGTCATGTGCTAGCTGAAAATTGGTCTTCCCTGTAGTGTCTGAACTTTCCTGTGCTAGAATTTACTCTGCCACTAGTAAACGATCCAGAAAGAGAGTCCTTTGCCTCTGGTCTGTTTTATATTTTATACTGGTGGAAACTAGTTAGACTGAAGGAAGACTTTGGGTTCCTTGCAGGAGGGGGATGCCGTGATGTGGACACAAGGGGAATGCAGAGACCAGCCCTGAGTGACTGCTGCTTATATGCTCACTTGGGTAGGGATTTGTTCTCCTGAGCCTACAGCGAAATCATCCATCCATTCATCCCAGTGTGGAGTAGGATGATGGTAAGAGCTGTTGATTGCCTGCGGCTTAGGAGTCAGCTGATTTATTAGGTATTTAAAAGGATGAAAATGAGTTTCACTCCCCTTAGAGCTTGGAAAGATTAGAGAGTTTGTGGGAAACAGTGGGGGGAGATGTGTACCAATGAAAGGGGACATCTCACCACGCTGGACCAGGACTGAAAGCCATTGCGTGGGAAACTGTTCACAAATGGAAAGCAGTTTTCTTTCACATAAATAATTGCTAACTCTGCAAATGAGGATAAGAGCTTTTGTGCCAAAGACTGTTTGTTTGTTTATTTAGCTGTCCAAACACAGCAGTCGCTACAAACTTGTGTAACCTCTGCATTCAGGGCTGTGTAATTAATGCAGATTTAAGCCTGTGTAAATACCCTGAATTCAGATTAAACATGCATCTTCAGAGTCCAACACGCTCCTGTCTTCCAAGAGGACTGTATCTCATTCCAAAAAGATACTTTATCCAAAGTCAGGGGTGCTTCATAGGAGTTTAAATGTTAATCATGCTGACAAAAATGTACAGCCCTACTTGACAATCGAGATCAGGGGTAGGGAACCCTTTTCCTCCTGGGGTGCTGGCTACTCTGAAAATTAGTACAAGCTCTAAGGACAGAATGGAAGTTGGGGGAAGGGGGTGTTTAAAGGGGGCACTCAAGAAAAGGAAGGCCCACATCATGGGTTTGTGCTATAGACCTGTTTCCTAGCCTTGTGTGCATGGATCCTCCGCCCTGCCCCCTTACTCTGAACTCAGTTTTTCAGTGGTTGCAGGTAGGAACTGACAATGGGCCACATAAAAGCTTGCTGTGAGCTGCATTTGCAGTACCCCGGCCTGAGGGTTTCCACCCCTGAGCTAGCTTGATCCAATTTGGTTTTGGATATAGAGAATCCCAAAGACACCTTGGGTCTGGGAAAAGAAACTACCCACAGTAGGCTTGAATCATTTTTAAATAGTCAGGAATTCTTGCAGGAGGATGGAGGAACATTAGCTAACTCAGATTTATTCTCCATATAGCTCAAACAACATGCTTAGTGCTGAACAATTGGGAGGAGAAATAGGTCCCTGCCCCCCAAAACGTAGAGTCTAGGAGAAGGGGGCCAGGTGGGTGATAAAGGGGAGAGACAGGCATACATTCGTGAAATCGCAGGTGCACTTGCTTGGTTTAGTTACAGAGGGGGATGTTTACGGAGGCTAATGTAGGATCGCTAGCCCTGCAAGAGCTCCAGAAAAGATGTTCTTTGTTAGGCATTCTTTACCTATAGGTAACAGGAATGTCTTATGGGGAGGTTGTTTCTGTCTGTGACCCCATACATCATGGGTGACATTACACCCATTGTGACACAACTGGACAGGGACTAAGCCCCCTGGTCCATGGTGGCAGGGACCAGTAGTGGCTGCATCTGTACAGTAGGTAGGCAGGGGGTCAGAGGGGAGGGGGCGCTGTAAAGAACGCCTACGCTTTGCATGGATGGATGCCCTGGGCAAGGATCTTTCCTCACTTGTTCAGCGTACGAGCAAGGTTGCAGGATAGAACTAAACCTTCTTTTGAAAATAGGTGAACTGTTACTATCAAATGAAGAGTGCCTCAGTGGAGGTTTAATTTTTATTAAGCCCAAGCCCCTCATTAAGGAACACAAAACACGCTCCTATCCTAGACAAGCTCTAGGTTACTTCCCCCTCTGAAGACACTACACACCGGAAGGGGGAAGAGTGTAATTCTGGAGCCACATGCAGAGGTTGTAGCTTTGGCCCCATTATGATAAATGGATGCGGCTCTCAGGCTTAGGAAACGTTGCCCACTCCCTGTGAACACGCTCGCTCTAAAGACTATGGATCCTGCTCCACTCCATGCACAAGTCAAAGGGCATTATCTGACTCCGAGACAAGAGCTAAGCAGAGCTGGAAGCCATAAAATAAAAAGCCATATTTAGTATTCTGGTGAACTACCAGCCAAGGAGTGGTTGAGTGGAGGGCTAGGTTAAAAAAAAAAGACCACCACCTCATGAAGTCAGTAGCTGGAAAGGCAGAACCAAATCAGGAGCTGAGGCTATGGGAAGACCCAGGAAGAGAGACCAGGCAGTAAACAGGGGCAGGAACAAGATGGCAGACACTGGAGCAAGAAAGGGGAGAATAAAGCCAGCACAATCAGACTCATTATCACACACTAAGGCCCAGAGGTCTGTACATAAGCTCAATAACCACTGTGTTGCTCAGCAAAATTCCTGTTGCCCTTATACGGCCCCAAAGCATCCAATAGTGGCTAAAATTGCCCAACCAGTCAGGAGACAGTAGCCATCATTGGCCAATATTTTGGGGAAATTCCAGTACAAGTTCAGACCTTCCCATGGGGTAGAGTCAGCACTTGTCAGCATGCTGAATGATCTGATGATTTTAGATCTAGGACAGCTGAGCATTTTGGTCATGCTGGACCTTACAGCAGCATTCAATACGACTGACCATGGCTTGCTGCTTCAGCGGCTGAGGGACATTGCTGGTGCGACGGGATCTGCTGGTTGGTGGTTTCATACATACCTGAAAGAGAGGAGCCAATCAGTGGTGATGGATGGATATGCATAATCTCCGAGGGGCCTGAATTGCAGTATTCCTCAAGGTTCTCTTCTTTAGCCCATGTTGTTCAAAGTATACACGCAGCCCTTTAGGGATGTCATGATCAGCACGGGGTTGAGTATCATCAGTACACTGATGGTAAGCAACTTTACATCTCTTGCCCTATGAGCCCTGCCAACTCGGCCTCTGCCTTGGAGGAATGCATGAATGGCATAGCCGCCTAGATGCATTGGAGCTACCTAACCTTGTGCTCAATCTGGGGAAGACTGAGGTGATGCTGGTGGGAAGGGGCACCCGATTTGAGGAAGCCCTGGCCTCCCTCAGGCCCCTGGATGTGGCCAGGGTCCAGGTAAAGAACTTGGGCATCATTTTCAACCACGCTCTGTCCATGAAATCTCAGGTATCGGACGTGGTGTGGAAATGCTTTTTTTCAACTATGCAATTGGTGTAAGTTACACCCTTATTTATCCCGGACTGACCTTGCCACAGTGACCCATCCCCTGGTGACTACAAGGCTTGATTTTTATAATTCCCACTTCTACAGGCTGCCGGCAGTGCTTATCAGTCGCTTGCAGCTTGTTCAGAATGCAGCAGCGCGGCTCATTATGCCTGCCCTGCATTCTTTGCATTGGCTGCCTGTAGAACGACACATAGAGTTTAAGATCACACTGCTGGTTTTCAGGGCCCTGAACGGTTTAGGCCCTGGTTATATTCAAGACCTTCTTCTGGGGCCTCGCACTGATGGGTATCTGCGCTCAGCAACTACCCGCTGTCTGGGGTCCCACCATTGCATCTTAAGTCGGAGGGCGTTTGGGCATTTGTGGGTCCCTCATTGTGCAACTCACTCCCCCCAGATGTTCGTCTCAGTTCCTCCGTCCTCACCTTTAAAAAGCACCTGAAAAAAAGTTATTTTCTAGGTGCTTTTAGGATCGACTGCTGGTCCCCTTAGTGTATTTTCTCCTATCTTACAAATTTTAAATAGTTACTTGTTTTAAATTGTTTATATTGTGCTTCTGTGTGAAATGTAAAGCACTCTGAGTGCCATGTAGAGAGGAGGGCACTATATAAAAAGTTATTATTATTATTTATTATTATGGAACAGTGGGTTGATTAGTATTAAAACAGTTGATCAGGATCTGCAAACAGCTTGCTAGTGGCAGCATGGCCAGATCATTTACCCAGGACTCGTCAGGCCTGGGGTCAAGCCCAGCTGAATCATAGTTTCCCATGTCAGTTTTCTGATGCCTGTCAGGGCTGCTCTTTCAGGGCAGCTTTTACCACAGCCAATATATTGGTGGATTCTCTCTGCCATATGCACTGTCTACTGCGGCTTGATCTATAATGAAGCTTTTGCCACATATAAGGTACTGATAAGTCTTTCTCCTGAGTGGATTCTCTGATGGTTCATAAGGGATGAGCCATGACAGAAACTTCTCTCCCAGCAAGAGCACTGATAAGGTTGTTCTCGCGTGAGTGGATTCTCTGGTGTGTGAGCAGGTTAGAACTCTGATTAAACCCTTTCCCACACGCCAAACACGTATAGGGCTTTTCTCCTGTGTGGATTCTCTGATGTGCAGTTAGGTGCTCTTTCCGAGAGAAGCTTTTTCCACATTCGGGGCACTCATAGGGCTTTTCCCCTGTATGAATTCTCTGATGCTGAATAAGGGATGAACTGTGACAGAAGTTTCTCTCACATTCAGAGCACTGATACGTTCGTTCTCCTGTGTGGATTCTCTGGTGTGTGAGCAGGTGAGGGCTCTGGCTAAAGCCTTTGCCACATTCCAGACATTTGTAGGGCTTTTCTCCTGTGTGAATTCTCTGATGTGCAGTTAGGTTTGCTCTTCGAGTGAAACTTTTCCCACAGTCAAGGCATAGATAGGGTTTCTCCCCTGTGTGGGCTCTTTGATGTATGACCAGTTTAGAACTCAGACTAAATCCTCTTCCACACTCCAGACATTTATAGGGTTTCTCTCCCGTGTGCACTCTCCGATGCGTGACTAAGCTAGAGCTCTGACTAAAGCCTTTTCCACACTCCACACATTTGTAGGGATTCTCTCCTGTGTGGACTCTCCAATGGATGACCAATTTTGAGCTCTGGCTAAAGCTTTTGCCACACTCCAGACATTCATAGGGTTTTTCGGCTGTGTGGACTCTCCGATGGGTAGTTAGGTTCCCTGTTGCAGCGAACCCTTTCCCACAGTCAGGGCATTTATAGGGTTTGTCTCCCCTATGGAGTCTACAATGCTTGGTATAGTCCGATTTGCAAATGAAGCTTTCCCCACACTCCCCGCACGTGTTTCCTGTGGATCTTCTTGATCCTACTCCATTTGGTTCCAGCATCTCAGAATGTTCCTCCTGGCCATTCCCTTCCTCATTCTCGCTCCCCATCCCTGCACCTGTAGAAATCAAGAGAGAATCCAACCATGAGTCACTCCCTGTGCTGGGGAAGAGAGGAATCATAAGAAAAGTGAAAAAGCCAATAAAGCGAATACTATGCAACAGAGAAGACAGAGAAATCAGGAGCCATGTCTCCACCCATTGGCAAGCATAGGAGCCCAATTACAATTAATTCCCTTAATAGCTCCTAGTTAGTATTAAAGAGAAAAAAACACCTCCATCTAGAGAGGGCGTTATAACATCTTCGACGTTCATGTCCCAAACACCACTAAAATGCCTTAACCATCCTCAATTATGCCTATGCCTTAACCATCCTCAATTATGCCTATGCCTTAACCATCCTCAATTACTCACCAGCATCAGAGGCCCTCCAAACCGTTTGCACAATGGCAAGTTTACACCATTAGTGTTAAATATTATGAAAAGACACTCCTACCCATTAGGACTGGGGTAGGGAACCTCAGGCCTGGGGTCAAATGCAGTCCGTGGCTAGTTTTTTTGTGGCCTGTTCCTAGATCTGACCATTCCTCTGGATCCCGTTCCTAGCCCCAAACACTGAAAAATTGCGCTCCAGGGGTAAGGGAGCGGAGAGAAGGACATATACACCAGGATAGGGGACAGATCCATGATCTGGACACCCCTCTTCCTGAGCCCGTCCCTTAAACACTCCTAATGTCTATGCAGCCTTCAGGAACAGGGGAATAGCCAATTCCCCTTTATATTCTGGGATCCTAGGGGTTTGGGAAAGGAGCTCTGCTACTTTGTAAAGCGCCAGGTACATTGCTGGCGCTATATAAATGCTTGCTAATAATAAATAATAATAATAATAATTAATAATACAGACCTATCCTCTAAAAACTTATCCAATCCTTTATTGAGCCCAGCTGTGCTACTGGCCTTGACCACACCCTCTGGCAACAGTTTCCACAAGTTAACAGTGGTCATTTTTAAGTGTGCACAGCTGCGGGGGCGGGTCCGTGTCCCCTGAGTGGATCGGCCACGGACAGCCCACACATGTTGGGTGGGGGGATTGAAACGGGCCAAGTATGCATGGGTAGGGCTGCACACCCAGGTTCTGGCCTGTCCCTGCATGGAGCACCCCGGATTTTCCCCCCGATGCTCCATGAGTGGACGGTGCGGGGGTCACAAGGACGCCTTCAGACGGGCGTGTGGGACGGGTGGACCTGTGGGGGTTTGTCTCATCTAAAAATGGCCAGTGTGTTGAGTGGGGAAAAAAATGCTTTATTTTATTCATTTGTACCCCACCACCATCCTGCCTCTGGCAGCTTGGGGTGGCTCGCAACCGAAATGCAAATACAAGTATAATAATATTATACAAATATATCGGTGTTAAATCTGCTGCCAGTTCCAGATCCAACCTGTCCCAAGTCTGATGCAGCCAACTTGGAGAGGAGAATAAATAGGAGAAATAGGCAGTAATGGAGGAAACGAGTGAAGATTGACCCTGCATGGCACTCCTTAAATTCTTGCCTCCGGCAAAAGGGCTTGGGGGAAAAAACAGCTCTTAGGAGGCTGTGCGCTTCTGAGAATGCCTGCCACTGTTGCTAAACCAGCACAGTGCACAGCCACGCCCGGGATAAGGAATCTCTGGGAAATGGCTTACGTGCTGTGTGAAAATGTAGAAAGATTAAAAAAACAAACAGCCAGCTACACCAAGGTCACCATCACCTGAAGCAACAAGCCAGTGTCTGGATCTGCTTCCAACAGCAGCGCTGGGTGTAGGAAGCGGAGGGTGGAACAGAGGGTGTTTCTACACATCGTCCACCCTTGCAGCAAGAGCACACAGACAGCGATTACTACTACTACTACTAATTTCTATAATGCTACGAGGTGTATCCAGCACTTTACAGTCACAGATTTTTCAGAGATACGTCCCTGTCTAGCGTGCTTACAATTTAAGATGGACATGGGTGAGGGGAACACAGGGAAAGACAGACACACACACACATACTCCCATTTTACAGACGGGGAACTGAGGCTGAGGGGTTGTGACTTGCTCAAGGCCACCCAGCGAGTTCGTGGCTAGGACAGGATTCGAACTCTGGCCTCCCAGGTCCACGTCCAGCGCCTTAACCACTACACCACCCTGGCAATGTCTGCTCCCGCTTGTAGCAACGTGTGCTGCAACATGTGTGGGAGCAGAGCACCGGCAGCAGACCCACGCTCTTCCCCACCATGGTCGCTATCAACAGAGCACTCTCTGTCTGCCAGCAGCAGCCCTGGTGCGGGGAGGAAACTGGAAATGCCACCGGCAGAACTGGATTCCCAGCAGCAGCAATTCAGCGCTGGGGGGGGGGGGCTATTTGTTTCCCAAGGGGGGACACGCCAGCCCCATCTGCACTGTATCCTTGAGCAGACCAGCCTTCTACATCACGTAGCAGCTACATCAGCTACGGAGCCAAAACTGGGACTGAAGCTGCACCAGCCGTTTCCTACTGTCCAGAGCAGGGGAGGGGGAACTTTTCCCTCTCAGGTCACTTTGAGGTGCCACACAGAAGTTGGGGGCAGAGGTGCTTAGGGGATGCACTTGGGAAGAGGAGGGTCCAATTCATGGATCTGGGACATGGATCTGTCCCGCTATTCTTGTGTACATCTCCTCATCTATGCCCCTGTTCCCACCCTGAGCTCAGTTTTCAGTGTTTGGGGACAGGAAGTGAATCCAGGGTCCGGATCCAGGAACTGGAAAGGGGCCAAATCAAGGCTAGCCATGGGCTACATTCGGACCCTGGCCCCGAGGTTCCCCATGCCCAGTCTAGAGCAACTGACCTAGGTCTGTGAAACAGCCATCCTGTAACCAGGAGAATCCCCCAGGAAGATGACAAGACACTTCATTCTACCCATTGCTCTTCTTGGGAAATGAAGGGAGCGAGGGTGGCGAGCTTAACTTACCAATTAAACCCTAATTACAGCCAATGAGCCTCGCTGGGTAAAATACTGGATTTGAGATAATAGGGTTCAAATCCTTAGCCATGAACTCACTGAGTAGCCTTGGGCAAAAATCACTCTCTCTCTCAGCCTCAGTTCTCCATCTGTAAAATGGGAGTAAGGATGATCTACCTCACAGGGTTTGTGACAGCGTACCTGCGATTGGGACTTTTAGTCCGTTAAAGCGTAGCAAAGGGCAAGGACGTCAGCCTCATTTGGAGACCAAGCCCAGAAGCATGCCCGATAGGGGCTAAGACAAGACTCTGAGGCTAAGCCCCCAGGCATGCTCAGAAGAACAAGGCCCATAAAAGCCAAAAGCCAAGCTAGCTCAGTGTGGCTGTGGGAGAAGGTTCTCTCCAGAGAGCTCTCCCGCACCAGGCCAGACAAGCGGGAAGACAGAGGAATGAGGGACTCACTCCAACATGTCTACTGTTGCCTACACCAAGGTGGGAACTGTCCTGTTCTTTAAGACAGACTGTGAACCTTTAAGGTCCCAAGGACACCCAGGGCATCTGACCCCACTAAGGACTTTGGCACTACTGGTGGCGATAGGCCGGCTTTAGGCCAAGATCAAACTCACTTAGTAAGTTTTGGTTACTCAATCGGCAGTTACTTACCTAGGATTGGGTCTGCATACTGATTGGACTGGGGCAGCTAGAGAGGTTCCAGGGTTGGTGTGGATGCAGGAGCTAATTTCTCCATAAGCCTTCCAGTGCCCTCTAGGAGCATAAGAACCAGCGTGGTATAGTGGATTAAAGTGCTGGACTTGGAACTACGAGACAAGAGTTTCTAGACAATGAACTCAATGAGTGGCCTTGGGCAAGTCACAAGCTCTCAGCCTCAGTTGCCCATCTGTAAAATGGGACTGTGCGTATGTGACTTTCCCTGTGTGTTCCCCCTCATCCGTGGCCATCTTCGATTGTAAGCCCACTGGGCAGAGACTCTGGGGACGTATGACTGTAAAGCACTACATTCACCCAGTAGTGCTATAGAAACAGTTAGTAGAAGTAGTAGCAAGCTCTGGAAGACTGTCCTGCCACAGTGTTGCTGCAAGGTTGAACCAAATTCAGATTTTGGAGACTGTATGCACGACATGATTACTACTAACAGCAGCAAGTAGGACAGGAGAGCGCATGAGGGTCTGCAGGGGGTAAGCTACCAATAAGGGCAGTTAGTTGATTCCTCCAGCCTCAAAGTGCCAAATGGGAGCTCAGAGCAACCCCCGAAACTCACACACCCCCTAGTACCTGTTTAATGGCTCCTGAGCATCCTGCGGGAAGAACAAGGATCTTAAACTCCAGGGGGGCGATGACACCTGGAAAAATCGCTCCCCGAGTGGAGAAATAAAGCAACTGGGGCCTCAAAAGCCAGGCTGAGCTCATAGCCCCCCAGACCTGGCCCAGCAGCTGGGAGCGGAGGCTGCAAAGAGTCCCCAAGCCCGGCCTAGTCCCGCTGCTGCTGCTGCTAGGGGAAGGGGGGGTAACCAGGGAAGCCGGTGCCTTTCGGTCGCGGGAGGTTTGTCTCTTACTTTTACCTCCAAGCGGGATCGGAGATCGCTTCCCCCTTCTCTGGGCTCTGCCTGGGGAGTCCTCGGTGCCCCTGGGAGCGGATCGCAATTCTCCTGCGGGGGGGGGGAGGTATTTCTCGCTGTCCAGGAGCAGTAGCTCTGTTCTTTTCTTCTCCCTCTGCGGGCCGGGGAGCAGCAGCTGGGGCTGCGGGTCGCTGTAAAGATACAACGGGAACCAGAACAAGCGCTTCCCGCAAACAGAAGGGGTCGCTTCCTGCAGCCGTTTCGGCTGGGCCCAAGCTCCTTATGGGTCCTAGCGCTAAACACGTCCCCTTTCATTAACCCGGCTCCTGCTGCCCCGGCTCTCCCCGCTGCCGAGTCCCGTCCAGCTCTTCCTACTGGGCAACGCGGCCCCCGCCTGGACCAGATACACAGCCGCGCCGGACGCCAGAGAATCAAACTCCACGTGGCCCCGCCCCTGAAGGAGCCTGCGCTTGGGAACGACCTGACAGCTGTGGTTTCCTGTCAGGTCCGCTCCTCATAGTGTTGTGTGTTTAAACGATCAAATATTGATTCATTGCTAACTGGAGACTGGGATTTTGAGTGGGTTCCACTTTTTACTTAAGTTCTATTGGTTGCCAAGTTAAGGCCTTGGGGGCACTGTTGGATCTCTGCCCCCAAACCACACTATGTTAAAATAATCACTTTTATTAAGTCCTCAAAGTCTCAAAGTCCCTTGCAGAACAAATAAGTGTCCCTACAAGGAAACTGTGGATACACAGATACAGGCGCCACAACCAAACAATACAAATGTATCCCTGTACCTTCCATTTGGGGTTGCCACTTTTTGCAGTTTGACCCTGAGACGGACTCCCATTTTGGCCTATGGGGGTGGGGGGTGGGTGTCAAACATCAATAGGTGGCATCCCTACCTTCAATACACTTTCTGTTTACTAGTTTGGCAATGGCTACTCACCCAGGGCCAGCCTTAGAATTTGCAGGACCCAAGATAAAGATAAAATGCAGGGGGGG
>QEPC01004881.1:100377-128242 GCA_003113815.1 Sphenodon punctatus | reverse complement strand
GAGGAGTGACCACTTCCTGCCCAGCTCTTGCTCACTCGCTCTGGCGCTGCTAGTGGGGGAAGAGGATGCAATTTCACTCATGACGAGCTAGAGAAAGCCTGATGGAAGAGTTAAGTTTTGGGAGAATGAATAAATGCATCCAGGGAGAGAGTTCCAGGCATGAGGGGCAGCAAGAGAGGAAGGGCAAAGCAAAGGCGTTTAGAGGACCAAGGGAATCATGAGCAGGCGAGGGTGGGGGGTGGGGGGCAGTGAAGGGCTCCCCGCATCGTCCACGGTGGTGGCTGCTCCATGAGGTGTCCACAAGGTG
The DNA here is from genome assembly GCA_003113815.1 of Sphenodon punctatus. NCBI lineage: Eukaryota > Metazoa > Chordata > Lepidosauria > Sphenodontia > Sphenodontidae > Sphenodon > Sphenodon punctatus. Next base: position 127,935 of record QEPC01004881.1, on the reverse strand, counting down.
GATTCAGGTTCTGGGGCACTCTCTGCCTGGTGCCCGTGTAGGTTAACACCCAGGGTCGGAGCCAAGGACTGGAAGCTCCAAGGGAATCTCTTACTACTTGCTCTGCACTATTTGTCCCAAAAGTCTTTGCTTTGAGGCTTTTACAATTTTTATTACAAATCTTACAATACTTAGTCATTTTTCCTCACAGAAAAATAAAATAAAATAATCATAATCCAATCTCCGGGAGTCTTGTTCAATGGGAATTTTGCTTCAATGGAAATACAGGACGGACTGGAAGGTAGCCTAGGGTAGGGACTCTGATACCAGAGGCCAGAGCCAATAAGGTTATTTTGGGGGAACAAAAAATAAACAAACACCCAAATCTCATGACTTTTAAGGCAATGACATGCTTTAGGAAGGCCCCAAGTCATGATTCTTGGAATCCTGCACTTCCCACGCCAGTAGTGGCAAAGGTGTCAGACAAAGACAATGATTCTGCAAAGCTTGAGCGGCCTCTAACACAAGGGGATCCTTCCTCTTTCCTGGAACCGCAAGAGAGTCACATCATTCCCGTGCTGCACCCGTCAGAGCTGCTTTTTTTCTCATGAACATCTAGGAGCACAGAGTCACTGTGGACGTGGTTGCTTCCCTGCTCACTTAGTTCCTCTCCATCCAGAATAAGCGGTCTTGCCTGTACCATGTTAACCAGACACGTAGCTACCAGAGAGAGAGAGCATCAGTTGAGCCTGGGCCCTGGATACTTGGGGGGAGGGGAGGGGCAGATCCTCTGCAAGTGGCTTGATCACGGCTAGGAAATTTTCAGAGTAGGGGTGTGTAATTCGTTGCTGTTTTAATTGCTAAAACAAATGAAGCCTCGTTCATTTTAGTAATTAAAATATGAAACCAGATGACAAAAGTGATGAAAACAAACAAAAAAGCATCCGTTTTATATATATATATATATATATATATATATATATATATATATATATAACTGCATGAAAAAAAAATAGCCACCAGGGCCATTCTGTGCATGGAGACCCTTACCCAAAATGGCACCAGTAGCGTCAGCGCCATGTTGGAAAGAGGAAGCCAGTCTGTACATGCACAGTGGCTATGTTGTGCACGCGCAGAGTAGCTGCCCCTTTCCAAAACGATGCTGATGCTGCCGGCACCATTTTGGAAATGGGCTGCGCAGAATTGTCCGGCAGCCATTTCCGCATGTGCAGGGGTGGGGTGGGGAGGGTTAGTTGAATTATTTTTAACAATATAAAAAAACAAAAAACCTAAACAGGTAGGGCTGAGCTTTGCCTCTGACGCACCAATTCCCCCTCTTCCCCTGCAGCGAATGTGACTCTGGATCCAGACACAGCGCATCCCCAACGTGTCCTGTCTGTGGACTGGAAAAGCATGAGCTGGGAACACACAGTGTCATGGGATTGGGGTCTCACTACCCCACTCTAGGCTGTTGTGACTCAGTTTCCCTGGCTTGCAGCTCTCACTGTGGATCAGCGCTCTCTGATTCAGCCTGCAACAGGGGAACCTTCTAGTCACCTTTTCAGCCATAGAGTTTCCCAGCACAAACTCTTTCTCCCTAGGTTCGTCTTTGTTTGTAAACACAGAATTGACCCCAAACTGTGTCCCGCCAATGTTAGGATTAGCAATTCCACTGGACCATACGAAGTTCAGTTAAAAGAAGTTTAATGAATAAATCATGAATAAGTATGCAGTACAGGATTCAAGAGTGCAGAAATCAAAATAACATAACCATCAATAACGCATTCCTATCTGTACTTGGATTCTCCTGACTTAGGCTTACCCTAATCAAGGTCCAAGGGTATTCCAGTTCATGTCACAGCCAGCGAGCGGTGCAAAGCTTGGCTGGGTACAAGTCTTAGAGTTTCCAAGGGTCCTTATCTCATAGTTTCTTTGGTGCAGCCCTTCTCTGGCTGATAAGCTGTGATGATGCAGATGAAGCTCAACAAGCTGCTCCCCCTTCTTTGTCTTGTCTTCCCCTAAGTACCAAGTTTCCAGGGTCCTTTGTTTGATTTTCCTGTCAGGTGACTCTGCTTTCAGTCGTGCCCGCAGGGAGAAATCCATTTGTAACTCAATGGTCTATGGCAGTGCCTGCAGAGGTGTTTAGGCCTTTTCTGATTACACACTCGCTCAAAGCCATGAGCGAGTACCTTCAAATCCCTCCTCAAGACCCACCTCTTCCACTCTGACCTCCCCGACTCCTCGCTCCCCTCACCTAACTCCTGCTGATACCCTCCATCCAGTACAATCTGTTGCCTGAGCTCTGTGTACTCATAGCCTCACCACACGGACCAGCCAGCCATCATTCTCGATGTAACCAAGCCAAGCACGTGCACCTGGAAACTTGCACCTTTGTGACTGTTACACTCCTTGTCTCTCCCTCTGTTCCCCTTCCTTTGTCCTGCCCCCTCCCCCCCCCATTGCATGAAGTGAGTTTCCAGTTCTCAGCTTTCACATTGCATACATGTTTAACCTTCACCTTTACATATTTGTTAGACCTGTAGTCTAACAAACGTAGCCCAGTATCTCCTCAGCACACACAGGGCAGCATCTGTCCCACAATCCCAAAAGGTTCTATACCTGGAGCTGTGTGCTGGACCGTGAGGGATTCACCTCAGGGAATCATTGTTGGGAGGTGGAGGGTGGGCCGTGGGGTTTGCCAGAGAGTCTGCACGAGCAAGAAGAAATGGATTGAATTTAGCCCTGAGGAGGGGATCTGAGCTATGGGTATGTGGCAGGGTCAGTTCCAGGCTTTTGCCTCTCTGAATTTATCCCAGCCCTCAGCCATGATCCCTAAGAGGATCCAGGTTTGTCTGAACTATGGAGAGAAGACGGTGAGATTTTTTGATACCAATAAGCCATCCCCAATCTTCACTTTCCCTCTAACGTCATCCTCGGAGGAGAAAATCTACCCTTAGCTCTGGGTTTGCAAGAAGGGAGCCTGCTAAGATTGTTACCTTGAGAGAAAGGATGCAAAGCCCCATTGGACCCCTTGAAGCCAGCTCCCCTTAGCTCGTAATATCAGAGCATCCATGACCTTGGAGGATTCAGCCAGAGTCCTCTCCTGGAGAGTCCTTCACATCTTGTGTTGTCAGTGTTCCTGTATTTTAAGAGAAAACTTCCTTCTATTTTCATTATTTCAGAGCCCCCCATGCCCATAAATCATAATGCATCACCCTTATTTCACAGCCCCACAGAGCATGATTCTTCTGTCAGATCCCCACAGAACACAATGGGTGATGCCTGGTCCTTATTTCAGAACCCCACTGCTCCATAGCGTCCCTGTTTGACCTGGCAATCGGCCTCTCAGCACAGGGATGTAGATAGAGGCAGCTTAGCCCCCGGGCCACATGTCTGACAACATGTTCCTTCCGTCTCTGCTACAAATGGCCACCAGCTGAAATGAGATTCGACCAATCGGGAAAGGCCTGTGGTGGACAGAGAACCCGCTAAGAAGAGACGATCTGGCCAATGATGAGGGAGATGATGGAAGACCTGGCTTTTGGCGGGTGGGGAAAGTACTTGGGGATTTGTATTGAACTGGGGATTTACAATTTCACAATTTATTTATTTTATTTGGTCTGTTTAGCCGGTAGCCATAACAAACCAACAAGACAAACAAACCAACACACAAGCAAACTACAACAGTGATATCATTACAATATGTGCTACCTAACTTCATACACCTCATTCTAATTTCAAATTTTAAAGTTTTAAGTTTAAAATAATACTATATAAAACAATAATCATAGTTAACTAAAACACAATATATTTGATACAATTATCAATTGCCTTACCCTTCTCGGGGTTTGCATTGGCAGTACTTGGCCCCTGATCATTACCTCTTTATATTTACCCCTTTATTCCACGCCTATGATGCATATTAACCTCCTATCCCAAAATTCACTAACCCCCACTTTCCACAGTAATGGAAGAGAATCGCAATCATCCCAATCTCATACTATTTCCTGTCACACCACTTTCCGGCCAATCCATTTTCATATTTTTTCCTCATAAAAGAGGCTCTGAGACCAAATTTGGCAACCATTTTCGTAACTTGAAGAAGATTGTCAGACAAGCAGAAACTTAGACATTTGTCTAACTGCGAAGGGGGAAAACCTATCTCACCCCACATTTCTTGTCTTAACCTATCGTCTTAACCTTTTCAATCTGGGTTCCGCCCCGGCTATGGCACTGAGACGGCGTTGGTGGTCTCGGTAGACAACCTCCGCCGGGAGATGGACGCAGGATGTTCAACATTTCTTATCCTGCTAGATCTCTCAGCCGCTTTTGATACCGTGGACCATGGGCTGCTATTGAGGCGGCTGCATGACCTGGGGGGTCTGGACGGGACTGTTCTTTAATGGTTCCGTTCATTCCTCTCGGGGAGAAGCCAACGGGTGGTGCTGGGGGAGGAGACATCCTGCCCCCGCGCTTTATCGTGTGGCATTCCACAGGGTTCTATCCTGTCTCCGTTATTGTTTAACATCTATATGCAGCCCTTGGGGGAGGTTGTGAGAGGGTTCGGGGTGCGGTGTCACCAGTATGCTGATGATACTCAGCTGTACCTCTCCTTTTCAACTGACCCAGACCCTGCTGTCTCGTTGTTATCCCAATGTTTGGAGGCNAAGGAATCAAATATGATCTAAGCAGACTACACCAAGCAGCTCTCCAGTATCTGTGTCTAAGACAGAGCCTCTCTCCCAGCTGCTGCCTTCCCCTACTGAGCTTTCCACTCAGTCCTTTAGCCTGGCTCAGCCATGCCCAAGCTCAGCTGGATGGCATCAGGTGCTGCCCTCCCATCCCTGTAGTATCTGCACCTCAGATAGCACCTTCGCACAGGCTGGTGCTGTTTTTCTTAAAGGGCCAGCAGCATACCAATTAAGCTGCACCCTGTTACAGTGAGTTTGTTTCCCCCATGCACTCTAGAATGATCCCTCAAGTCCACCATCAAAATTGTCAGGTGACACACGAGCAGTTAATGTTTGAAGTACACTAATAGCTGTTTTACTTTCCAGTCCACATCACACAAAAAGAAAACCATGTAAAGCTATCACCACCAATATAATCAGCAGGGACTGTACTTGCTTTCCATTTCCCCGCAGTCTCCATAATGTAGTGATGAGGTGCAGAATCTCATTCTCAACTTATTTAGAACTCCATCATTCTGGAAATATTTAAATTCACTGTGCAGTCTAATATACTAGCAATATTCTGCAGTAAGAATCTATTCCCTCTAGGAAAGTAGAGATGGCTTAGTGGTTGCTGAAGTGCTGTTGACCAGGCACTTCAGGCACCAAAGTTCTGTTCTGTTCTCTGTCATTGATTTCTATGTGACTTGGAGCAAGTTGCTTAATTCCTTGTGTTTTCCAATGATTAAATGGTAAATATAATGTTGGAAGGATAAATATATGAAAGATTGAAGCGCTATAATACTGAGACCCAAGTAAATTCTTTAAATATTCATCAATCCTTGCCATCTTGAAATTATATTTACAATTTATTTATTTTATTTGGTCTGTTTAGCGGTAGCCATAACAAACCAACAAGACAAACAAACCAACACACAAACAAACTACAACGGTGATACAATTACAATATGTGCTACCTAACTTCATACATCTCATTGTAATTTAAAATGTTCAAGTTTTAAGTTTAAAATAATACTATATAAAACAATAATCATAGTTAACTAAAACACAATATATTTGATACAATTATCAATTGCCTTACCCTTCTCGGGGTTTGCATTGGCAGTACTTGGCCCCTGATCATTACCTCTTTATATTTACCCCTTTATTCCACGCCTATGATGCATATTAACCTCCTATCCCAAAATTCACTAATCCCCACTTTCCACAGTAATGGAAGAGAATCGCAATCATCCCAATCTCATACTATTTCCTGTCACACCACTTTCCGGCCAATCCATTTTCATATTTTTTCCTCATAAAAGAGGCTCTGAGACCAAATTTGGCAACCATTTTCGTAACTTGAAGAAGATTGTCTGACAAGCAGAAACGTAGACATTTGTCTAACTGCAAAGAGGGAAAACTTATCTTACCCCACATTTCTTGTCTTAACCTATTGTATATGGGGCAAGCAAGGAGAAAATGAGCTAAATCCTCTACCTTCTCTGAGCCACAAATACAAGTCCTTTGCTCCAAGGGTATTCCCATATACCTCCCCAGAGTTACAGAAGATTAAAAACATTGTAATCGCAATGTTGTAAAGGCTCTTCTCAGCTGATACTCCTGAATTTCAAATAAATACTGACTACCCTCCTTAGGGGGGAGAAAAAATCCATATTTCGGGGCCGTTTTCGCAGATAAACCATTCATCCTATCCTCTTGTAATCCTATATCAGAAATTCTCTCTTTTACCATATTTTTATTTGTTCTCAATGAGAATTGTATTAAAAAGGAGAGAGATAACCCTATCAGGTTTAATTGCCTATTGACAAATTTCATCCATAAAGAAGTCATGGAGGCAATTTCCACCTTCCAGACTTTATAAATCAATGAATCCCCAGGTCTTCAATTCAAATTCAAGGCATAAACTAATGTGCTTATCTTTAAAAGGACTTCCAGGGTAAGAGAACCCGTTTCCAGCCTTACCAATGCTGATGGAATACTCATTGCAACTCCCAGTATCTTTTTTAGGAATTTCGTTTGTAAAGATTCCAGGATTACAGAAATTTTGGGGGAATAACCCCACACCTGAACCCCATAGAATATTTTTGCTAACACCTTCCTTTTGAAAATCTCCAATGCTGGGGCAAAGAGGTGACCCCCTTTACCAAAGTAAAATTTTCCCACCAACCTTAAACTTAAATCCGCCTCCTGCTTTACTGCTTTGATATGGGGCCCCCAAGAACTATTATGTGAAAAAATTAACCCAAGATACCTAAAAAAACGGACCTGTTCAATCCGAACCCCATTTAAGGCCCATTACATTTGTTTATATTTTTTAGCAAAAATTAGGATCTTTGTTTTTTGATAGTTTATCCACAACCCTTGACTTGTACATTCCCTTCCAAAATCCAATAATAATCTTTTTAAGCCGATTCTCGCTGTAGATAGCAGCACCGTGTCGTCTGCATACATTAGTAATGACAACCGCTGGCCCGCTATCTTAGGTGCCAAATAGGCTCCCTTATCCCGGTGAAATACTATCAATGAATTAACATAAAGATTAAAGAGGGCAGGGGCCAAAAGACACCCTTGCCTAACTCCCCTGGAAGTTGGGATCCTTTCCGTCAAAGCTCCCCTCCTTCCCATCCTGATCTGCAGACTGGTTCCCGTGTACAATGATTGAATCAGTTTCAAGAGGCGGGGGTCCATATTCAACTGCTGTAACTTTTCCCATAACTTATTTCTGTCAACTAGATCAAATGCCGCTGAGAAATCAATGAATGCGGCGTAAAGATCTAATCCCTTTTTTTGACACTGGCCGACTAGGTGGTTCAACACAAAACACTGGTCCAGTGTAGATCTGCCTGTTCTAAAACCAGCTTGCTCTTCCGCAAGGAGATCGTGATCCATAATCCACTGATTCAGGCAAGTCAAAAGAAGCCTAGTATATATTTTTGAGATGATTGATATTAAGCTTATTGGTCTGTAATTCAGCGGATCATCTCGTCTTCCTTTTTTATAAATTGGTATAACTACACTCTCCTTCCAATATTTGGGCACCTCTGCTGCATCATTTATAAGGCAAAGGTGCTTCACTCCACCAGCTAGCATTTTGTTTGAATAGTTCCGGAGGGAGAAAATCCCCGCCGGGAGCCTTCCTCCTCTTTAGTAAAGATATCGCCTCCTCTACCTCCCAAACGGCTACCTTCTTCCATTTTGGTAAGCTGTTCCTTGCCACATTTATCTGTTGACTTTCTGATGGCAAACTAGCATTGAACATATTGAAAAAATGCTTTGTCCAAACATCTGATTAAATCGGTGGATCTATTTTTATCATTGGGGATTTCTTTAGATAATTGTTTACCTGATTCCAGAAAACCCTGGCGTCATTACTTTTAAGCGCATTTAATATTTTATCCCAGCTTTTTATTGCAAAGGCCTGTTTTTCCCCCTTAATAAATACCTTATACTGGGCTCTAGCTTGGCTATATTTCTTAAACTGTCCCCCAGAATTTTTCCCTATTAGATGTCTTGCCAACCTCCAGAGATCTCTTCTTCTTCTATCACCTTCCCTATCCCACCAATGAAACGGAGAGAAGGCACCTTGTCTCAAAAATCCTTCCTTGGTTAACCAAGGAAGTAAGTACTTAGAGATCTCCTCTAAGATCTCAAAACCCCTCTTTATATTTCCTGCTACCAATAAATCCGCTCTTAGGGATACCAATAATTCCGAATTTAGGCAACTTGATAATTCTGTTTCTAGTTTTAAAGACCAGTGTTGCCTTACTAAACCAGTATCACACATCTCTCCCAGCCTTACCTGAGGGCTACCATCATTTTGTGATAACTGGACTTGCAGAATTAAAGAGAGTGGGAAATGATCACTTTCAATTCGGGGGACCACTCTAAATTCCTTTATACTTTCTATTTGAGAAGGAGTGATGATACCATAATCTATAACACTCGCCCCATTTGAGTTAGCAAAGGTATATGCACCCTGGTAATCTCCTTGTGCATTCCCATTCAATATGCAAAGAGAATGTTCCAATATAAATTTATACATGGACTTGCCTTGCTTATTTATGACCTTGTCTTGTGAAAGCCTACCCGCATTCCAATCTTGATGCTCATCGGAAACTGGGCATAACCCCAGAATACTCAAAATCTGCTCGGCATTTGACCCAATCCTTGCATTTAGATCTCCAAGAATTATACAGTCATCCAACGGGAAGGCCTCTGGGTTTTTAACAAAGGAGAGTTCAAACTCTTCCCAAATAAAGGGGCCTTGCGACCCTGGCAGGATATAGTTATTATAAATTAACAGCCCTGATGTATGGTCAACTGAATATCTCACCAATTGAAATTGAGCCCCCGCCTCTGACAGATTTAATAACTTTAGGTCTAATGAGGATCGTAGCAACATAGAAAGCCCACCCACAGGTCTCCCTTTTTTCCCCATCACAGCTCGAGCTGGCATTGCTTTGAAGGTAAAACCTTCAAAGTTAAGGGTCTCGGGATTTTTTGCCCACATCTCCTGTAGACAGATCACATCATGATCCCTTAAAAAATTCAAAAATTCATCATAAGTACACTTTATTTGAATACCTGCCACATTCCAAGATAAAAATTTTAACAGGGAGGGGTGCCCTGTCTGATGTCAGGATCTTTGTTCAGTAAGGGTCAAACCAGTTCTCCTCCTTTCCAGGGATTTCTCCCTAGCTCTGTCCTTAAATGAAAAAAACCCTGGTAACAAATTGGACTGTAATTGATTCCCTTTCTGGTTACCCGATTCTAGAGGCCCAAGGCCTCTACTAGCTTCTCTCTCAATACCCCTTGCTCCACCCTGTTTTTGTATATCATGCTTCAGTTTACCCTGGGTTTTTATTGGGGAACTATCCTCCCTAATTCCCTTCTGTCTATCTTCAGACAGACCTTTTTTGGGGCATCTTAAAACTGGGGATTTAAGTATCTCTAATTTATTGATTTTTAAACTTTTTAATATATATTTTGTATTTGTTTTGCTATTTTGTTGGTAGGAGGGGCATGGGGATAGGGGTGGGATAGGGACCATTTTTGGGGGTGGGGGTTGTAGATGGTTCACCCTGTTTTGTATTGTGACTGTGGGTATTTTCAGACGTGACGGGGCCAATTGGCCCCGTCACGAAATCAGTGAAATGATCCCCCGCCGGGATGACCCGTCACGCCCTAATAGACGTTCCGGGGATCCCGGCGGGGAATCGGGGAGGGGGCGGGGCTACGTGGCGCAACGTGCGGCCGCACGGCCCCGCCCCCTCCATGCTCTCCGCCGCCCGCCCTCTGGGGAGACGGGCAGCCGCCGCAGCCAATGCCGCCACAGCACTCGCCCGCTATGGCCACAGGCCGTGGCCGCTGTCCAGACGTGACGGTGGGGGTCACCACGGCGTGGAATCGCCTTCAACACGCGACAGCCTCCGGTCCCGCCGCTTCGGCCGCTCGTGTGGTGAATGTGATCCCACGCCGTGGTAACATCTGTGGGGGAACATTCGTTCCCCCCAACAGACGTTACGTGGTCCAAGCCACCACAGGGAATTGACTGTGGTGGACATTGACCACATAACATCTGAAAATACCCATTTGTTCTGTTGTTGTGGTGTGGGGTTATATATATTTTTTAGTCTATTGAATTTGTAAGCCACCTTGAGTCCCCTGGGAAGAAGGACTCAAGGATGAGAAATAAAAAAAAAGCCAACAGAAAATACAATAAAAATACAGCAAAATCTCTTTTAAAATCCCCACGACCAGTGAAAGCAGAGAAAGATTGCTTTCTATCTCCGGAACCATGCAAAGTGTTTACAAATGGAGCAAATATTATTCACACTTTCAGGTAGCCCTCTACTTCTCCAAACAACAGTCACAACCCAAACAGATTTTCCCATATCCACTTATTCGGGTGTTCAATTTACTCTTGAACAGTCTGGCCCAGTGAGTTCATGGCTAGTGCAAGATTCAAAGCCTGGCTTCCCAGGTCCAAGTCCAACACCTTTATCTACTACACCAACACTGGCTCTAGGAAGAGAGTGGTTACCTTGTTGGTCCCAAATAAGAATATATTCAGTGCCGTACTGGGTCAGACCAATGGTCCACTGAGCTCAGAATCCTATCCTGTCTCCAACAGTGGCCAATCTTGGTTGCTTGGGAGAAGTACCTGGCAGGTCACAGTGGGGGTGAGTCATTCGTTGTTGTTCACTCCCAGCTGCCAACAGTTAACCTACTTGGCTAGCTCCCGGCAGTTAACCTGCTTGGCTAATAGCCATTAATGGACCTACTCTCCAAGAAACCCAGCTATGCTACTGGGGTTGACCACATCCTTGACCACAAGTTGGGAAAAAAATGCAATAGATTTGCATTTTTGTTCAAATGAGATCTTCTGCTGAACCAACTTTTGTTGGTGAGAACATACAAGTTTTCTAGCTGCACATAGAACCCTTCCTCAGACATGTAACAAAATGCCTCAGTTCAAAATAGTCAAGAGATAGTGTGGTTTCCGTGTTGGTTCCAAATATAGGCAGCAGAGACAAAATAGTGTGGAGATGTCTTTTAATGGACCAACTCAAGTTGGTGGAGGTGCGCAAGCCTTTGGACCTCACAAGGTCCTTTGTGATGTAGGACCCTGTGAGGTCCGAAAGCTTGCACACCTCCACCAACTTCTGTTGGTCCAATAAAAGACATCTCTACACTATTTTTGTCTCAGTTCAAAATGTAAGAGATGGAGACAAAGTAGTTCAGATGATCTCTCTTATTTAACCAATTTCTGCTGGTGACAGCGTGCACGCTTTTGTGCCGCACAAGGAAATGTTTGTACTTAACCGGGGTGACACTATAGTAATTAGTTTGAGGGGGCTAAGGAGTGGCAAAGACCATTATAAAGCTATTCAACTTCTTTGGCAGGTGAGGCAGCAGATGGGCAAGAGTCTTTTCCATTGTAAAAATAAGCCCATGCTTTGATTTCCACTCTAAGATCGTAGGCAGGTTGGAGTCTTACCAATGCCTGGCTATGGTCTGTAAAGCTGCTATAAAACATGTCACAAGTAGCTTGATATCGTTTCATAAGTTGAATATGTGGGTGCACTCCACACAAAGGGCTCCCTGATTTCTCACATCAACGTGCTACAACGAGAGTTGTCACCTGTGGTGGGGTTTTTCCCTGACACTCCCATAGAACAAAAAATGGAAGTCAAATAAAAAAAGGACCAAAGGTGGCAACCCTAGCTACGACACGAATTGTGTATGAGAACATCATTTCCACAAACCTATACAAGGAGCAAAGGCACACTGGGTAAAAACAGATGTGGCCGTGGTTTGCTTTGTCACACATTGGCCCAGACCTTGCCTGTCTCAGTGTCAGTGACAAGCTGAGGTTGTGACCGCAGAAAATTTCTGAGGTCACAGCCTGAGCTAAGGTCCACCCAACCGGGCCAAAGTGGATTTGTCACGTCTGTTTCCAGGTCAGTAAGCACATCTGTTCCCTGCCCATCATGGTGGGGTGGGGGGGCGTTGCTGGGTGCATCACGGAAGTGGGGCCGGTCACACCCGCACATTCTTTGTTCTCCCCATCCCGGGCTGTGTGGTCAATGGGACAGCCATGGGCACGTTTGTTTGATGACCCAGCCTGACCCCGTTATGATTGGGCTGCCACCACGTGCCCATCATATTTCTGTTTAACTGCTGACTAACACCGCCTTTGTAGCTGATTTACGCCAGCAGGGGCCACAAGCTGAGTGACTCCAATGAAGCAATGTGAGTTCACACCGGCCCTGTACATTCATCTATGATGTCTTTGCATTTCCTGTGGTTTTAGCGGCTATATAAGACTGCCTGTTTTTATTCTGCAGGTTCATTCATACCCTTAGGCGGCAAAGCCTGAATCCAGTCTCTTGTCAGGGGTTTGCGTCTCTCAAAACACCCCTTCTTTTCATATTTCTTTGACCAAAGAATTGGACGCAAGTTCTAGGAAGATGGAGAATGAAGACGGATACACACAATTAACCTCCTTCCCAAGGAGAAGGGAAATACTTGGCAGGCCCTCTCCTGATGAGCTCCAAGGTACTGATTTAAAATCTTCCGGTGATAACCATTTTGTAAGCACTTCAGTTAGACTTAGTAGAGATTTTGGGTAGGGGCGTACATTGGGGAATCACAAAGTTGTATTTGTGTCTGTATTTGGGGTTTTTATAATTGTATCTTGGGCCTGGCTGCAGTGCAGGAGACGGTAGTTCTGAAGCAGCAGCAGCCCCTGCAGGTGGGGAGGGCTCACTACAGGCGCTATAAGCAGGCGATTAAACTGAGGGTTGGAGAGCAGTCCGCCTCTGACTTCTTGGGGTCCAGTTTGAGATTTTACATGCCACATTTTTGGGGGAAATTTGCGGCTCACCCAGAATCCAAATACAAAGTCCCAGTATTTGTGTTTTGAATATGGAATCCAGAAATGGCTTTTTTTGTGTGTTTTATCAAAATCCAAATGTGCAGCCCTAATTCTGGGTTTTATTTCATCACCTAAGAATTTAGCTGGAGCAATGCATTATAATAAAGCAAGCTCAGAGCAAAGTTTATTGCTGCGGTGAAACTCAAAAGATCTGAGTTCATTTCACAGCTCTTCCATCAATGCCCTGTGGGACCCTCAGGCAAATAATTTAATCTCTTGCGGCACAGTGCCTTGGTTTGCCCGTTTGTTCAATGGGAGCAATAGTCCTTCCCTTGTCTGTCTTGGGTTTTTTTTTGTGAGCTGTTTGGGGCAGAGATTAAGTGTGCATCAGAGTAAAGCTCTGATTTGGGTACATGCACCACCGTCCTCTAGTGCCACAGTAATAGAAACAATTCTGTTTATTAGAATCGATTCATACTTTTTTTTTTCAACTAAGACATAAATTGTGTTTTGAAAAAATCAACATTTTTAGAAAATTTCAAGTTTTTACAAATTTTATTTTGGTGAGATTTTTTGGATTTCAGAAGATATTTCTGCTTCATCATCAGAATTTTTTCTGCTTTTTATTTTCATCCCCCACTCCAACTGAGACCAACATTTTTTAAGGTTTTCATAATATCTCCAGCAGAAAAATGCTAGCTTCCGTGGCTAAAAATGCATAGTCCCAAACTGAAATACTTTGTTGTTTTAGGGGGGGGGGAAATAAAAAAATTAAAATACTTCCACTTTGAAAGCTTCAAGAAAACCCTTAATCTGCATTTGCCAACCTCCATGCTTCACTCTAAGCATGTTCATAGCGTAAGTCAGGCACACACCCTTTATAAGCAGGTTTAGTCAAAGTTTTATTGGTGGTTTTTCCTTGGAAGATTTGAGCTAAATGTCCTGTTTACCCAGCAACAGTATTTTAGTTTTGATATTTCTGATAAAACACACAGACCCTAAAAGCAGGACATCAAGGGGTGTTAACACACTGGCTAGGATCTGGGGCACCCCCATGTAGTCGGAAACCATTTTGATAGCGTGGGCAGCACAACAAACAGGCAGCTCCCCTCCCCCCCACTGTTCTTGTGCTTCCAGCAGCCCCCGAAGAGGGTGCTAGCATACTTGGGGAGAGTGTGATTGCTCCCTCCCCTCTCCCTCAGCCGGCCGTCAGCTGAGACTGGCTCCAATGGATAGGGGGGGTCAGGGCCAGGGAAAGCTTCTTCCCTGGCCGTGTGACCTCCCTTCCATGCCCGCTGCTTTCCTTTCCTGGCGAGAAACGAGTGAAGCAGGGATCAAAGGTAGTGGATGCCCTGTTCCGGAGGAGCTGTGCAGATCCCGCAATCCATCCCTGCCTTGGTTCCTTTCCTGAATGGAGGGAATCACAGGCTTTGCGCTGCTCCTCAGGAGGGGGAACAAGTCGCCATTGATCCCCGCCTGGAAAGGAGACCAGCAAGGCTGGAAATGGCTTTGACCCACCGCTGCACCTCTATGGTGCTGGCAGACCTGGGACTGTGGGGGGGACCTAAAAAGACCTGGCTCGGCGGTTGCCCAGTGCTCTGGGCTTACCAGGGTGTGCCCGCACGGTGTGCCTCACATTTCCTGCCTTGATGGGTGAGCTGCAGTCCTGGGACAGCCTCTGGGATCGCCCTGGGGCAAACATCTGGTGGGCACTGAGTAGATGAACAGGCGAATCTGGAGTTAATGTGGGCAAATTAGTATTATTATTTATTTAAACTTTATATCCCGCTCCTCTCGCCTCTGGCAACCCGGAGCGGCTCACAACATAAAAATAAATACAAACATAAAATGCAATAAACAAAATTTTAAAACTCATCATAATATAAATCTTAAACTAAACCAACACTGGCCTGTGACAAACGTTTAGCCCACCCTAACCCAGTTCCCCCTCCCGCCCCTGCAGAAACGCTTGGCGGAAGAGCCAGGTCTTACAATTACGTCTGAAAGCCAGGAGATCTGGGCTGAGGCGATCCTCCACCGGGAGGGCTTTCCATAGTGACGGTGCGGCTGCTGAGAACGCCTTCCTATCAGTAGGGACGGGCGAACGCGGTTCGGAAGTTTGGAGTTCGGACCGAACCGAACCTCCGAACCAAACTCAATTTTTGAACCGAACCGAATTTCCGAACTCTGCTCTGTTTGTCCATCCCTAAAAGATAATATTCCATTTAGTTCAATGGGGTTTGAATTTCTGACCTTTGTTCAGAAGTTCGGAGTTCGGACCGAACTCGAATAGTTCGGTCGACCGAACCGAATTTCTGAACCGAACCGAATTTCCGAACTCAGTTCTGTTCGCCCATCCCTACCTATCAGTACGGAGCCGCCGATACCGCAGGACCTCCAGGAGAGCAGCCCTGGACGATCGCAGGGGCCACCCCGTGACCTGGGGTGGGTGGGGCGGGTGAGGCAGGCTCTCAGATAATCGGGACCCAGACCGCGTAGGGCTTTAAAGGTTAAAACCAGCACCTTGAAACTGGCCCGGAAGACAACAGACAGTCAGTGCAGAGTGCAAAGCACCGGCTTAATATGTTCTCGGCGGCCAATAGAGAACATACTTGATGTATTTACTGTTGGACAATTGTTTTTATTAGGTTACCTGCTTGTTTAATTGTTTGTATGTTTGTCTGTCTGGCCATGGCGGAAGCCAGTGCTGAAATAAACAATTCATTCATTCATTCATTCTATCCCGGACTCTGTCTGTACTGAAAGTCTCCGCACTGCCAAATAAAAAATAAACATATTTTTAAAATATTTTAAATAAAAATTTTAAAATATTTTTAAAATATATTAAAGGCCAAGGACGCAGAGCGTAGCAGCCTTCTCCAAAATGGGGTACGGCTGCTCAGGATGTGGCATCTCGTGTGCCCGGTTGTCGTCTGCCCTTCTGCGTGGTGAGGTCCGCTGCAGGGCTGTGAGCGGCAGCCGCTAGCTCCAGTCCCGTGCAGCCGTTTCTAGGGTTGTAGGCCCTGAAACATGTATTTTTCATAAGTGTTCCTTAAACATTTGCATAGGTGGCAACCCTAGGCATGCCACAGCTGGGGGCAGGATGGGAATCGGGCCAGGCGAAGGAGACAGGGCAGGGCACCCTGCTCGTGTGGCCAGCGCGTCGACCCTCCCTGCACCCTGGGGTATTTGCAGACGTTACGTGATCACGGTCAACCACAGTGAATCCCCACATGGTGATCGTGATCACGGAACGTCTGTTGGGGGGAACGGAAGTTTCCCCCCCAGATGTTCACCCCCGTGAATCACGGCGGGGAATCACATTCACCACGCGAACGACGGTCCCAGTGGCACCGGCGCCGTTCGCATGGTGAATGTGATTCCCCCCCGTGATGAAGGGGATTGTCACGTCTGTCTCCAGACTGCGGCCTTGAATCCGCGGCGGGATTCCGGGGCATAGTCAATGCGGGCGGGCGCTGTAGCCGCATTGGCCGCGGTGCCTGCCCGTCTCCTGGAGGGCGGGCGGCCGGGGCAGTGTGGGGGGGCGGGGCTGTGCGGCCGCACGTTGTGCCACGCAGCCCCACCCCCTCCCCCCCGAATCCCCGCTGGGATCAGCTGGCACGTCTGTTGGCCCGTTACGCGGTGGTCTTCTGAGGACCGCCTTTTCCCAAGTCCGATCCCCTAAAGGATCCATGCCACGGCCGATTGGCCCCGTCACGTCTGAAAATACCCCTGGTGGGATGTCCAATTGTGCTTGCCCGCCACGAGGCCTAGGGTGGCCAATACCTCTCCTTTAAAAGAGGACGCCTATGGAAAATACATGTTGCAAGGCTGCATTGGTTCCAGTGCAGCCCGGCACCATGTATTTTTCATAAGGGTCCTCTTTTAAAGGGGTGGTATGGCCACCCTAACGAGCCCACATGGGGATCAGGCCCTCCGCAGCTCGTGCGGCTGCACCCAAGGTGTCCCCAGCCCAGACAGAGTGAGGGGAGCAAGACAATATCTAGACCTGGGTGTGAGGGAGCTGGGGTGAGCCAAGTCTCTCCCTTGCCTCACTCTGGGCAGGGAATTCTCTTCTCTTATGCCTCATCTGGGGTCAGGGCCACTTTGTTCTCCCCACAAGGGCAGACCTTCTCATGTAATCCCTTTTCAGAATGGAGTTTGGCCAGGGGCAGCCTTGCTGTTAGTAGAGAATCCTTTAACTCAGCCAGCGTAGGACTCTATGTAGAGCCAGAGTCTATACATTCAAACCTGTCTCCAGCAACCCACGTAGAGGGGCTGTGGCTGTTTTTAAATGGGCCCTGCCCATGTAGGCCCACCCAACCCCCACCCATCTGAAGGCAGCATGCAGGGGGGGGGGGGCGCTTCTGGGACCGTTGCACCGCCCACGCATGGAGCATTGCGGGGAAATCCGGGATGCTCTGCGCAGAGGCATGAGCAGGCAGTGTGTGGGTAGAGATGCACACCCATCGCAGATGCACACCCATTCCAGCCCATCTGATTCCCCCCTACTCCCCGGAAGTGCGTGGGCACTCCACACAGTGCACATGGACCCCCCCACCCCACCCCCAGCCATGCCTATTTAAAAACGGCCTGTGTTACAGAAATATAGACCAGACTTGACCTCGGAGGTTATCTGAAGACTACCTCCCTTTCTGATTCTTCAGCACAGATGAGTTACACATGCACACTCACACACACATGGCCTCCCTAGAACCAACCTAACCCTAAGCCCATTGATGTGTGGGGTGTTGTTCTCATTGGCTTTAGTGGCCCTTTGCACCTGACCCCAGTGTAACAGCCACACCCCAGATGCTGCAGAGGTTTCACCACTAGCTTTAATCCCGCAGGTCCTTCTCGCTGCTGCTGCAAAGTCGCTTTGTGGGTCTTGCTGGTGGGGACCATTGCTCTGAAGCTGCTGGTGGTCATTCTGTGTCTGTCAGGTGAGTTTCTGATCTAATCTGATTAATTATCGTACACACACCAAGGACTTGATCCAAACCCCACAGATATCAATCAGGGCCGGCCCAAGGGTTTCAGGGACCATGTGCCAAGCCTTGCTGCGGGGCCCCAAAGGCCGGCCGGCACTCGCTAGAATNGGGGGGGTTTCAGGGGATGAGGGGCGGCTGGTTACTTGCCTGCAACTTGACTGTGGCAGCTCAGCTCCGCAGCGTATAACTGGCCAGGGATTCCCAGGAAGTATACGTCCCCCCCTCCCCCCAAATGAGGACTGACTAAGAGACGTCCGGTGGGCAAAAAACCGAAACCCGGTGGCGTCTGTCAGTCTCCAGCCCGCGGTGGCGCGGGGCCCCTCCCCCCGCGGGGCCATGTGCCTGGGCACTGGTGGCACATGCCTCGGGCCGGCCCTGATGTCAATAAATATCCTTCCGTTTTCATCAGTGGCCTTTGGAAGAAATCCTAATATTACACTCCATCACCTCTCTGCCCTCTCGTTAAGGGTTGACCTCTCAATTTCCCCCTCTCCCCCGGCAAACTGGATTCCTGCATGGGAGTGTGGGAACTCGCACAATTGTGATCACGGGTCTGTAATTGCGGGGATTAGTGCCTGTGAGAATGCACTAAAATGCACTAATCTTTTATCACATAAGAACACTTGTGCATTACTGGGTCCTCAAATATAGCCTTTACAAGGACGTGGGTTCTTGCATGATAAAAGGTGATTAGTGCATTCTCAGGGTGCCTTCCCACTTAAAAAAATGTGCCTGAGGCAAATCAGGCACGAGGTTTGTAACATGGAAATGTTAACCCCTGAGTTTTCAGCAGCAATCCTGTGGGGGAGTCAGAGCTGGTGCAAAGCCGGTAAATCCAACCTTGCATTCCCTGCAGGATTGCCGCCAAAAACGCACGGGTTAATATTTCCATGTTACAAACCCTGCACCTGTCTTGCCTCCTGGAGATTTTCCCGGAGGCAGATTGGGTGCATTTCGTCACGTGGGAAAGCGTCCTCACAGGTGCTAATCCCCGCAGTTACAGAGCTGAAATCGTGATTGTGCAAGTTCCCTCCCATCCCGTGTAATGTCAGAAAACCTGATCCCACCAGCTCACTGTGGGACTCTGTCCATAACTCTTACCTGGAAGAGTCATGAAAATCATCCTTGTCCTCTTCTGACCTTGGCTCTGTTTTAGTAGAGGGTGTGTGGTTACCCTCTTGGTCCCAAACATAGGCAGTAGAGACGAAATAGTGTGGAGATATCTTTTATCGGACCACCTCAAACTGGTGGAGGTGCGCACGCTTTCCGACCTCACACCCTGGCCCTTTTCACACAGATGCTCCCAGCACTGATAAAATGGGTGTTAAATTTTTTATTATACATGTTGCAGGGCACCCATAGAGCACGCCTGCAGCCCTGCAACATGAATAATAATATGTAACACCCATTTTATCAGTGTTGGAGCATCTGTGTGGAAAGGGCCTTTGTCAGGCAGGTCAGGAGTTGGAACTGCAGATGGAGCAGCTCCTGGCCTGCCTGCCTACGGACCTTGTGAGGTCCGAAAGCTTGCACACCCCCACCAACTTGGAGTTGGTCCAATAAAAGATATCGCCGCACTATTTCGTCTACTGCCTGGCTCTGTTTGTCTCTCTGAGCACCCGGATCTCTCTTACAGACCTGCCTCTGGATTCCAATCTTGTTCACCCCCTAAGGCTTAGTTGGCGGGACCATTCCTTACAGATGAGTGAGGCACAAATACCATTAAATGGCTAGACCCAGTGGTGCAACTAGCTTTGCACTGGACTTTACACGGGATGTCTTTAAGCCTCAAGGAGCCAGCCTTCACGTCAGTGGGAGCATGGACATTGACTTCAATGGATGGAGGATTTGCCCGTAATGTCAATTTGTTTACAAAGCAAGCAAGTCCCAGGGAGACAGCATCTCCTCACCCAAAAACCTTTTGATCTGCAAATTAAATCGTTCAATTAGTTCATGAAGGAACTGAGGATTTTTTCAGATACACTTCCTCTCCCTACCTCATTCCTGCCATTGAAGCCCTAAATACAAGAAGTCCTTTTCTGGGGCTCAAAAGCTGAGGGAGGGATTGGAGCATTCATATCCCAGCTCACCTGCTGCGAAGGTTGAAGGGATGCATTCCCTCTCTGTCCCCCCGACTCCTCCTTTATAATGACACTCCTGGACAGACCCATGTTTACACTATCCATAATTACACTCCTGGACAGACCAACCATGCTGTGACTTGGGTTGCACCCTTTCACGATCTGAGTTTTGGGGTCAGACCATTAGATGTGGCAACTCTAGTTGGGATAGGCCCAAACAAATCTAGTAGGTATCTTATTTTGAATTCCAAATTTTCATCACAGAAATATGTTGGGTATTTTAGACATTGCTGGAGGATAGGAAATCCTAACCCAAACTCTTCCAAAGCTTTCCAGGTCACCTCGCCAGAAAACGCAATTAGAACACCTCAGGATGGTGCCAGGCAAAGCAACTTAACTGGGAACAAAAGCAGCGTTACACCGGAAGATTTCCATGATGGCCAGAAACACACCAATTTAACAGGTAATCTCAGCTTCTCCTTGTCTGTAAACTGGATGGTTTCACCCAACACTGTCATTGTGCATAGAAACCGACTGTTACAGGCTGATGTAAAGGCTTGTCAGGAATTGGAATTTCCATCCTGGAGACAGAGGGGGATAAAAAATTCCAATTAATTTCCTTCCCAAATTAGGCTGCAATGCTCACCTTTTAACATTGTTTGCCAAGAGAAAAGAATCAAACATTTAACTAAGTGAAGATGGGTTTTTTTGGGAGGGGGGAGGGGTTTGGGGTCATTTGAAAAGTTTTTATTGTGGCTGTTTTCCTGCTTTGGACTAAAACTTGGGGTGGGGGGGGGGGGGGGGATGCTGACCCACATAAGCCACCGCCATAGCCCTGGTAGGGGAGGAAATCTGGAAGACATGTCCCTCTCATGAGCCAATTCCCTGCAAAGTCACTCATTCTAATGTTAAAAGCTCCAGGAGTGCTGAGTCACTGGGGGCTTTTAGATGATGGGCTGTCCTGGTCCTGGCTGTGCCCAGCCCAGGTGGCCTGTCCATCTAAAAGGGCTCTGCCAGATGTCGGAGCGGGTGCTGCCTGTTCTGGGTCAGTCCTGCTCGCAGAGCTCAGAAACATCCCGGAGCACCGCTGGTAGTGTGTGGCCATACCTCCCCTTTAAGAGAAGATGCATATTATTATTATTTATTATTATTATTAGCAAGCATTTATATAGTGCCAGCAATGTACCTGGCGCTTTACAAAGTAATTGAATAGACTCGGTCCCTGCCCCTAGGGTTTACAATCTGAGAGACAGGGGAGGGGGGAGAGGAAGGAAGGGGAACAGAGGGAGAGACAAGGAGTGTAACATTCAAGGATGCGAGGTCCCAGGTGCATGCGCTTGGCTTGGTTACATCGAGAATGATGGCTGGTTGGTCCGTGTGGTGAGGCTATGAGTACACAGAGCTCAGGTAACAGATTGTACTGGATGGCGGGTATCAGCAGGAGTTAGGTGAGGGGAGCGAGAAGTCGGGGAGGGCAGAGCGGAAGAGGTGGGTTTTGAGGAAGGATTTGAAGGTACGAAGGGAGGGGCGAGGCGGATGTGGGCAGGGAGGGAGTTCCAGGCGTTGGGGGCAGTTAGGGAGAAGGCGGTTAGGGGAGCAGGGGAGGCGTGGGAGGGCGAGAGAGGGGGCAAGGAGGAGCGGAGATCACGGACTGGAGTATGGAGGGAAATTAGCGCAGAGAGGTAGGGGGGAGCAAGGTTGTGAAGAGCGCTTATGAAAAATACATGGTGCAGGGCTGCACTGGAACCAATGCAGCCCTGTACCATGTATTTTTCATAAGCATCCTCTTTTAAAGGGAAGGTATGGCCACCCTAACCACCAGGCCGGCCAAACCTGGGGCTCCAGTGGGAGGCGGACCGGTTGTCTGACTGCTTAGCGGACGCAAGCTGCAGCTCTGCTTTTGGCTGACCATTGCTCCGGGCAGGTAATACCATAGAGTTGCGGCCGGCTGGCCTAAAGCATTGGACATTCCGCCTGCAACTCTATGGGGGGAGGCACTGTGCGGCCGGACACAGGTGGGTCTGCAAGCGGGCAGATGCAGGGGGTGCACCCCAAGAGCAGCGGTGGGGGGCGAGCAGCCCGCCACACCCATCTAAACGCACCCATGCTGATGACAACTTTGCCAAGTCACATGCTTAGCTCCTCTCCATCTGGAACAAGCCCACCCAGGGTGGTTTTGAAGGGTGACTCTGTTCTTGCCTTTTATACCAGGCTCACTCTATTGTGATATTTTTGACGTTTTACAAAATTGTATTTTTGTATTGTGTTATTTTGTAAGCCGCCCCGGGACGCCAACGGCGAGAACGGCGGGGTATTAAATTCAACTAACTAGCTAACTAAAATAAATATTGACGACTCCATTGTGTAACTCTGGATTTACGCCAGGGGGCGTGAGAAGGGAATCAGCCTCCATGGCCCTAATGAAGTTAGCCTAGAGCTGACAACAGTTACTCACCGCTATTCAGTATCCAGTCGGATCTGCGGTCTATAACATGCTCTAGAAAGGTCTGGATAGCGAGCGGTATCTGTTGATTGTTCAGTGGATTAACGGGTCAAGTGTTTTACCACATCACTGCATAATCCCACAGTGCACTGCTAACCATATTGCCGTATGGCCATTTACTGTATTGCCAAAGACGTTTACCATATTGCTACGTTTACTGTATTGCAGTTTACCATTGGCTCATTCTTTTTTTCCTGTTCACTCCCATCCCCCGCCCTCCCCTCCCGCTCTGGAACTGGTTTTAGACTAGCAACGGTAACATTTGGTTACGCAGTAACATGGTATGGCTAATATGGTAAATCAGTTAACTTTGGGTATTATCCAGTTTTTCAGTTTGGCAGTTAGTCATCTTAGTAATCAGCTTATGGCCAAATAACCACCAAGCTAAGCTGTATCCCCTGTTTATCTCTAGGGTATTAGTTTAATAGAAGGGTCCCGCTAAGGGAGTGTTTAGCTGCTGTGTTAATAGACTGGGGTCAGAACCGCCGTAGAATTTATGGTTGAAAGACATAGCGTATGTAGGGCTTAGGACATTGACATTGGATTTTATTTAAATGTTGGCTTTGTGTTTTAATTGTATGTTACAATTGTGATAACCAACGGTTAGAAACAAGAAACCTTTACTACTACCAAGCTAAGCTATCCAGAATGGCATAACCATGGATAATGATTTTACTGTTTGGTCAGGCTCCGAGTAATTTCCTCATTTGCCCAGGTG
This sequence comes from Sphenodon punctatus, assembly GCA_003113815.1. Lineage (NCBI taxonomy): Eukaryota > Metazoa > Chordata > Lepidosauria > Sphenodontia > Sphenodontidae > Sphenodon > Sphenodon punctatus. Next base: position 104,589 of record QEPC01004881.1, on the reverse strand, counting down.
TGTAATGATACAAATGTATTTCAAGGTACTTACGATCTGCCATGTGGTTTAAATACCCTTCGAAAATGATTTAAAAGACTCTACTCTTTCCCTCCTCCAGTCTTGGGAGTGCATGCATGAGAGAGCGAGAGAGAAAGCGTGGAGTCTGTAATAGAAAGCATGGAAATAATAATGAAGGAGAGTCTGTCTCCTCCAAGAATTTCACCAGCCCAGTCTAACCACGCATTGTGTGGAGAACTGTGTTTCCTTGAATTTGCCATCTTTCACGTTCATCAAGGTTTGGGATATAAAAATGAGGAGACGGAAACGGATAGGGTGCTTCCTACCTAGATACAAATGAAGGCCAGGTTCCAAACTGGAAACAGATGCAAAGGTCTAGCTGAACAGACTCAACGGCTGCTTTCTCTGTCACTGACCCCTCTCTGCCAGGAGAGCGAGTCTCCCTCAGCCATGCTTGGGGCTCAGACCCACTCCCCATTAACAGCTAGGTAAATGCTGGGGAAGGAGATTCCATGATTCAGCTGGGGCAGATTCTGCTGACACCATCAACCCCTCCCCCCCATGGGCTGAGCTCTGCCTCTGACGCACCGATTCCGTCTCTCTCTCCTGCAGCGAATGTGACCCTGGACCCAGACACGGCTCACCCATGCCTCATCCTGTTTGAGGATCGGAGAAGTGTGAGATGGGGAGACACACGGCAGAAGATATCCAACAAGCCTGAGAGATTTGACACCTGGACCTGCGTGCTGGGCCATGAGGGATTCACCTCGGGGAGACATTGCTGGCAGGTGGAGGCGGGGGATGCAAATCTCTGGGCGGTGGGGTTTGCCAGAGAGTCTGTGAGGAGGAAGAAACGGATCAGGTTTAGCCCTGACGAAGGGATCTGGGCTTTGGGCATGTTGCGGGGTCATTTTCAGGCTTTCACCTCTTCTGAGGACAGCTTTTTCCCAAGCCCGATCCCCAAAAGAATCCGGGTTTGTCTGGACTATGAGGGGGAGCTGGTGAGATTTGACAATGCTGATAATGACAATGCCCTCTTCATTTTCCATATAGGTACATTATCTGGGTAGAGAATATATCCTTGGCTAGAATATATCCTTGTCTAGGGGAGGGGAACCTGTTCAGAATGTGACCCTGAGAGAGAGGATGGAGCATCCCATAGGACCCTTTGAAGCCAGCTTATGTAGCCTCTCATGCAGGGGTGGGGGACCTTTCCCTCGCCACGGTCCACTTCGAAAATCAGTACAAGCTCCAAGGGCCACAGAGAAGTTGGGGGTGGGGGGGGCACTTAAGGGTTGCTCTCAGGAAGAAGAGGGTCCTGATTATGGATCTGTCCCCTAGATCTGTCCCCTACCCTTGTGTGCGTGCCCTGATCTCTGCTCACGTACCCCGAGATCAGTGTTTCAGTACTTGGGGGTAGGAATTGGATCTGGGAACTGCAAAAGGAGCCACATAAAAACAAGCCGTCTTTGGTCCCCAGGCCCTGGGGTTCCCCACCCCTGCTTTAAAGCCAGAGCATATGATCTTAGAGGATTCAGCCAGGACGCTTCCTTCACCTCTCCTGTTGTCGTCAGGTGTCCCTTGTTTTAAGGAAAATCCTCTATTTCAGAGCCCAGCGGACCCGTGAAACATAGAATCAGAGTGTAGTGAATTAATAGGCTGATTGAAGCATTGTGCATTATTAGAACCAAGAGACTATTGTATACATCTGTAACTATTGAAAGGATGCTATGCGGTACCTCAGGGGGGCATCTAGTCCAGCCCCCGGATCACTGTAGGAAATCTGCAGCTACCGCACCCCCGATAGATGGTCACCCAGCCTCTGTTTGGAAACCTCCAGCGAAGGACAGCCCACCGCCTCCCTTAGGCAATTTGTTCCACTGTCGGACAGCTCTTACTGTTCAACATAATGCATGGCTTTTATTTCAAAGCCCCACAGCTCTACAGAACACAATACATCACCCTTATTTCACACCAGCCCCGCAGTGCTATGCAACACCTTTATTTCACTGTCCCAGAGCCCTGTAGAGCGGCCTTTTACATCAAAACCCAGCAACCCCTTATTTCACAGTCCACCAGACCCATAAAACATAGCATGGTCCTTATTTCAGAGCCTTACAGCTCCATAGAACAGAATGGATGTCCTTTATATCAGATCCACATAGCCCCGCAGAACATAATGGGTGTTTTTAAATGAGACTGGCGGGCGGGGGTCCATGGTTGGTGCGTGGGCGTCCTGCATGGGGGAGTCGCTTCAGATGAGCAGCCTTAAGCACAGCCACCCCATCCACGCAGCGTCCACCCCCATCCATGAACTCTGGATTTTCCCGGAGTCCCCCGTGCGTGGACCGGATGGGCAGTGCGTGGGTCACGGAAGCGCGCACCCCAGCGCACCGTATTCAAATGAGACCTCCCCCATGTGGACGGTGAGTGTCCATACGTCGGGGTGTCTCGTGCAAAAACACCCAATGGGTGGCCCTTATTTCAGAACCCTACAGCTCCACCGTGTTCCCGTTTGACCTGGCAATCCTAACCATGACCCAGCCTCTCAGCACAGGGACGTGGCTAGAGGCAAGTTAGCCCCCTGGCCACGTGTCTGTGGTAAGAAAGGACAACTGTGTTCCTTCCTTCTCCGCTACAAATGGCCTCCCATTGGCCTGCATGAGAAGATCTAGCCAATGACGAGGGAGATGATGAAGACCTGACTTTTGGCAAACGGGGATAGGGTTTAGGGATTTGTATTTAACTGTGTGGGGTTTTTTTTTTTAAACTGTCTCTAATTTATTGATTTTCAATTTTTTTCATATATATTTTGTATTTGTTTTGCTACTTTATTGTTAGGAGAAGCAAGGGAATAGGGGTGTGGATAGGGTTTCGGGAGGGGGGGGGGATTGTAGAAGGTTGTATTGTGATTTTGTTTTGGTTTTTTAATGTATTGTATTGTAAGCCACCTTGAGTCCTCTGGGAAGAAGGCAGGATATAAACTGAACACCCGAATAAATGGATATTGGAATACCCATTTCGATTGTGAATATTTGTTTGGATACACAAAGGCTTACCTGAAAATGTAACTAATATCAGCAAATACTGTTATGTATTTTTCTCCATTTGTAAACACCTTGCATGTTTCCAGAGATATAAAACAATCTCTGCTTTCACGGACTGTAACCTTAAGTATAGATTGGCAACCTGTCCTGCTCAGGATCCAATCCGCTTAGACAGTGGCAGCGCCATCTAGAGATCACCGAGTGTAAACTTTCATTGTACCAAGCTTTTGCCAATAGAACAAGGTGCGGAAAGTTTTAAAAAGGGCATTAAGATACCTGCAGGAACCTAGAAGTCTTAATCCTCTAAGATTACTGACCAAACTCGAGTTTTACCTGCCTGTCCATGAGGAGTCACAGCGGGTATTTTTAAACATGACAGCACATGGCGCCATCACGCTTTGATCCTGGCTGCTGAACAGATGTTTCAGCGGCCCAGGCCAGGGGGTGGGGGGTGGGAGAGGGCAGGGCAGTGTGTGGACGCGAGTCTGCAGGCCCCGCCCCCCCCGCGCATCCCGCCCACTGCCGTGATGGGCGGACGCAGCAGCCTACGAGGTCGCCACATGCATCCGGAACAGCCCCACCCACGGACTGGGGTCAGGTAGAGCGGGCCATCAAACATGATGGCCCACTCTACCCCGTCCGGAAATGGCTTCCCTGGGCCATGGTAGCGCTTAGCCCAGGCTGTGACTCGGTGATGGGACCAAGTAACAGCCTGGGTTAAAAACTGCCGCAGCCCTGATCCCGCCTAGGGTAACATCTGGTGGGCGGGATCAGATGTGATGGCACCGCGGGTAGCCACGCAGATTAAAGTGTGGCCAGCCGTGATACCGTCTCATTTGAAAATAATCACAGCCTAGTATTTGGGAGAATTGGGGGCGTGACTGGGATTTCCTCTCAGTGCTGAATTTGTAAAACATGAATGACTAAGGACCCAAGCCTGGCCCCAGATGCCACGTCCGGGCCCCAGAAGCCACACCTCCTTGCAGGGCCGGCCCAAGGGTTTGAGGGGCCATGTGCCAAGCCTTACTGCGGGGTCCCAAAGGCCGGCGGAACCTTATGGGTTGCAGAGCTCTAGGGCGGGGCTTGTCCATTGTAGGCGGAGCCCTGGCAGAGCTCTAGGGAGGGGCTTGTCCATTGTAGGCGGAGCCCTGGCAGAGCTCTAGGG
>QEPC01004881.1:73444-95043 GCA_003113815.1 Sphenodon punctatus | reverse complement strand
CCGCAACCCCTGATGCATTTCTGACTGCTGTATTGCTATATAAAACCTCAAAAATCAACCCAACCTAATTGTTGTTTCTCTCTTCAGGATCACGTTCGGAGCCGTCTGGAGAATCTGAAGAAAGACAGAGAAAAGATTCTGGCATGGAAAGGTTGAGGAACAGCTGGTAGGTGCCACTTACTCAGAAGCAGAAGTGCACAGGGGTGTATATCTTAGAGTCAGGTAAACACAGTGATTGTCAATACTTGACCTGAACTGTGTAAGAATGAGACACTTGACCCACCTGGTCTGAAACCTGGATCAAGTTGCTGTACATGGGTGTGGTCAGAACGTGGACCAGACCCCTGTCCTATTATGGGTAGTATTATAACAAAAGGAACTTGACAAAACTGTACACAGGCTGTCACACTGGTGTTGAAACTGAGAGGAAGGATTGCTCTTACACAACCCTACAGTGAATCACAGATTTCAGTAAATGAACTCCATTGCTTCGTTAAACCAGGCACGTCTGTCTAACAGGCCAAGAAGCCTCTCTCCATTGGGAAGACAGGAAGGAGAGGATCTTGTTAGATTCCCTCAAAAGTGTTAACTCCTCTTTCCTCTGCTTGTAACGTTCTCTACCTCCTTCTCTAGCCCCTCTGTTTCCAGCTGGGGAGAGGGGGCTGTGGGGACTCTCCTACCAGGTTTTGGGTGTTAATACATGGGGTGGGACCTGGGTGGAGCACAGGGTTGCTCCGTGGAGCCCTCATTCGTACGTGCCACGCGATGGACCGCACAGATGGACCGGCGTTCTGTCCCCTGCCGTCCGCCCTCCCCCCACCCCGAGTCATGGTCACTCCAGCGACGCTCTACGCTTCCATGGTGTGGACTGCGTGTGGAGGCAGCGTGGACCTTATCACATATGGGCAGCTACATGCACACACAGTGGCCCCACCCCAAGAGAACGGCAGTGGCCCCATGGGCACCTATTACCCCCCCCAGTAGCCTGGATTAACCTGCACGGCCTCATCAGCCTTCTCAGGATGCCACCGTGAGTAGCAGCTCCAGGGGCGAACATCTGGCAGCCACCTAAGCGATGGGCAGTTCAATGGAAATAATGCAGAGTAACGTCTGTTTTCATCACCCTTTGAAATGCTCCCAGCGTGACAGGGCTTTGCTCCACCCCTAATTTGCATTAACAATAATTATCATCGGTGTATTTGTAGAGTACTCTAAGTGCCATTGGGCAGAGGAAGGGGGATGCTATGGAAAGCCATATGATAAAATACAATAAAGCAACACAAAATCCATCTGAAACCGTTTAAAAGAGGGAGGACAAAACACATTAAAGAGAACTAGCAGTGAATCTGAAAAGCACTTGAGGAATAAAAAAAACCAGGTAGTCCCCCACCGAGCTGCTGGACCTCTACCAAAACATTTTCTCTCTCTCGCTAGGTTTAGGGCATTTAAGTCAGGGTTGCCGTCTTATTTGCCTAACAGTGTGATGCCTCTTAGCTTCTTCTCCCTACACCCAACCTCTCCTTCCCCTGCCAGATCGCTCCGTCCAGTGTTCCGTTCAGTCCCTCTCGAGCTCTCAGGTGTAAAAAACCTGGCTTCTCCCCTTACTGAGACACAGAGCTAGGTGGGAACGGGACTGCTTCTGGGGCAATCCACTCCAGTGTTTATATGTATTCCCCCATGCAACTACACCTGCACCACCTATTCTAGCAAAGACCCTGTTGAGACTAGAGTTGCCACCTATGTATACGTATCCAGGCCACTTATGAAAGATACATGTTGCAGGGCCTGCATTGGCACCAATGCAGGCCCTGCAACATGTATCTTTCATAAGCAGCCTGGAAAAATATACAGATGGCCACCCTAGTTGAGACAGCTCTTGATTAGGGCTGAAACTCGATCCTCTCTTAGCTTCTCGATAGGGATTCCCGGCTTGTTCTTGCAAACAAGAAAGAGCCAAGAATTGCCTGGATTCTCACTAAGACATGACCTATGGAGCACCTGTTTTGGGGGGTAGCTGAATGCTATCCCAAGTACATAGCAACAGTGCAAAATAGATTTGTTAAAAAGATTCCGGGGGTGTGCCAGGTTCTACCTCTTCAGCGCTGGCTAACTTGGAAGCAGGTGTACAGCCGCTGGAAATAAAATGTGACAAGCTAATCCTCTCTTTTTGGCTTAAAGCCCATTTCTTACATCCTGAGCCCTCGAGGTTATGCTTACAAGAATGCTATGTTGATACATATAATTCTTGCTGGAACAAGGTGGAAAGGAAGATCAATAACCTAGGTTTTTCACAGGCTTTTTTCTCTGCTATTCCCCCTAAACAAGGTTTAAACCTCCTACGAGACAGGATTACGGATGTGACCCTACAACAACAGCGAATGGGAGTTATGGAAGGAAAGGCAGCTCCATATTATAAATATTGGGCGGCAAGGTTAGAGAGACCACCTTATATAAGTAACTTGCAGGTACCAAAACTGCGTATTGCATGTAATGCATTAAGATGCCAAACTATGGAAACAGAAGTATTGCGTGGGAAATGGGAGGGTCGTAATTATGCAGGACGCATATGTATTTGTGGAAGATCTTCCACACGCTGGGTGATTTCAGAAGTGACATGTTCCAATTCACCACAGCGAATCCCACCGCGGTGTGAACGGATTCACCGTGGGCTGTGGTGACACGTGTGGCCCCAACAGAAGTGACGGGATCGTGACCACCGCCCAGGGGCAATCAGAGAGAACATGGGCCGGGGGAACACAACAGACATGCAGTGGCGACGTGGACCGCGGTTCGAGCCCCAGAATGCACCGCGGCTGGGGTCAATTCCTTCCACCGCGGCTGTGGGTTTCCGTTCAGAAGTTACTTTTCATTCACCCCTGCCGTGGTGACCATTCACCACACTTCTGGACCTCCTCCCGCCCCGACCTCACGAAGCGTGGTTAGCTTCACCCCGGGCCGCGTTTGACTGTAGTGAACNTGGGGGAAATGATGAGAGCACATGCCAGCGTTGTAATAAAAGCTGCATAAAACTGTGCAAAGGATAAGAGGAAGAGAGAGGGGCTATTTATGAAAAAGGTCTGGTTAAACTTTTAAACAAATGCCACTTTCTCACGCACGCCTTCCCCTTGTCTGCGGGTGGCCCCTCTCCTCTCCAAGCGCACACACTAGGGGTATTAACACACGTGATGGGAGCCGGCTGGAGCCCCCACTCGCAGTTTTGATGGACCACACAAACAGACCGGCGTTGTGTCCCCCCCCAGTAGTGGTCACTCTAGGGACACAGTAGGCTGTCACCCGTGACTCTATGGTGTGGAACATGTGCGGAGGCGGTGTGTATCCTAACATGCAGGTTGCCACCCCAGCAGATGGGCAGCAGCCTCATGGGCACCTGTTAGCCCAGATTAGCAATGATGCCGTGAGCCCGGGGACCGTATAGACAGGCAGGTGAATCTGGGAATAATGGGGGTTAAGGTAGGGTTACATCTTTTTACCTAGGTTGGTCAGATATGCAAATTGTAGAGGAAACTTATGAGAAATTCAGGATGCAGGGCTGCACTGGCTCCACTGCAGCCCCAAAACCTGTATTTCTCATGTCCTCTAAAATTTGCATATCTGGCCACCCTAGTTTATACCCTTAAACACATCTTGCTTCCTCTTCCCCTTCTCACCTCCTGTTGCTTGCCCCTCTTCCTGCTCCTTGTTCTCTGACTCCCTCCACTCCCCTTGATGCCTCATCATCTTGGAAATTCCATCCACACGCAATTTAGCAGTTGTAGGTTTGAGTCTACAAGTAGTTGAAGTAGCATGTGGAACCCAGTGCTTGGGGGCTGCTATGGAGACTGGGAGGGAGGGGCTGTCCTGCTCTCCACTTCTCAATAGGGAGCAGACCAGCCCCTCTTGTACTTAAGCATAGCCAGTGGGTGTGGGGCGGTCTTGCTTTCCATTGATCAGCATATCACCCTCCACTCCAACACCCTTATTATTATTATTATTTTTATTAGCACCACCAATGTACTTAGTGCTGTACGATCAGTGGTTAGAGAGTGGTCCCTGGCCCAAGGAGCTTACAATCTAGGAAAGACAAGGGAGAGGCAGGGATACATTCATAAAGTTGACAAGTCATGGGTTAGTAACAGGGAAGGGGAGGATTCTGAGAGAAAGATAGAAGAGGAAACAGCAGTCAGTGGGGATGAAGATTGAGGGAGGAAAGCCTGATGGAAGAGGTAGGTTTTCAGGAGGGATTTGTAGGTTGGGAGTGAGGGAGAAGAACGAATGTATATAGGGAGGGAGTTCCAGCCATGGGGAGCAGCAAGGGAGAAGGGACAAATATGTTCTGAAGCGCAAGGGAATCCGGCTATAAACCCTCAAAGAGCAACCAAACCTATTTCCTTCCTCAGGAGGAAATCCAGAACCGCCTGGAGATTCTGAAGAAAGACAGAGAAGAGATTCTGGCATTGAAAGTGGCTGGGGAAATGGAAGTTCAGGAACAGCTGGTAGGTGCGACTGTTACTCAGAAACAGGAGTGCACAGGGGTGTTCTCAGCACATCGATAAGTCTGAGTAACCCAGGCCCAGTTTTGCAAAAATCATGAATCCATCTGACCCAAATTGGCCAATGCTTTTAAACACCGGCCTGCAGTCACATTTTCAAGCTTTTCTCTGCAGACACAAGGGCTAGAAATGTACTTATTGCAAAAGGTGAACGCTGAGACACACAATATTTCTGCAGCTTGACCTTTAAAAAAAACAACCCCCAAAAGTGTGAGTTGTAATAAAAGCATGAGACTATCCGAGATGAGTGCATTCCCCTGTGTGACAGTTTGTTACCTTTTGTCACTAGCAGGGCTTGCTGGTCTAGAGGTATAACTCTTGCTTAGGGAGCAAAAGGTCCTGGGTTCAAATGTGCTGTGGTGTTGCTGTCAAGGGGGGGAAAGGACCATACCTTTAGGGGGACTCTCCTTTGCTGGAGGTTTTCAACCAGAGGCTGGATGGCCATCTGTCAAGGATGTTGTGGCTGTGGGTTTCCTGCACGGAGCAGGGGGTTGGACTAGATTACCTCTGAGTTACCTTCCAACTCTTAAGAGTCTGATTACTTGAAAGTAGTGAATAAGAGTAAAGTAAGGTGTGGAACCTTTTTCCCTTCTGAGGGAAACGTTGCGGGTCCATCAAGTGAACAAGCCCTTCAAGCCCTAGGGGTGTTGACAGCCCAGCAGTCTGATTCTGCCCAGCCACAAAGCTAGCAGAGCAGGTGACTGTCTTGACATGTCAGAGAGCAGGTGCAGCAGCCATGGGTGGCGGGAGGTTCAATACCCGCTTGGGGGAGTAGGAACTTTGAATGAGACAGCGCAGAGGAGGCCTAGATACACCGGGATAGAGGAACTGAGGGCAAAATGTGGCGCATGGTTAGTTTTTATTTGGCTTCTTTCCAGTTCCTGGGTCTGGCCCCTGGATCCCAGTCTCTCCCCTAAACCACCGAAATCCTGAGATCAGGGTCAGGAAGCAGCGATGAGGGTCTGCGCAAAAGGACAGGGGACCCTCCTCTTTCTGAGCGCCCTCGCCCCCAGTTTCTATGAAGCCCTTGGAGCTTGTGCTAATTTTCAAAGTGGCCCCAGGAGAGAAAAGGTTCTCCGTCCCTGAGCTACACTCTGCCCACCTTCAGCGTGCCTCTCTCTCTTCATGGCGGAAGTCTAGAGCAGTGCAGTCAGGCTGTGCGCTGTGCTGGGGGAGGGCCTGCAGGCATTGGGTATTTTCAGACGTTACGAGATCACAGTGAACCACGGTGAATACCCACCTGTGGTCACTGTGACTCGCACGTCTGTTTGGTGGCCGCCAGATGTTCGCCACGCTCAATCCCCACATGGGGTCAGTTTCAACCACGCTTCCCGGGCTAGCCGCACCAATTTCCCAGGAAGCGTGGTGAAAGTGATCCCCGGCGGGGATCAAAGAAAAGTAACGTCTGGTCGGTCGCCACGGCCCGGAAGCACCAGAGGGATTCCATTCATTCATTCATTCATTCATTTATTAGATTTCTATACCGCCCCATCCTGCACAGCAGCTCGGGGCGGTTTACAACAATAAAAACATTTAAAAATTTAAAATACAACCATAAAACAAATCAATAAAGCTGGTGGTATATAAAAATAAATAAAACAGGTGGGGGATTAAAAATCACCCCCCCCCCCCTCCCTCCCAAAGGCCTGGGCAAACAGCCAGGTCTTACAGTTCCGCCGAAATGTCAAAAGGCTTGGGGCCAGGCGAGCTTCCTCCGGAAGGGAGTTCCACAGCCGCGGCCCTACCACCGAGAATGCCCGCTCCATCGTGGCCCCCCGCTTAACACGGGGGACCTCCAGGAGGGCACCCCCGGCAGACCGCAGGAGTCGTTCCGGGGCGCGAAGGGCGAGGCGGTCCCTAAGGTAAGAGGGGCCAAGGCCGTATAGGCCTCCGGGCCGTGGCGAATTCGGCCAGATGCTGTGGCAGCATTGGCCCCGCCGCCCGCCCGTCTCCCCAGAGGGCGGGGAGCGTGGAGGGGATGGGACCGTGCTGCTGCACGTTGCGCCGTGCGGCCCCTCCCCCTCCCCAATTCCCCGCCGGGATCCCCCGGCACGGCTGTTATGGCGTGACGGGGTCGTCCCGGCAGGGGATGACTATTGTTTTCATGACGGGGCCAACTGGCCCCATCACGTCTGAAAACACCCATAGACGGCACCCTCTGCTACAGGAGATGCACCCAGATTGATTGCCCCGCTCAGTCCATGGATGGATCCCTTGATCCCACAAACGATGTCTCTTTGCCCCTTTGCTCAGTCAAGCCCGCGTTCTCAGTGGGATGTGCCAAAAGATTTCCACACCCACAACTGCACCCCAGATTTTCTCAGAACAAATAGTGGTGCGTAAACGTTACTGCCTGTTGAAAATGACTGCTCGCTGTGCGGTTCGTCTCTGTGAAGGACGTTTGGGCACCGATTCAGATGTCGTTTATGATGTTGTTTTTTCTAATCTGTTCTTCAGCAACCCTTTCAATTCAGAGTGCCCTTCTTTGACAACAAGCATCCTAACCATACGCAAAGAGCCATTCATTCTAAGCACCTGCCAGGGCTTCTGGGAATCTATTAGTAAATCCTATTGTGTGAGACACAACATTGGGTGTTTTTAGAGACCTGCAGAGGCTGACTACCGCGAGAGTGGCTCCGGGGTTACACTCCCATGTTCGCCCACTTCCAGCCCCACTTGGATCTGCTTCTATCGACCGGCAGTTTCCCCAGGCCATGGTCTGCCCGCGTGCCCCCCCCCCGCCCCTAACCATAGAGTTGCGGGCGATTGACCAACACTCTAGGTTGGTGCCCGCAGCTTTGTGGTGCTGAACGGGGTAAGGGATGGCCAGGCATGGAGCCGCAGCATGGGGCTGCCCAACAGACAGACAGCTGCTCCATGTCTAGCTGGTGCCCCGGGTTTGGCTGGAGGTCCACAGCCTGCCTCGCTTTGCAACATCTGGCGGGCAGTTTTAGACGGACCAGTCAACCTGGGGTGAAGCAGGCACCCCTGGAGCTGATGCCCATCTGTTCACATCCATTGTTGAAGCTAATGACTAGCGTACGGCACTAATAAATGATTTGATACTCGCACTGAAGGTGCTGCCCATGTTTTTCTGGGTCCACGGCCCATTCTTTCTTTGTTTCTATCTATTCGTTACAGAAACAGACAGACGCTGAGAGACAGAAATCGGTGGCTGAATTCAAGCAACTGCACCAGTTTCTGGAGGAACAAGAGTGGCTCCTGCTGGCCCAGCTGGAAGAGCTGGACAAGGAGATTGTGAAGAGGAGAGACGAGTATGTGGCCAAACTCTCCGAGAAAACGACTTGTCTCAGTGACCTGATCAGTGAGATGGGGGAGAAGTGTCGGCAGCCAGCGAATGAATTTCTGCAGGTGAGAAACAACCCAGAACCTTGTGGGAGAATGAGGGGAATGTCCTTAACTTAGTTTAGTTTAGTTTGAGTGGCTCTGGCTTGCGCTGTGGCCAAAATGTCCTTTAATTTGGCAATTCTTCATTTCACCGGTTTTGATTTTTCAAAAAATGTTCAATGCTACAGAACAACCAGAATCTCTCATTTACATCGTTGGCAGTTTTTGAGTGTTCAGCTGTATTGGAAATGTGTCCTCTTATGTAGAGACAAAAAAACAAGTTAGGGGTCAAACTTCTTGACTAGTTTTGAAAACTTCTTCCCAGTCTGTCAATATTTGTTTCCTTCTCTCCATACTTAAATAAATAAATAATAATACTTAATAAGAGGATAATAACACTCCGTTAATCCAGCCTGACCATGACACATTTTACACACTCCCTACGATGAGATTAATACAGTTGATCACACTACTGTATTACATAGAGAAGATTATCCTGTACGGCTTATTGTATATTTTTTTCTAACTTTATAATAAGTCATTCAGCCTTAGTCTCCAAGCGTACAGCTGTTCTGAAGGGTTATTTCTTTTGGAAATTGGTCCATTTTAGATGCTGATGATTTTTTTTTTTTCATGACCATTTTCAATCTGACTTGGACTGGGAGCAAAATAAATCATTTATTTGGAAACTCAAGCTGCGAAGCTAAAGTCCTCCTTCCTGGACTGATGCAAACCTGGCTTGGTCAACGTACCTATGCTGATTTACAGCCGTTGAAGTCCGCTCCAGAATTCCTCATTATGGGTCAATGTGAGATTGACCTCCCTTCTTTCTCTGTCACCCTTCTCTCTAGGACATTAGAAGCACCCTGAACAGGTACGTGACTTCTGCTCATGATTCATGGTGTGGAGAATGGACTCGGATAAATGGTAAAGGGCACAACTTGCCAAGGCCCTGGCATACCCCTACACGGGGCTGCCCTCGAAGACAGTTTGGGGACTGCAGCTGGTGCAGCTCACCTTCTGATGGGGGTGACTCACTAGAAGCACATTACACTGGTGCTCCAGGGTCTGCGCTGGCTGCCAATAGGGTTCTGGACACAATTCAAGGTGATACTTTTGATCTATAGAAAAATGGGCTGGGCCGCACATATACCACCTTCCCCTTATGTCGCCTTGTGGCCTCGAAGGTCAGCTGAGAGCACCCTCCTGCAGGGTCCAGCATTTCCTCAGGTCAGTGCAGCCCAGGTGGGCGAAGAGGGGCTCTCGGTGACTGCTCCGTAGTTCTGGAGCTCCCTTCCCTTGGAGAGCCATCAAAGCCTGAGCATCCTCCGGAGGCAGTGCAAAACCTATTTATTTGGCCAGGCATTTAACAGGCAGGGTTAGGATTTAGGGAGTTTTAATGAGTGTTTTATGTATGCTTTTATTGGGTTTATTTTCAGTTTTTAAAATATGTTCGTTTTTATGATCTTAGTAGCCACCATGAGTCTTCAGGGATGGGCAGGATAAAAAGTGAACTAAATAAAAGAAATCTGCAGGATAGTCTCAACCTATAAACCAAGAGTGGGCAAAGTTCTCAAATCCAAGAACCGCATGCCAAAATGTTCATATCGCTGAGAGCTACAGGATGCCTTTGCCCCCAGTCATGGCGACGCAGGGCAGCGTGGCTACCCCAAAAACCTTCCCCTCACATCAAAACCTCTAGCTCTCAAGTGGTCTGGTGAGTTTGGGCAGCAGCATCCATCGTGACGCAGGGCATGCGCCTTCTGTTCTAGTGGCCCCCATGTGGGTCCAGTGACCAAAAGGAGGGAGCTGCATGGACGTTTCCCCCAGGCAGCCACTTCTGGAGAGATCCATGATACAGGGACCCAAGGGCCACATGGGATTCCCAACCTGCCATTTCCCCACCTTCGGTTATAGAACTTAATCTTCCGTCGCTTTGAGACACTGGGGGCTATTGCTGTTTGTACCGGACTCCAGCAAACCAGGACTCCCAACGATTAGCTAGTTACTAAGCTATAAATTGCTCATCTGGGAAGAATAAAATTATTTCCATGAGCAGTTTATTTCTTGTTCTTAATTAATCCGTGAGCCCCTTCACCATGGTTGGCCCTGCAGCTAATATAAGGAAAACGCTGACCCTGTTATAAAGAAGTTTACGACGAATGTTTTCACACAGACGAGGGGGTGCTCGCCCCTGGAGGGGGTGCAAACACACACCCCGGCGCGTCTGCAGCCCCGCCCATGCCGCTGTCACGACCCACGGTCTGATCACACAGAGCCCCTCCCCCACACCATGGAGTTGCAGGCTAGAGCATCAGCAACGCTATGGTGCTGCCCGGAGCAATCCCCGGCCGAGAGCAGAGCTGTAGTGGCCATCAGCCCAGCACACAGCCCCACCTCCAGCCGGTGCCCCAAGTTTGGGCTACCCAGTCCCCTGGCAGTACTCCTGGATGTTTCCGAGCACCGCTAGCAGGGCTGCCCCGAAGCAGGGACAGCCTGTCCCGACTCCCACCTCCGCCTGCACATCTAGCGGACTGCCTTTAAATGGACAGCCTGCCTGGGAGTGAGGCAGAGCAGAGATGTGGGTGCTGGATGTGTGAAAACACCCAGTGTATCATTACATTTATTAAAGCGGCATCAAGAGGTCTCAATCAAGCCCGGTGCCCTTTTGTTTTTAGTCACTGCATGCACAAACACCAAGTGAAATAGAGACTCTGCCCCAAAGAGCTTACAGTGCCCGCCCTGCTCCATCATACCCACCCATAGCTCGAGCTTAGCTCCAGTTTTCATACTCTCACCTTTCCCTCCTCTGCTGTATTAACAACTTGTGTTTTGACAATCAGATGTTGAGTAACAAGTTGTGTCTTCCCAGATGCAAGAGGGAGAAGTTTCAGAATCCTGGGGTCTTTTCTTCTGGATTTAAATGGAGAATCTTGGAATCCTCTCTAACCAAGTCATCCCTGGAGAGCGCTATGAAGCAATTCAAAGGTAATAAGCGGTCACCTGGGGAATTTTCTAATCTTAGGGTGATTTCAGACGTGACGGGGCGGCATTCGGCCCGTCATGGAAACAACCCTGAGATTCCCCGGCAGGATCACTCCAGCACGGCCAACAGACGTGCTGGGGGGATCCCAGCGGGGAATCGGGGAGGGACGGGGCTTCGCGCGCAACGTGTGGCCCCGCCCCCACTCCCCTCCCTCACCGCCCGCCCTCCGGAGAGATGGGCAGGCGCCACGGCCAAAGCGCCAGCCCGAACAGACGTGCTGGGGGGATCCCAGCGGGGAATCGGGGAGGGACGGGGCTTCGCGCGCAACGTGCGGCCCCGCCCCCACTCCCCTCCCTCACCGCCCGCCCTCCGGAGAGATGGGCAGGCGCCACGGCCAAAGCGCCAGCCCGAAAAGACCATGGGCCAGAATCCCGGCGAGGATTCCGGGCCGTGATCGCTGTTCAAACGTGACGGGCCCCTTCATCCCCGCCGGGAATCCCATTCACCACGCGATTGGCGCTGGCAACACGGATTCAGCCGATCGCGTGGTGGATGGGATTCCCGGCAGGGATTGAGCGTGGCGAACATCTCGGGGGGAACTTCTGGTTCCCCAACAGACATTACGGGACCATTCCCCACCACAGGGAATTGACTGTGGTCGAGTGTGATCTCGTAACATCTAAAAATACCCTACGTTGCTTGAATACATAAATGGAAGAGTAAAATCTCAGGAGGGAAATGGTTTTTTGACTGTTAAACTATGTGGATTCTAGGGGGGCAGATTTCTCATTACACTAAAGCTTTGGCTGTATAAAGCGGATGTAAATTACATTTATACCAGACATTCAAAACTATGGATGCGGACTTCAAGTGAGTTTGTGCCCCCCGTCGGCGAGCTCGCAATCCTGAGAGGTGTTAGCTATACTTTACATGTCTTTGCCGCTGTCTGTGGTCATTGGATTAACAGGCATATCAAAATGAGATCACGAAGGCAAAAAAAATCTGAGAACCATTGATCGATACACACTTTACAGCTCATTAACACTGTAAGAGAGGAGTGTACAAAGGTCTGTGAACAAATGGAAAATTGGATACTATAAATATCCAGAGATAGAGTGTGGTCGCCATGTTGGACCCAAGTGACAGAGACAAAGTGGTTCAAATTATATATTTTATTGGACCAACTTGTTGGTGGAAATCAGCAAGCTTTCGGGCCACCCAGGGCCCTTCCTCAGGCATGTAGCGTAGCCAGGAGAAGTATATAATCTGAGCGAATGTAAAGTTGGTCTATATGAGGAGGCACAGAATGGGTGGAAGTGGACAGAGCAAGGTGGGAGGGGGGTTAACAGAGAGAGATGTGGCAGATGTTTACAAAACAGCTGTAAAATTTACATATTGGTGTAGAAGACAATAAGGTGGTGGTAGACACACCGAGACAGCAAACAATTAGTTTGAGGATCTAGTGAGAAACCGCTTATGAGGAGAAGGGTGTACACAGATCAAAGGACTTGGGTTCACAGTATGCGAATACCCACAATGGTATGGTATCCAGGTGACCGGGTCAGTTACAGACAGAGAGAAAATGGTAGAACAATATCTAGGAATTTGGTACAGAGGACAGCAGAAATAAAAAATGGAGTAACTGTAAGGTATTACAGATATTTGTAGAGGCTGGAGAAATACAGGTCCTTGTTAAGGTCCATAGCTTTTAGTGTCAAAGTTTACAGATGTTTGTAGTGGCTGGAGAACTTTAGATCTTTTAAGTCCATTGTTTTTGGTGTCCAATGAAGTTTAAAATTCTCTCCTTCCCACGAATGAACAGTAATAACTGTTCTTATGTAACATGTGGGGTTGTTTTTGTTTGTTCTGGGTACTTGCCTGAATAGGTTCAAATTGCTTTTAGGAACCTTAATTATGGATTAATAAATATCTTAGTTTGGTGTTGGAAGAGCAAAAAAAAAAAAAAAAAAAAGGAAGAATCCTCAATACGATAGCAAATAAATTAATCTTTCACTTTTTTCTGCCTCTAGACACTTTTTCAGCTGGACAACACTTTAACGAAGGTAGGCTTTCTGGGCCAAAGGGAGGCAAAAGCTTCTATGTGAACAACTGAGACTGCTCAGCAGCAAAATAGCCAGGGTTGGGTTCTCCCCGCCCACACACACACCTTGTTACTGCCCTAACTACTAGTCACCCCTGTAATATCATCAGCTCTTGTCCCATCCCTAGCGAGAGGCAGGTAGAGAAAAAATTCCACGGGCGTAGTTCTCCTTTACAAAAAGAAAGAACAGACATTTCATTAAGCTCTAGCAGCAGAAAGGGCTTTAATAAACAACACATTGGAACTATCTTGTATTCATAGAGGTTTCTTGGCCAACACAGGGGTGGCATAATCGCTCTGCACCCATCAGCCCCAGAGGCAGTGTAGCCTAGTGGGTAAAATACTGGTTTTGTATCTGGGAGTCCAGAGTTCAAATCCTGTCTTTAGCCATAAACTCACTGGACAAGTCACTGGATGGTTTTTAAACCAGCAAGGCGATGGGGGAAGGGTCTGTGGCCACAGCGGGGCTCTGCCATGGGGCACTTATGCAGGTGGAGTGCGTGGGCAGGGGTTCAAACGGGTGGCTCCAAGCATGGCCACAGAGGCAGGCCCCATGCACTCAGCCTGCCACAGACCATGGGAGAGGGGGAAGCGTGTTGGCCTGGCCTTTGCACGTGACATGTCCGCGGTGCATGCGCTGGGGAACTGGAACTCCCCAACACTCCTGGCCAGTTCTTGTGACTTTCAAAGGCCTCTTCCCCCTCCCACAGTGCCTGAGTGGTGGGCCTGCTTGCTGGCGCGGCTGGCTGCTGCTGTTCATACAGGCAGGGGTTCTGTAGCTGCCCGTTGCCAGACATCCATGTGGCCTGCCCTGCATGGAGCACTCCAGATTTCCCAGCATTGCGCTGTGTGTGGCCATGAGCGTGCGCTCCGTGGCTCACCGGGGCGGGCATCCAGCCCCTCCACCTTCAGACGGGTGGTTGGCTCCGTGGCTCCTGGGTGGCCATACAGGGGGTAGCATCTTGTCTGAAAAGAACCACTATCTCTCAGCCTCAGTTACCCATCTGTACAATGGGAGTAATAATGCCCTACTTCAAAGGGCTGGTGTAAGGGGGAAACTAGAGAATGACGGTAAATCAGAAAATGGTATAGAAATGATGATTAATAATAATCGCCCACTGTGGCAACAAAGGAGAGAATGTGAGGGACGTGTCAGAGGGCCCTGTTGATTTCAGTTAAATATTAGGACAAACTTCCTAACTGTGAGAAGAACTGTTGGGCAATGCAATAAGCTGCCCAGGGAGGTTGTAGAATCTGCTTCCGTGGTTGTTTTCAAAGGGTTTTCAAACCTTGCCTTCTAACAGGTACTTGGACTAGATGGCTCTTGAGGTCTCTTACAACGGGAAAATTCCATGATTCTGTGACTCCTCTCTGCTTTTACCAGCCCTGAGGGGGTCTATGAGCTACCATGAGGACTGGCCAAACCCTTAGATAGCTGGAAAATATGGGAAGCAACAAGCTAAATTAAAGCCTTATGTCCCTTGTCTTCCTTCCCCGCTCCACCCCAAAAGTTTAGGGAGAGACTAATTAAGATCTAGCTCCGAAGTTTCTGTCCAGGCTCAGGTGCTGCTTTCTCTCTGTCACTGGTTCATCCCTGCCAGGGGAGAGGCTCTCACTGTGCTTTGCTGGGGTCTCAGACCTGTCCACTCCTATTCAGAGCTGGGTAAAGAGATTCCCTGATTCACTCTCTAGCTGGGGCAGATTCTGTCCCCAACACCATCAAACCCCCCCACCCAGGGCTGAGCTCTGCCTCTGACACGCTGATTCCCTCTTTCTCCCCTGCAGCGAATGTGACTCTGGATGCAGACACGGCTCATCCCGAGCTCATCCTGTCTGGTAATCAAAAAGGTGTGAGATCTGAAGTCACAGAACAGGACCTGTCTGACAATCTGGAGAGATTTGATTCCTATCCCTGTGTGCTGGGCCATGAGGGATTCACCTCTGGGCGACATTTCTGGGAGGTGGAGGTGGCTGGGGGAGACTGGGATGTTGGGGTCGCCAGAAACTCTGTGCAGAGGAAGGGAGAGACTGTCCATACCCCTGAAGTGGGGATCTGGGGTGTGGAACTGTGTGAGGGTCATTATTATGCTCTCACTGACCCTAAGACCCCCCTCTCCCTGAGCGAGCCTCCCACAAGGATCCGAGTGTATCTGGACTATGCAGGGGGACAAGTAGCATTCTTTGATGCTGATCATAAAGTCCCAATCTTCACTTTCCCACCAGCCTCATTTTCTGGGGAGAGAATCCGTCCTTGGTTTTGGGTGGGGGAGGGATCGCAGCTCAGGTTGCGCCCCTGAGACAAAGAGAGCAGCATCCCATTTGAATCCTGTGAAATGGGCTCATCTGTCTCCTACAACTGCAGCTTCTATGATCCTGGAGGACTCATCTGGCATCCCCCCTGTGACCTTTTTTGTGCCTGGAAGACGACGCTGCTAAGGGCCGTATATTTTATAAAGGACTGTCCCTTTCACTGCGTAGAATGTAATTCGTTGCGAGATAACAGTGCAGTCGGTGCTTGTGAAGTATAGGCGAAGGCTCCGTTGAAATCTCGCAAGTCGTTGGTAAAACAAATGGGGGGAGTTAAAGTGATAATGTAAAAGTGGTGAAGGAAAATAAAATCCATGCAGCTTTTAATAAGATGAGTGACAGGGCAGGGTTTTGTAGACATGATCAGTGGCAGGAAAAGTCCCTCCTCGCGTGCTTTCACCCAGGGGCGTTTTCAGACGTGACGGCAGCTTGGCTTAACCCGCCTCAACGTGGGTTAAACGGATCGCCACCCTCATGCCGCGATGCAGCCACCGGATGTTATTTATTTATTATTCACATTGACACGCCCCCCCCTCCCGCTATGAGCGTCTCGGGGCGGCAAACCTTTAAAATTACATAACAATTAAAACCAACTTCAAACCCCCGGATTAAAATAGCCCAGCTGTTCCCGAGCCAGTGGTGACAGTAGCCGGGGCTATGATTTGGGCCCGTCCCTAACTCTCAGCCCAGGCTAAGCGCCACCATCGACAGGAGAACGGCTGCCCGAGCTGGGGTAAAGCGGGCTATCGCGTCTGATGGACCGCTAGACTTACCCCGGTCCGGGGTGCGAATCATGCCGGCCGCCACGGCTGTCCATCAAACCAACGCGACCGGTCACGTGAGCGCGGACGGGGCGGGGCCACGTCATAGAAGCGTCCCGCCCCCGCAGCGCCCGAGCCCCGGCGGCGGGATTCAGGCGGAGGGGGGGGCGGGGTGAGAGGAATGCTCGGCGTTTGGGTTGAGACCGCGCGCTGCTCCCACACACCCCAGAGAGAGAGGGGGGAGGAGCGAGAGACGGAGCCCCGCCCCCTCTCTAGCACGTGATCGGCTCCCGCAGAAACAGCGCGGCGGATCCCAGTTAATTTCCCCCTCCCCCCGGGCAAATCCAGGCGCGTTGGGAGGGAGCGGCGGGGAGCTCAGCGGAGCGAGCGAGCTCTCCCCAAAGCGACGCCGTTCGCTACAGGGGGGGAGTTTCCCGTTTGTTGTGTTTCCCCCCCTGCGCCTCGCCCCCCCCGGACAGTTCGGTGTCGCGGGGGCGACGGTTTCTCAGCCCGGGTTTGACCCCGGAGAACTCCGCTCTTGGTTTGAAGTTGGAGTCTTGCGTTGTTCGTTGGCCTTTGTGTTGAGCGCGCCGCGCCGCCCCCTGTCGGCAAAGCAGAGAAGCGGCAGGGGGCGCCTGGGAGGCGGCCAGGGATAACGACTCCTGCAGCGAGTCACGGGTGGGCGGGTCTATGCAAATCCTGAGGCCCCCGCAGCCGGAGAAACCGGGGAAAGAGAAGACTCGGCAGGTTGGGGCGGGGGTTGCAGAGAGTGAAGCGGGACGGGGTTGGGGAAAGGCTGTCGGGGTTCCAGTGAGGACACAGCGGTATCGGCTGGAGAGGCTGCGCGCCGGTTGCCAGTCGCCACGTTGTTGCTCTTGCAGGTAAAGAGAGTGCGGGAGGGCTGCTCGCTATGACATGGAAAGCTTAGAGCCGGGTAGGGGTGGGTGTCTTGCACCGTGTTTAGTATCGCTTCTCGGCCTTATGGCTAAGATCAAGTGTAGTATCTGTTCTTATCAGTTTAATATCTGATATGTTCTCTAATTGAGAACTAAATATTAAATGGATTTTTGGAGCAGGGAGATGGACTAGGAGCTTGCTCCATCCACTCCGCGCATCGACCCGGTATTGCAGTGTTTCCGGGAACGGTGCACTTCCCTGCGGGGAGAACATGCTGGTACAAAAAACAGAGTTTTTTCTTTGTGGTGTTTAACATTTTTATTTGTACTGGATAAAAATAGCTTTTAGTTTTGAAGCTGTTAAGGGGTTGAGCTGCTCAATCTTGTTGTCTGTAAAGTCTTGTGGTGAGCTCAGTAGTACTGGATTATTGGCACAAATGAGCTGCGGAAGCCGGTGCTGCTGGGAGCTAGGGCATATCGCAGGCTCCTGCTTTCAGGACGGCGGGTGTAGCCCTCGGGGACGGGACGGACCCGTGGGGAGAAGGAGGAAACAGCGGTAACTAGCAGACTGGTTGGGGGCACATCTGGGCCCTGCGAGCCGTCACAGGATCAGACTTCCCCCCTGATCCAGGCATCTGAGCTGACCTTTCCCGTAAAGTTCCTTTCATGGTCCCACAGGCAGACTGCCCCCACCTCCGTATTTCCTTACTCCTAAAACAAGACCCCCCCCTTGCTTGAATAGCTCCTTAAGGCCGCCACCCTTCACAACTAGAAGCTATTTTTATCCAGTACAAATAAAAACGTTAAACGCTACAAAGAAAGAAGTCTGTTTTTTTGTAGCAGCATGTTCTCCCCGCAGGGAAGTGCACCGTTCTCGGAGACACTGCAATATCAGGTCGATGCGCGGAGTGGATGGAGCAAGCTCCTAGTCCATCTCCCTGTTCCAAAAATCCATTTAATATTTAGTTCTCAAATAGAGAACATATCAGATATTAAACTGATAAGAACAGATACTACACTTGATCTTAGCCATAAGGCCGAGAAGCGATACTAAACACGGTGCAAGACACCCACCCCTACCCGGCTCTAAGCTTTCCATGTCATAGCGAGCAGCCCTCCCGCACTCTCTTTACCTGCAAGAGCAACAACGTGGCGACTGGCAACCGGCGCGCAGCCTCTCCAGCCGATACCGCTGTGTCCTCACTGGAACCCCGACAGCCTTTCCCCAACCCCGTCCCGCTTCACTCTCTGCAACCCCCGCCCCAACCTGCCCAGAGTCTTCTCTTTCCTCGGTTTCTCCGGCTGCGGGGGCCTCCAGATTTGCATAGACCCGCCCACCCGTGACTCGCTGCAGGAGTCGTTATCCCTGGTCGCCTCCCAGGCGCCCCCTGCCGCTTCTCTGCTTTGCCGACAGGGGGCGGCGCGGCGCGCTCAACACAAAGGCCAACGAACAACGCAAGACTCCAACTTCAAACCAAGAGCGGAGTTCTCCGGGGTCAAACCCGGGCTGAGAAACCGTCGCCCCCGCGACACCGAACTGTCCGGGGGGGCGAGGCGCGGGGGGGGGGAACACAACAAACGGGAAACTCCCCCCCTGTAGCGAACGGCGTCGCTTTGGGGAGAGCTCGCTCGCTCCGCTGAGCTCCCCGCCGCTCCCTCCCAACGCGCCTGGATTTGCCCGGGGGGAGGGGGAAATTAACTGGGATCCGCCGCGCTGTTTCTGCGGGAGCCGATCACGTGCTAGAGAGGGGGCGGGGCTCCGTCTCTCGCTCCTCCCCCCTCTCTCTCTGGGGTGTGTGGGAGCAGCGCGCGGTCTCAACCCAAACGCCGAGCATTCCTCTCACCCCGCCCCCCCCTCCGCCTGAATCCCGCCGCCGGGGCTCGGGCGCTGCGGGGGCGGGACGCTTCTATGACGTAGCCCCGCCCCGTCCGCGCTCACGTGACCGGTCGCGTTGGTTTGATGGACAGCCGTGGCGGCCGGCATGATTCGCACCCCGGACCGGGATAAGTCTAGCGGTCCATCAGACGCGATAGCCCGCTTTACCCCAGCTCGGGCAGCCGTTCTCCTGTCGATGGTGGCGNGACACCACCCCCCCGCCCTCCGGGCTGAATCCCGCCACCGGGGATCGCGCGCTGCGGGGGCGGGACGCTTTTTTGACGTGGCCCCGCCCCCCTGCTCTCGTGACCGGTCGCGCTGTCCATCAAACTCCATGTAGCCTAGGGGCAGGGACATGTGGCTGCACGTCCCTGCATCTCCCCGCCCCGCCCCTTGCCTGACTTGCCAGGACGGTGGGTCAGTGGGCAGAGTGACGGCAGCCCCCGGTGGCGGCAGGAGCTGTCACGTTAGTTTGCACCCAGAGTCTGTGCTTGTCGGATGAGCTGGAGGGAGGGGGGAGTAACAAACCGTTGGCTCTCTCTGTCTCCAGCCTTCCTGACATGCAAACTCTCCGATGGCCAGGCGGAAAGAGACCGCCACTCTCTCGGTGGGTGGGTGGGTGAAATCTCCGTGCTGCCCCGGTCAGCTGTTTGGTGCCGAGCACAGATTCTCAGGCCTCCTCTCGCAACCCCCCAGCTTGGGACCTGTAACAGAGAGGGAGATCTGTGCCCAGCGCTGCGAACACCCCCATTGGGCCAGCAGTGGATTTCTTTCACTCACTCACTCACTCACACAGCGTCCTTCTCTGGCTGGAGAGCAGTGAGAGTCTGTAAATGTCTCGGGAGAGTGTTCAGCAAGTTCTGTCTTAGAGGATAAGAAATTCCGCTTGGGGTGTTGTTCAAACCAAAGCCAGACTTTCAACTACTTGGTTTGTTTACTTTTTTCTATAAGCAGCCTATGCATCTCTGTACCTTGTTATACCTTTGTACGTGAGCCTTAATCTGTTTTAAACTTGTCAGGTTGCTGCGCTTCATGAGAGATCACCAACGTGGCCCGGTTCTGAGCAGAATGAGCAGCGCCGAAGCGGGCTGGTTCTGTACAGGCGGTGCTCGAGATAAGTCGGGACAAATTTGAAAAGGGAGCTTCCCTTTCCAAATCTCTTATCTTGAGGCCCCGCTGTAGTACAGATGGTTTCAGTCACCCCTGTATGTCCAGCTGCTTGTGGACTTCTGTTGAGAGACACTCCCCTCGTAGCTGGAAACAAATGTTTCCTATTAAAGGAGAGAAGCCTGCAAAGATTGCAAGTGGGGAAACTGCGTCATGGTCCTTTTTGAAGGTTCGGTGAGGTATAGCACCCCCCTCCGCCACCCCACCCCCATTCTGTGTCACTTTCATTCACGGTCCAGCCTCACGATCATAGTTGCAGACAGCAGGGGGCGCCATCAAAGCCCTGTCTCTATGGTTGTGTGCACAATTAGCCAGGTGCACCATAGGTATTTTCCACCTTCCTCCTGAAACATTTGGCACTGCTCATTGAAGGAGTCGTTAGATTGGCAATTATGTGCATGCTGGGGAAAGGGAATAAAAATGATCATTTGAATCTGGCCACTATCTTGCAAAGGACTCTCAATACAGAGATCACCTTTGATTCTGTCCAAACCACTCTTCTGAGAGGCAAGGCAACACGTAGGAACACAAGTATTTTCCCACTCTCAGCCCTGAGAGACAGAGGACCAGGTAGGTCTGTACTCCAAAGCAAAAACTCCCTTTACCCAGGCACTAACCTGTGCTTCCCTAATTCCACTTAGTCTTTTCCCTTTCCCAGCGAAGGAAAATCCCTAAACCATGCAATCCTCCAATTGGGCAAGCACAACTCCCTTCCCCAACAGCGCCTTCAGGGCAACTGCCCCAGTTTCTGCTACCTTAGGTGGGTGGGGGAGAGAAGCCAGGGACCATGGGTGAATACAATCCTCAACTCAGGCAAGCTCAACTCCCTCCCTTTCCCAGTCCCCTAAACCAGGGGTGACCAAAAGGTAGATCACCATCTACTGGCCTATCACACGCGAGTCTCCAGTAGATGGCTGTGTGTGGTAGGGGACCAGCCTCTCGGCGATCACCCCTTGAGAGTAGAGCAGGACCAGCAATCCAGGGGGAGTGTCTCTGTGGAGAGGAGACAGGCTAGGGGAGTGCAGCAGGGGAGGCTAAGAGGAGAGTGCTCCTCTCCCGAGCCCAGTTGCTGAGGTGTCCTAGAGCTCAGAACCAGTAGGAAGGGTCAGGCATTGTGGGGCGCAGGGCAGGAGAGAAATGGGGGGGGCTTATTCTCCCGCCAGCGGCTTTGCCGGCGGGCCTAGGGGCGCTCCCCGGCTTGATCTGGGGGCACTCCCTGGGCCTGGGCTCAGGGACGGTTAGAGGGGCACTCCCCTTCACCCATCTCCAAGCCCAGCCATTTGGGGCACTTACCCCATCCACCGCTGGCCTGGCCCTGCGCAGGACCGGCTCCCTGGGCTGAGTAGGCACCGCAACAGCAGATTAAATCTGCTATCGCGCCTGCCGCCACCAGATGTTGCCAGGGAGTGAGGGAGAGGCAGAGGCCCTGCCTCTCCCTCATTCTCTGGCCGAGACTGACAGTGGCAGAGAGCTAGGGACCCCAATTGCCCCCCCTCCCCGGAGCAGGGCCCAGTGCAACAGCTCCAAGCCGCCCCACGGTAAGGCTGGCCCTAGGGAGAGGTTCTCTTCGTGCTTTGCTGGGGTCTCAGACCTATCCACTCCTATCC
>QEPC01004881.1:58412-70125 GCA_003113815.1 Sphenodon punctatus | reverse complement strand
GGAGTTCACAGACGAGTACGGAGGGAAGTTAGCGCAGAGAGGTAGCGGGGAGTGAGGTTGTGAAGAGCTTTATAGGTGAAGACTAGGAGCTTGTGCAGGATTCGTTCAGGAAGGGGGAGCCAGTGAAGAGAGGAGAGCAGGGAAAGCCTGATGGAAGAGGTGAGTTTTCAGGAGGGATTTGTAGGTTGGGAGGAAGGGAGCAGAACGAATGTATCCAGGGAGGGAGTTCCAGCCATGGGGAGCAGCAAGGGAGAAGGGACAAATATGTTCCGAGGCTCAAGGGAATCCGGCTATAAACCCTCAAAGAGCAACCAAACCTATTTCCTTCCTCAGGAGGAAATCCAGAACCGCCTGGAGATTCTGAAGAAAGACAGAGAAGAGATTCTGGCACTGAAAGTGGCTGGGGAAACGGAAGTTCAGGAACAGCTGGTAGGTGCGACTGTTACTCAGGAACAGGAGTGCACAGGGGTGTTCTCAGCACATCGATAAGTCTGAGTAACCCAGGCCCAGTTTTGCATAAATCATGAATCCATCTGCCCCAAATTGGCCAATGCTTTTAAACACTGGCCTGCAGTCACATTTTCAAGCTTTTCTCTGCAGACACAAGGGCTAGAAATGTACTTATTGCAAAAGGTGAACGCTGAGATTCAGTCACAGCATTTCTGCAGCTTGGCCTTTTTAAAAAAAACAAAAAAAAAACACCAAACCCCAAGAGTGTGAGTTGTAATAAAAGCATGAGACTATCAGAGATGAGTGCATTCCCCTGTGTGACAGTTTGCAGTGTTGACAATTTAAAAAGGGGACATGCACACACATACATACAGAGAGAGATTGGTCTGCACCACCCCAAATTCCCTTATTTGAGATTAATGCTTAAACCACACGATCCAAGTTATTTCAGTGCCAACAGAGAATCTGCGATGAACGAGTGGAAATTTTCAGGGGCCAAGGTAGGAAAGGTATGAGTGTGTGTTGCAAAGAGATGCAGAGAAAGGATTCTGGGCAGGAAATGGGGCACATCCCAGGGGTCCATCAAGTGGACAAGTCCATCAAGCCCTAAGGGGTGCTGACATCACAGCAGTCTGAATCTGCCCAGCCACAAACCAAGCAAGTGTTGACCTGTCAGGGGGCAGGGGCAGCAGCCATGAGCAATGGAAGACTCAATGCATGCTTTGGAGAGTAGGAACTTGCAATGAGAAGGCCTGGTGCTACTAGATAAGCCAGGGGAGGGGAACCGAGGGCAAAATGTGGTGCATGGTTAGTTTTTATTTGGCTTCGTTCCAGTTCTTGGATCTGGCCCCTGGATCCCAATCTCTTCCCCTCAAACACTGGATAAGGGTCAGGGAACAGCGATGAGGGTCTGCACACAAAGAGAGGGGACCCTCCTCTTGCTGAGCGCACCCCTTAAGCACCCTTGCCCCCAGTTTCTGTGCCACCCTTGGAGCTTGTGCTAATTTTCATAGTGGCCCCCGGAGGGGAAAGGTTCCCCCTCCCCAAGCGACACTCTGCCCACCCTCAGCGTACCTCTCCTCATGGCTGAAGCACAGTGAGTTAATCGGGTGATCGCCCAGCACTCTAGGCTGGTCCCTGTAACTCCATGGTGCCGAATGGGACAAGGGACAGCCAAGCGTGGAACTGCAGGGCGAGTCCGCCCAACGGATGGATGGCTGCTCCATGTCCAACTGGTGCCCCGGGTTTGGCCGGCCCACCGCAACAGCGACACTCTGGGATGTTCTGGAGCGCAGCCGGCGGGGCTGCCCCAGAGCAGCTGGCAGGGCTGCCCCGCTTGCAACATCTACCAAGTGGCTTTAGATAAACTGGTCAACCCAGTGGCGAAGCGGGCACCTCTGGAGCTGCCGCCCATCCGTTCACACCCATTGTTGACGCTAATGACTAGCGTATGGCACTAAATGATTTGACACTCGCACTGAAGGTGCTGCCCATGTGTTCAGCTCTTCCTTTGTTTTATATTTATTCGTTACAGAAACAGACTGACGCTGAGAGACAGAAAACGGTGGCTGAATTCAAGCAACTGCACCAGTTTCTGGAGGAACAAGAGCGGCTTCTGCTGGCCCAGCTGGAAGAGTTGGACAAGGAGATTGTGAAAAGCAGGGATGAGTATTTGGCCAAACTCTCTGAGGAAATCTCGTCTCTGGGTGAGCTGATCAGTGAGATGGAGGAGAAGTGTCGGGAGCCAACGAGTGAATTCCTGCAGGTGAGGCTGGGGGAGAAACAACCGCTGGAGCCTTGAGTGAGGATGGGAGGAATGAGAGCCCTATGGATGTTGTATGGGCCGCATATATTTGGTGGGGATACGTTTTCATTTTAATGTTTCCATTTTTAAAATCTGTCTTTATATGTTGCATTTATTATATTTTATTTTGTAAGCCGCCGTGAGCCTTTTAAAAGGAAGGGCGAGATAGAAGCTTAAATAAATAAATATATTGGGGGTCATCTTCCCCTGGTCCTCCTGAGCCAGAGGGTGGGGAGATCCATCCACACGGAGAGTGCAAGAAATCTCCTTCCTCAGCACCTGACAGACAGAACTGTGAGATTTCACATGCCAGCCAGTTATCTAAGTGTCCTTACAGGAATAGGTCACTTGTCTGGCCTTGGCAAAAATCAATGCAGTGTTAATGCAAATCACTTAAAAAAAAAAGTGCGCGGTTCTGTGGAATACCTTTTTGATTATTTTGAATTCAAAATGATCAAGACAGGAGGCTGGAATTTCTGTGAAGGAACGTCCTGCATAATGTCCTTAACGGTGACAATTCTTCATTTCACCGGCTTGGTTTTCTTTTTAAAAATGTATAATACAGCTGAATAACCAGGATCTCTCATTGACATCATTGGGCTTTTGAGTGTTCATCAATATCTTTTATGTAGCTAAATAAAATCTCTCTTTTGTAGATATCAAAGAATGAGTTGGGGTCAAACTTCATGACTAGTTTTGAAAACATCTTCCCAGTCTGTCAATATTTGTTTTCTCCTCTTCATACTTAATAAGAGGAAAATAACACTCAGTTAATTGTTAGTTGTTCCAGCCAGACCATGACACATTTTATACATTCCCTATGATGAGATGACTACAGTTGTTTATATAAAGCTGGTGTTTTACATAGAGAAGATTGTCCTGTATGGCTTATTATATTTTTTTCTAACTTTATAATAGGTCATCCAGCACACTTAGTCTCCAAACATACAGCTGTTCTGAAGGGTTATTTCTTTGGGAAATTGGTCCATTTTAGATGCTGACTGGATTTTTTTTCATGACAGTTTTCATACTGAGCTCAGAGCTTTGATTGAGAGCAATAATTTGGAAACTCCAGTTGTGAAGCTAAAGGCCTCATTCCTTGACTGATGCAAACTGGCTTGGTCAGTGAAGCGATGCTGGTTTACACCAGTTGAAGTAATCGCCAGAATTCCTCATTATGGGTCAATGTGAGATTGACCTACCTTCCTTTCTCTCCCACCCTTCTCTCTAGGACATTAGAAGCACCCTGAACAGGTACGTGACTTCCGTTCATGGTTCTGAGAAGGGACTCGGATACTTGGGAAAGGGCACAACTCGCCAAGGCCCTGGCATACCCCTATGTGGGGCTGCCCTCGAAGGCAGTTTGGGGACTGCAGCCGGTCCGGAACATGGCAGTTCACCTTCTGATGGGGGTGGCCCGCCAGAAGCACATTACACTGGTGCTCCAGAGTCTGCGCTGGCTGCCAATAGGGTTCCAGGCACAATTCAGGCTGCTGCTTTTGTCTTATAAAGCCCTAAATCACTGCCCCACTGCCCTCACTGCTGAAAGGGGCTGGGTGCCAGCCGGGCTCACCCTTGAAATCACCTAGGGCTGCTAGCCACAGACTAGACCCCCAGGAGCCCCACCAGACAAGAGACTGTGCTGCGGGAAGGGG
Organism: Sphenodon punctatus; assembly: GCA_003113815.1. NCBI lineage: Eukaryota > Metazoa > Chordata > Lepidosauria > Sphenodontia > Sphenodontidae > Sphenodon > Sphenodon punctatus. Next base: position 66,216 of record QEPC01004881.1, on the reverse strand, counting down.
ATTCCCTGAGCCCCTTGTTACACTCCTTCCCCCCCCCCCTCCCGGTGACAGAGGGAGAGGGGACAGGGTCCATGGGGGGATTGAGGGGGGCTAGGGGGGAAATTTGGATGGTTGGGGGGTATGGTTCGCTAGTTGGTTATAAGCTTAGGGGGAGAAGGGTAATTGGGATGGCCTGGCCTCGATGAGAGTGGAGGTGAAATGGGGAAAGGGATTGTGACCTATGGCCCCTCTGAGAGGGAGGGACCGGTCCAGGGATGGGGGGCGGGGCGGGAAGAGAAACACCTCCTGTGAGAGGGGGGGGGGGTTGTTTAGGAGGGGGGGCATCCCTCTCCACCGACTTGGTGATCCAGCTTGGGGGGGGGGGGAGGGGTTTTCTGTGGGTCTTGATATAAAGGCTGTGCACTGCTTGGGGGTGGCCGTAGAAATAGACCTAAACCCACTGCGCCCTGTGTGAAGATAGCTGTAGAAATAATCCTAAACCCACTGTAAACTTTTCAAATGAACAATGCCAACGTTTTGCTTCTCCAGAAGCTTCTTCAGGGTTTTTTCCTTTTTCTTCCTTTCGAGGGCTTTTAAAGACATACACAGCGCCTTTACTCATGTAGAGCTATAAACCACAATACTAAATATAGTGCATACTGGAAAACAACAGCAAAGATAACATCAACCCCATGCTCCCTTTGTAACAAGCTGACTCACCCTGACCAGGGACCACAAGCAGGCAGCATACCTCCAATCCCTTACAGAGACCTAATCCTTCCTATATAGGAAGAACATAGATTTTTTCACTTACTTTTTCTTGCAAAAACAGATAAGAGTCTTTCCTCGTGGATAACCCCTTGAAAAACATCTACAGTACATTTAAACCTTGGGGGAACTACCTCCTCAGGGATGCTAATACTGGCTGGTTCCTTCTTCAGCTACAAACAAGCTACCAAAACTAAGGCTCTTAGAGCCCAGCTGAACCCTCTCTCCTTAGCTAGTCAAATTTAGCTTAATGTAAAGCACCCAAATTATATTTGTAAAGAGTAGCCTTCCTTATAAATCCTCTACAATAAAAATCAGAACAGCGAATATTCCTTCAGAGTACCTACTGCTATTAACAGAAAAGGCAATCCATGTTTGTAAATTGTTCCAAAAAGTCAACTCTTAAGCAAACTGCTCAGTGCCCTTTTGTTTTTGTCACTGCACAAACACCAAGTAAGATAGAGGCTCTGCCCCAAAGAGCTTACAATGCCCTCCCTGCTCAATCATACCCACCCATGGCTCTAGCTTAGCTCCAATTTTCATCCTCTCACCTTTCCCTCCTCTGCTGTATTAACATTTTGTGTTTCCAAATATTGAATAACAAGTTGTTTCTTGCTAGATGCGAGAGGGAGAAGTTTCAGGATCCTGGGGTCTTCGCTTCTGGATTTAAACGGAGAATCTGGGAATCTCTTCTAACAAGTTCATTCTTAGAGAGTGTTATGAAGCAATTCAAAGGTAATAAGCAGCCACCTGGATAATTTTCTAATCTAACTTGCATGAATACATGAACAGAAGAGTAAAATCTTAGGAGGGAAAGGTTTTTTTGACTGTGAAAGTATGTGGATTCTAGAGGGGTGATTTCTCATGTACACTAAAGCTCTGGCTGTATAAAATGGATGTAAATTACATTTATACCAGACGTTTGAAACGGAGTGAGGGCCCCAAGTGAGGTTGTGCCACCTGTAGGGGAGGTCGCAATTTTGAGAGATGTTAGCTATACTTTGCATGTCTTTGCTGCTGTCTGAGGTCATGGCGTATCAAAATGAGATCACGCAGGCAAAAAAAAAAATGAGAACCATTGATTGGTACCCACTTCACAGCTTGTTCATGCTGTGTGAGAGGAGTATACAAGGGTCTGTGAACAAATGCAAATTGGATACCATGTATTTAATTAACTATGAAAGCCTCATTCTACTCCTGTAATTCCAGCTTACCCTGTTGGCAGTTCTCTGCCAGTTCCATAGTAGGGCCAGGGGAGTAGAGGGGGTAGTTACAGCTCTGGAAAGCTAACAGGGAGCAGATTTAAAACCAATACAAGGAAGTACATTTCCACCCAATGTATAATAAAGTTGTGGAACTCATTGCCCCAGGATGTTGTCCAGGCCAGTAGTATAGCAGACTTCAAGAAAGGACTGGATGAATTGATGAAAGCCAGGTCCATTAAGGGCTACTTCTTGGGTTGGTCAGGGTTACAAGGCCCTTGACCATCAGAAGATGTGGGAGGATGGCAGGAAATGGGTTACTGTATTGTAACCTGCTGAGCTCTCCCTTGAGGCAACTGAGGCTGGTCACTGTCAGAGACAGGATGCTGGGTGAACCATTGGTCTGACCCAGTAAATGGCAATTACTATGTTCTTATTTAATGTGGGTTTGTTTTTTCTGGGTACTAGCTTGAAGAGGTTCAAATTACTGTTAGGAGCCTTAATTATGGATTAATAAAGGCCTTGTTTTGGTGTTGGAACAGCAATAAATGAATCTCTTCAGCAATGTGATAGCAATTCAATTAATCTCTCGGGTTTTTTTCTGCCTCTAGACACTTTGTCAGCTGGACAACACTTGAATGAAGGTAGGTTTCTGAGACCAAAGGAAGGCAAAAGCTTCCATATGAATGATGGTGACTGCTCAGCAGCAAAACAACCAAAGGGTTGGGGGAGTTTCACTGTTAATGCCCTTGCTACTAGCCCCTCCTGTAATATCATTAGTTGTGGTCCTACCTGTAGTAAGAGGTGGGAAGAGAAAAGGGGAAATTCCATCAGCCTGATACTCATTTACAAAAAGGAAAGGGGGGAAAAATTACATTTAAGCTCTGGTAGCGTTAAGGGCCTTAATAAACAACTCCTTGGAAATATTTTGTATTCAGACAGCCTTCTTGGCCACCATGTAGGTGGCATAATAGCTCTACACCCATCAGCCTCAGAACCAGTGTAGCCAGTGAGTAAGTTACTGGTTTGAATATGGGAGTCCAGAGTTCAAATCCCATCTTAGCCGTAAACTCACTGAGTGACCTTGGACAAGTATAAAGAGGAACTAGAGTGACTGTACGATGCCTGGAATACTGAAAATGCTATAGAAAGGATCAATAGTAATAGCCACTCAGTATTGTAACCAAGGAGAGAATGTGAGGGACATGACAGAGTGCCATATAGATTTCTGTTAAATATTAGGAAAAACTTCCTAACGGTGAGACCTGTTGGGCAATGCAATACGCTGCCCAGGGAGGTTGTGAAATCTGCTTTCTAGTTGGTTTTCAAAGCCAGGCAGGATGAACATCTGTCTGCGATGCTGTAAACAGGGATATGGGGACTGGAATAGATGACCCTTGAGGTCACCTCCAATCCTCAAATTCCCTGATTCTTAAACTCCTCTCAACTTCCCAACCCTGAGGGGCCTGTGAGCTTGTGGCGTTTCCCCAGCTAATTTCTGCGGCTTGTCGCTGCCACCAGCCTCTTGCACTTCTCTACACCAAGAATGGCCAAACCCTTAGATAGTTGGAAAATATGGGAAGCAGCAAGATGAATTAAAGCCTTGTGTCCTGCTCTCCCTTGTCTCTTCCCCCTAAGTGCAGGGAGAAACTAAGATGTAGATCCTGCANACAGCGGAATATATACAATCTACACAATCATTTTTATATATAAGGTGTACTATATGATAATACATGAAAAGAACAACTTCAATACAATAAAATGCAAAAATGCCAGTGGTTTGGAACTCCAGAAAACCCCAACAATTGGCACATATGTAAGCGCTACCAAAAAGCAGTCAAAGCCACTCCTTGACTCATAGAAAGCAAACGCGTTGCGGATTAAATCCTTCCTCAGTGCATAAGAATGAATATCACACGCACTACAGGAGACTAATTGCATACCACATACATACAATAAAAGAAAGAAAACATAATCATGCAATTTTACAACAAGAGAGAGAACATAGTAAATATAATAAATATAGTGGTACAAACCCAACACCAGGAGGGAAGAATAGGGGAAATAAATTTATTAGGCTGTGTTGCCACACTGTCACACCCCTTCTGACACAGGTGGGTAAGGGGAGGGGGGGAAAAAAGGAACCCCAAAATCATGGGACTTGTTTCTCTCCCAACCCCCCCCCCCAAAAAAAAATAAAAAAAATAGGGTTAGGGCCAAGGGAACCAGAATTGTGTGTCCATTGACCTTTGGCCCAGGAGCCAAAGAAATTAAGAATGCGATCTTGAAACATTGGCATATCATTGAGGCGATACCGGGGTGTTAGGAGAAACCCATTTTTGCCATGAAAAGGACTAGATCCATCAGGGATATCTTGGTTCACACTGATATTGATAAGGGAGGCCAAGCTGGTATAAGGGGAAGACAGGTGGATGCATCAGGTAGGATATCGGGCATACCAGTGGTTGGGCACTTCAAATGTGGGAACTGCTCGATGTGCTCCAATAGCATGAATGTGAAGGAGTTCCATCAGCCAGGGACAGGGAGAATCTTTAAGATACATCATTTCTCCACCTGCAGTACATCAGCAGTGATTTACATCATATTATGTCCTTGTGAATTGATGTATGTGGGTTACACCACCAGGATGATAAAAACAAGAATCAGTGAACATCTAAGCAATATACGGAGAGGGAGGGGGGGGAAGAACCATTAGTTAAACATTTCGTTGAAAAAGGACACAGGGAAAAAGAACTCAGGTTCCTCTGTATAGAGAGGATATATGGCCAAGAGGGACTTGCTCAGCGTCTTAAGAAGAGAGAAGTATATTGGATCCACAGGATGGGGATAAATAGCACCCGGGGGTTTGAATGATGATAATCCATGGATAACCTGTATTTCATGAATTCTGTTGGTTATGTTGTGTTGGAGTGTCTCAGCAGCTTTTTCTGAATAGGGTGGTTTACCAAATATACTGTTTTATTTGTACCCACATTGGATGGGTTTTTAAAAAAAATTGTCTTTGCATTCATGGATGTATGTGTTTATCTATAATTTGGGAGGATTGCTATGAGAAGGAGGATTACACATGCAGCTTGTGGGAAGTGTTACAGATAAGCGTGTGTACATAATCATAATAGAAGATGGGAAACACATTCCACTAGATTGCAGAGGGGACACACATGAGGATGGGAATAAGTGGGGCAGGGTATGAGAAGGTGCAAGTGTGATTATATGAGAAGGTGAGCCATGGCATCTGGACAATTGAGATTCTAAGCATCATTGATATAGAATGAACATATGGGGAAAAACAAGCACATGGGAAGATATACAGTGGACACATCTAGAGATCAGACACCAGGGGAAGAAGAATACAGCAGACTGCAACACTGAGGATCATGGACTCCACTTTGAAGAGAGGGAGGATTGCATCAAATAATCACCAGAGACTGAATGGAGTAATGAGAAAACAATTGTAGAGGCTCAGGTGTGACCAATTGCTTGTTCCAAGACACACACTATATAAGAGGAGTCAGAAGAAACCATGTAACTCATCTGGAAGCAGGTCTTTTTGGAAGTACAGATCACTGTTCAGCCTATTAGTGGCGGAATCAAGTAAAGGGAAGAGAATTGTGAGTTGCTGGGTTTTAGTAACTTGTATTGAGTGAAAGGCAAATAATGGTTTTCAATGGTGTTGATTATGTCCTTTTTTGATAATGATCTAGATCTTCAGCTGGTGATATCCTTTGAAGAGCCTGTATCACTGTATGGTATGCCTGTGAGCATTGGAGTTATCCAAGTTAACACAAATTAGGACATGAGATTACACTTGGTAGGTAAAGATCACCCCAAAATTTTTTTGGGAGAGAAACAAGTCCCATGATTTTGGGGTTCCTTTTTTCCCCCCCTCCCCTTACCCACCTGTGTCAGAAGGGGTGTGACAGTGTGGTAACACAGCCTAATAATTTCCCCCCCCCTATTCTTCACTCCTGGTGTTGGGTTTGTACCACTATATTTATTATATTTACTATGTTCTCTCTCTTGTTGTAAAATTGCATGATTATGTTTTCTTTCTTTTATTGTATGTATGTGGTATGCAATTAGTCTCCTGTAGCGCGTGTTATACTCATTGACTTATGCACTGAGGAAGGATTTAATCCGAAACGTATTTGCTTTCTATGAGTCAAGTAGTGGCATTGACTGCTTTTTGGTAGTGTTTACATATGTGCCAACTGTTGGGTTTTTTTTGGAGTTCCAAACCACTGGCATTTTTGCACTTTTTATTGTACTGAAGTTGTTCTTTTTGTGTATTATCATATAGTACACCTTATATATAAAAATGATTGTGTAGATTGTATATAGTCTGCTGTCTTCTGTTGCCTTCAAATATCAGCAGCAACCCCACTCTGCCTCTGGCCAAATCCATCATCAGGTGGAGGCCCTCCATTCCCATGATAGGTTACACAAGAAATCTCCTTGCAGACCATGTCTCCTTAAAAATAATGGCTACGCCGCCCCCCTGTCCCTCCAGCCGTGGCTGATGCTGGATGGAGTACCCAGCTGGACTACCCAGCCGCTCTGCTAGTGATGCTCCTGGATGTTCTGGAGCATCACTGGTGGGGCTGACCCATAGCTGGGACAGCCTGTCCCATCTCTGTTCTGCCTGCACATCTGGTGGGCTGTCTTGTGGCACTAAGAGGCCTCAACCAAGCTCAGTGCCCTTTTGTTTTTGTCACTGCACAAACACCAAGTAAGATAGAGGCTCTGCCCCAAAGAGCTTACAATGCCCTCCCTGCTCAATCATACCCACCCATGGCTCTAGCTTAGCTCCAATTTTCATCCTCTCACCTTTCCCTCCTCTGCTGTATTAACATTTTGTGTTTCCAAATATTGAATAACAAGTTGTTTCTTGCTAGATGCGAGAGGGAGAAGTTTCAGGATCCTGGGGTCTTCGCTTCTGGATTTAAACGGAGAATCTGGGAATCTCTTCTAACAAGTTCATTCTTAGAGAGTGTTATGAAGCAATTCAAAGGTAATAAGCAGCCACCTGGATAATTTTCTAATCTAACTTGCATGAATACATGAACAGAAGAGTAAAATCTTAGGAGGGAAAGGTTTTTTTGACTGTGAAAGTATGTGGATTCTAGAGGGGTGATTTCTCATGTACACTAAAGCTCTGGCTGTATAAAATGGATGTAAATTACATTTATACCAGACGTTTGAAACGGAGTGAGGGCCCCAAGTGAGGTTGTGCCACCTGTAGGGGAGGTCGCAATTTTGAGAGATGTTAGCTATACTTTGCATGTCTTTGCTGCTGTCTGAGGTCATGGCGTATCAAAATGAGATCACGCAGGCAAAAAAAAAAATGAGAACCATTGATTGGTACCCACTTCACAGCTTGTTCATGCTGTGTGAGAGGAGTATACAAGGGTCTGTGAACAAATGCAAATTGGATACCATGTATTTAATTAACTATGAAAGCCTCATTCTACTCCTGTAATTCCAGCTTACCCTGTTGGCAGTTCTCTGCCAGTTCCATAGTAGGGCCAGGGGAGTAGAGGGGGTAGTTACAGCTCTGGAAAGCTAACAGGGAGCAGATTTAAAACCAATACAAGGAAGTACATTTCCACCCAATGTATAATAAAGTTGTGGAACTCATTGCCCCAGGATGTTGTCCAGGCCAGTAGTATAGCAGACTTCAAGAAAGGACTGGATGAATTGATGAAAGCCAGGTCCATTAAGGGCTACTTCTTGGGTTGGTCAGGGTTACAAGGCCCTTGACCATCAGAAGATGTGGGAGGATGGCAGGAAATGGGTTACTGTATTGTAACCTGCTGAGCTCTCCCTTGAGGCAA
>QEPC01004881.1:26604-54110 GCA_003113815.1 Sphenodon punctatus | reverse complement strand
AATACTGAAAATGCTATAGAAAGGATCGATAGTAATAGCCACTCAGTATTGTAACCAAGGAGAGAATGTGAGGGACATGACAGAGTGCCATATAGATTTCTGTTAAATATTAGGAAAAGCTTCCTAACGGTGAGACCTGTTGGGCAATGCAATACGCTGCCCAGGGAGGTTGTGAAATCTGCTTTCTAGTTGGTTTTCAAAGCCAGGCAGGATGAACATCTGTCTGCGATGCTGTAAACAGGGATATGGGGACTGGAATAGATGACCCTTGAGGTCACCTCCAATCCTCAAATTCCCTGATTCTTAAACTCCTCTCAACTTCCCAACCCTGAGGGGCCTGTGAGCTTGTGGCGTTTCCCCAGCTAATTTCTGCGGCTTGTCGCTGCCACCAGCCTCTTGCACTTCTCTGCACCAAGAATGGCCAAACCCTTAGATAGTTGGAAAATATGGGAAGCAGCAAGATGAATTGAAGCCTTGTGTCCTGCTCTCCCTTGTCTCTTCCCCCTAAGTGCAGGGAGAAACTAAGATGTAGATCCTGCGTCTCTGTCCAGGCTCAGCTGCTGCTTTCTCTCTGTCACTGGTCCATCTCTGCCAGGGGAGAGGTTCTTCTTTGTGCTTTGCTGGGGTCGCAGACCTATCCACTCCTATTTAGAGCCAGGTAAATGTTGGAAGAAAGAAATTCCCTGATTCACACTCCAGCTCCTGACCTCATCAAACCCTCCCCCAGGGCTGAGCTCTGCCTCTGACGCACCGATGCCCTCTCTCTCCCCTGCAGCGATGGTGACTCTGAATCCAGACACGGCTCATCCCATCCTCATCCTGTCTGAGGATCAGAAAAGTGTGAGATGCGGAGACACCCAGCAGAATCTGCCTGACAATCCTGAGAGATTTGATAGCTATTCCTTTGTGTTGGGGTGTGAGGGATTCACCTCTGGTCAACATTGCTGGGAGATGGAGCTTGAGGGAAAATGGGCTGTAGGGGTTGTCAGAGAGTCTGTGAGGAGGAAGGGAAGGATTGCTCATAACCCTGAACAGGGGATCTGGGGTGTGGTGCTGAACAAGGGTGCTTATTCTGCTTTCACTGACCCCATCACCCCCCTCTCCCTGAGGAAGCCTCCCACAAGAATCCGGGTGTATCTGGACTATGCAGGGGGGCAAGTAGCATTTTTTGATGCTGATCATGAAGTCCCAATCTTCACTTTCCCACCAGCCTCATTTTCTGGGGAGAGAATCCATCCTTGGTTTTGGGCGGGGGAGGGATCCCAGCTCAGGTTGTGCCCCCGAGACACCAAGAGCAGCATCCCATTGGCCCCCTGTGAAATGGGCTCCTCTAGCCCCTAAAATTGCAGCTTCTGTGTTCTTGGAGGACTCAGCTGGCATCCCCTGTGACCGTGTTTGAGCCTAGCAGAAGATACTGTGAAGAGCTATTTATTTTATAAAGGACTGTCTCTTTCCCTGGGTAGAGCAGGGCAGTCAGTCCTTTTGAAGTATATGTGAAGGATCCATTGAAATAATGTAAGTCCTTGGTAAAATAAACTGGTTAAACTGATAATGTAAAAGTGGTGAAAGAAAATGAAATCCATGCAGCTTTTTGTAAGAGGAGTGATAGAGGAGGGTTTTGCAGACGCCAGACGGCATTTGCTCTGTGGCCATTGAACAGACCGTCAAACCAAGGAGAATGAGCAGAATGCTGTCAGGCTACAGTAGCATTAAGATGAGTTTCCCTTTATGATGACTACCTCCTTCTTACTCACCAGAGAACATGTGTGACGTACCCCAAAGTGGATATTTCACATTTTTCAAGTTGAAAATTCCAGATATCTTGAGGCTGCCAAGTGGGAAAACAGAGCAATCCTGCTCCCTTGTTGAACATCCGATCAACAGAAAAACAGATTTCCCTGCCAGAGTAAGGCAGAAAACTCCCTCCTTGCATGCTTTCAGGTCTGTGCTTGTCAGGTGGGCTGGAGATGGGAGTGATGCAACATAGAGAGAATCAATCTCCATGTACCGGCAAGGCAGAGAGACTTCTACAGTGTGTGTGAAAAACCCAGTGCTGCCCTAATCAGCTGCTTATTTTTATTTATTTCAAATATTTTATATCCTGCCCCTCTTGCACAAGCGGCTCGGAGCAGCTTACAGTAAAATAACAAAGTAACGAAATGACAAATAAATATAAAACAGTATCAGATCAGTTTTTGCTAAAACTACTAATCCCATAACACATCCCCACCCCCGCCACCAAACGCCTGGCGACAGAGCCAGGTCCTGTAGTTACACTGGAGATTTGGGCTGAGGCAAATCTCCACTGGAAGGGCATTCCAAAGCAACGGCTTGAGCGCACAGATTCTTCTTCCTTTTACAACCCTCCCCCTCTGGAACTACAAAAGAGAGGGAGAAGGGGAAATTGTGTTAAAGACTGTATACACCTCCTTGTGGCAGCAGTAGATTTTTCACACACACACACACACACACACACCCACACACAGAGTCCTTCTCTGCCCGGCTGCCAGTGAGAGCCTGTTGAGTAAAACGCCTCCGATAGTATTCAGTATAGTTCAGAAAATTCTGCCAAAGGATAAGAAATTCCCCTTGGGGAATCATCCAAATCAAAGCCTGACTTAAACTACTTGTTTTGTGTACTTTTAAGCAACCTATGCATCTCTGTACCTTGTTTTAAATTTGTACTTGGGCCTTAATCTTTCAATGAAGTTTTCTTTGGTTTTAAGCTTAGCATGTGCTCAATTTGCTTTGTTTAATGTCCGATCACCCATGCGGCCTGGTTCTGAACAGAAGCGGGCTTCCCTTTCTCGAGGACTGTCTGTACAGATAGCTTCAGCAATATGTGGTTATCCAGCTGCTTGTGACCTTTTGATTGAGATAGACTCCTCTCATAGCTGGAAACTGGATGGCTTCACGCTGAAGGAGGGAAGGCTGCAAAGATTGCAGGTGGGGAAACTGACCCTTTTTGAAGGTTTGGGGAGGTACAATAAACCCCCCATCTCTGTGACACTTGCATTCACAGCCCAGCCTAACGACCATATTTGCGTACAATAGGGGACACTGTAGCCCTGTCTCGGGTGATGGGTTGTGTGCACAATTAGCCAGGTGCAGCATGGGTAATTTCCCTCCTGTTCTTGAAACATCTGGTGCTGCTCATTGTCCATGAATTGGAGTAGTTAGATCAGCAATTTTGTTCAGCCTCAGCTGGGGTTGCGATAGCATCAGATGTCACAAGTTGCGCTGGAGTTTCCTCTGCTGTGACAAATCTGCTGCTTGATGAATAAATGTTCTGGGAAAAGTGGATAAAATAATCATTTGCATCTGGCCATCATCTTGCAATGGTCTCTCAATACATAGATCCCACTCTGATCCTTTCCAAACCCGTCGTCTGGGAATGGACAGGCAGCAGCTGGGAACAGAGAGTTGTGGCTCTTACTGTCAGTCCCAAGAGACAGAGGACCAGACAGGTCTGTACCCCAGGACCAGAGAAGTCTGTTCCCTCCTAAGCAAACCCCCGTTGGCAGCAGCTAACCTATGCTTCCCTGTTTCCACTTGGGTTATCACGTGTGATGGTGTCCCACTTTCACCACCCTCCGCGCCTGTCTGAAGGCCATCTGCCAAATATTCGCCCTGTATTGAGCAGTGTCTGCCACTTACAGCATCAGCTGCGTTACCGAGGGCCACTGCAACACAGCCCAAAGTAGGGAAAGGGGCAAATGCAGGACAGCCTCCCCAGTGAATGTCTCTGACCAGCCATACCCCTAAACAGGGCCACCTGCACCAGGAAGCAGAGTGGGAACAATGCCCAGAGCAGTCCCAGGAGTGCAGTGCCCCAGCCAGCCCCCCACCCCCACCCCCACAACTCTTAAAGGCAGTGTGCGTGGAATACAAACTTCTTGAGCCAAAACCACCGCGTGCATTTGGGGGTAGGAGCAAACTGCCGGCCATGATCGAAGTAGGGGTGTGTGTGTGTGCCAGGTGCCGTCCTGCGTGGGGATGTCTCCACCCCCTCTGGTGCTGTGAGGGATGCTGGGCTATTGGGAGCACCTGTTTGAGCGGGAGCTGTGTGCAGAGCCGGCGAGGTTCTCCATCCCCACCCTCTGTCAGTCGTGGCCCCGCTAGACATGCTTTCTGCCTGGGGCCCTGAGCACAGCTGCGGGGACCTGTGCTCCCTTCAGGGACAGTTTTGCTTGGGTGGGTTGGGGTGGGGTGAGTTGTTGCTTTTCTGAGTCACTTTCACTTTGCCTCTGCATTCTGGGCACACAGTAAAATCTGCTGTCTGCTTGTATATGTCTGTGTTGGGTGTGTGTGTGTGTGTCATGGGGTTCCTGTGGGTGACCAGTTGCTGGGGGGTGTCCCTCCTGATCTGGTCCTCCCTGGGTGTTGGGACCTGGCCAGGCAGGCGGGGGTTAAAGGCTCCGTGGCTTCTGGTTCCCATGACCATCGGGGTGGGATGCTGGGAGGGACATGGGGAGGCTGGGAAGTGTGTGGAATACCTGACCCTGTGAAGTGTTTCGGGGGCTGAAATGGGACAGAATCAGAGTTGGGGGAACAGGTGGCAGAGGCTTCCCCCACCCGTGGACCCCGCTCATGGGTTTATCCATTTGAGCTGCTCCTGCTCAAAGGAGTGGCAGCGGCATAGCCTACCCACAGAGTGACCACGCTTTCCAGCTGCCTCCTTCCTGTGTGAAAACACCCTTTGTCTTTTCCCTTTCTCAGCTAAGGACACTCTGTAAACCAGGGGTACTGGTAAATCACAAGCTAGTCTTCAGTAGATCATGGTGTGGGGAAGAGACCCAGCCCTTCGGAGATCACCCCTTGAGAGGAGAGTGGGGCCAGCAACCCAGGAAGTGTCTCAGCAGAGGAGACGGGCTAGGACTGCTCCAGTGTGGTAGGAGTGATCAGGGGGTTTGGGGGTGGTTGTTTTTTTGCCTGATTCTGTTGGAACCAGGCATTCTGTTTAGTCCAATCAAAACTTGGACTGGACAGAGCAAAATAAACTAAAGCCCATTGTGTGCATGCGCCGTGTCCACCATGATTCTGTGCCTGTGCAAAATGGCAGCAGCCATACTACCCAGGCACAAAAAGGCCACCCCTGTACAACAAGATGGCGTCTGCCATATCGGAGCATCTTCTGTGATTGGCTGCTATTTTGTACACGTGCAGTGAGGCCTCTGCCGTTTCGCCCATGCACAGAATTGCATGTGTGAAATGGCCTGGTCAGAATTCCAACCAGAAAGCTAGTTAGCCATTCTAATTTTGTGGAAATGTCCATGAGATATTTGAACCAGTTCTCCAGTGCAGCAGGGAAGGTTCTCTCTAACGGGGGGGGCGCTCCTCTCCTGAGAGCCGTTGCTGAGGCGCCCTAGCGCTCTGCGCCAACAGCCAGTGTCTCGGCCTGGAGCGCTGAAGCCAGGGGAGGGGTCCTAGATTAGGGCTGCCATCTCTCACTGTTTGACCCTGAGAATCCCATTTTGGCCTATGAAAGTCTCGGGGTCAAGCCATGAGAGATGGCAGCCCTAATCGTGGCAGTTCTGGCCACCTCTAGCTCTGCCCTAAACTGACCTTAACTCTCCAACCTCCCAACCACAAGGAGTTGCTCAGAGTAGGGTGACCCGTCATTTCTGATGAATGTAAACTTAAGACCCATTACTCATCTTGGTAGGTAAGAACTCTAATCTGAATATTCATGTTTCTATCTTGGAGTCAAGTAAAGGCAGAGTGATTGAGAATAGACTACTTAACTTGAACTGTGTAAGAATCCGAAGCTTGTATTTTAGACCTGTCAGGTCTGAAGCCTGGATCAAGCTGCCATATGCTCTGTACAGTGCTGTGGTCTGAACATGGACCAGGCCCCTGTCCTCTCATGGACAGTATTTGTATAAAAGAAACTTGGCAATATACAGCCGGTCACATTGGTGTTGGAACTGAGAGGGGGTGGTGGTTCTTACAGAACCCCCACCGTGGTGGATCACATATTTCAATGAATCCCTCCCTTGTTTCATGAAACCAAGGGTGGGGAACCTCAGGCCTGCGTGCTAAATGAGGCTTGTTTCTAGTTTTTATTTGCCCCCTTTCCAGTTTCTGGATGTGGGCCCTGAATCCGGTTCCTAAACCTAAACACTGAAAGACTGAGCTCCGAGTGAAGGAACAAAGATGAGAACATGCCCACAAGGAGAGGAGACAGAGCTCTAATCTGAACCCTCCTCATCCTTAGCGCACCCCTTAAGCATCTCCACCCCCAACTTGTGTGTGGCCCTGGGAGCTTGTACTAATTTTCAAAGTGGCCCCTCGGAGGGAAAAGTTTCCCCATCTTTGCATTAAACCATCCAGCCATATCTGTCTAAAAGGGTAAGTTTGCAGCCCAGGGAAACATCTGGTGGGCGCATTTCAAAGTGAAAGTGGTCTCCGGGTTCATCCACGCTAAAGGATGATAAAGTGGGCCAGCATCCTGTTTGAAAACCCCCTGAGATGTCTCGATGGATTGTGGAGGCAGAAAGGAAGAAATCTCACTAGATTCCCCCCCCCCAAAGCGTTAGGTCCTCGCGTTCAACGTTCCTCTGCTTGTAACGTTCTCTTACGACCTTCTCTAACCCCCCTGTTTCCATCTGGGGATAGGGTGCTGGGTGGGCTCTCCACTAGTGACCAGATTTTGAAAATCTCCCATGTGTGACACTGCTCTGCTCCATGCCTAATTTGCATTAATAATAATTTTATTTGCGAAGTGCACGGGAAGGGGGTGCTAGAGAAAGCCGGATGATAAAATGCAATAAAACAATATAAAATCCATTTAAAAGAGTAAGTTAAAGCAGGAGGGCAAAATACATTGAAGAGAACCATCCGTGGATACAAAAAGCACCGGGACAATAAAAAACTGGATTAAGAAAGCATGCTGCTAGCAAACTTTTTCCCCCCTCAAATGCTCAAAATGTAGTCTTGTTAGACTATAGCTATAACAAGAACAGAGAGTCTAGTGGCATTTTAAAGACTGATTTCCTCAGATGCATCTGCTGACGAAAGCTCATGCACAAATAAATATTCGTTAATCTTTAAAGTGCCACTGGATTTTATTTTTATTTTTGCTTTCCCCCTTTTACTTATGATTAGGGCATTTAAGTCAAGATTACTGACTTATTTGCCTAATTACTTGGTGATTCTCAGCTTCGCTCTCCAGGGACCCGAGTTGACTGCGTTGCTGCAATTTGCAGTGATTTTCGCAGAATCTGTCAAACCTCGCAGAATCAGCCAATCCTGACCATGACCCAAGGGTAAATAGGCCCCTGGGAGATGAATTGTGGGTGGGTGGGGTCTGAAGGCCCCTATGTTTAGATGAGGGAGGTGCTGAAATTCCAGAGGATTTGAGTTGTTGTGATTCTATGTCAAACCTATTGCAAGTTTGCTTCCCAGCATGCATAGTTATGCAAATCAAGTTAATTATGCAAATAATGCTCATGGTGAATTTGCATAATTTGGCTTCACTGGTTGCACAATTTAAGATTTTTTGGTGCAGTCAACTCGGGTCCCTGTCTATAGCCAACTTCTCCTTACCTTGCCAGATCACCGAGTTTGGTGTTCTGCTTAATCCCTCGACCTTTCAATCCCTCCTAACAACCTAGCTCCTCACCTCACTGAGACTTAGGGTGAAAACAGACATGATGGCGGCAAGGTGGGCCATGACAGCCGCCACTCCTTGGGTTGGTGGGAAAGGCTATTCGCACAAGCCGCCCTCCCTCCTGTAACCCAGGCGTGGGAGCTACCATCGCATGTCCCTCCATTCCCTGGAGGGGCATGGAGCTGCCCAAGGGGCATGTGAGCAGCCCAAGGAGCTGTTCACATGCAACAGGACTCCCGGATCCCTGCGGCTCAGCAGGATTAGGCCCCCGGCAAGAGCTGCTGCCAAACAGCTGATGAGGGATGCCCCTCCAGCTGCGCCCCCATCTGCTGCTCAGCAGGGTCAGGTGTGCATGTTCCCCCAGAGCCCCCCCCAATCAGCTGTTTTGGGGGGAGGGGGAACGCACTCCTCCGGGCCCATTCTCCGACCTTGCTTTGCGGCGGGGCTGGACAGGCCCTTAACAGGCAGAAGGGAAACTGTTAGCCCGGGTGGCCGGGCCTTTCCCCAGGCTGCGTCGCAGACCACCGCTGCCTCATACATCTCATAGTGGGTGGCAACCCGCCCCAGAGCGATAGCCGGTGAACATCTGGTGGCGACCAACCAGGCATGCAGGTGAGTCCCGGGGTAAGGTGGACTAAAGCAGGCTAGAGGCTACTGTCACATCTGTTTTCACCCACAGAGGCGTAGCTAGGTGGGAGTGGACCCTGGTGCAGAAGATGGGACAGGCCCTCTGCTGGGGTAATCCACTCCAGGGTGTATGTGCATTCTACATACATACATGTGGGTCCTGGTGCTGCTGCACTTGCTCCACCTATTATAGGCCTGCCCCTGCTCAGATCTCTCTTTCTACTCTCTTCTCCTTCAAGATCTCCTCCTTCCCCTTGTAACTAAGCCAAGCATGTGCACCTTTAACTTCTCAAGTGCACCCCTATTTCTGTCTATGTTCCCCTCACTCTGACCTCTCCTCTCTTGTCAGTGCTAGATTGTAAACCCCTTGGGGCAGGGACCTGTTTCTCGTCACACACATCCACGTTTGTGGAATTTTCCTGAGTCTATATAAATAGATAAGTGATATGTCTGGAATAAAGGCCATTTTTAAATGGACTGCCGGGGGGAGGGGGGGTGGCATGTGTGGTGGGGGGGCACCATTGTGGGGGCCATGCGTGGGAGGAGGGAGCAGACAAGTGCACACCCATCACCCACCTCCATGCACAGAACCACCCACCTTTTTGCTGCTTGCTCCGTGCTTTGGAGGTGTGTGGGTCACGGGAGCGCGCACCCATGTACCGCCACATTCAAACATGATGCTCCCACACGTGTCCCATGGGTGGACATGAGTGTAAGTGTCCCATTTTTAAAATGGCCCTAGATTGTAAACCTCTTGGGGCAGGGACCTGTTTCTAGTCACAAATGCTCAGTTTTTGGAATTTTAAGTAATAATAGGACATGTCAGGAATAAAGAGAAATCTGGATTATCAAGGTCTTGACAAAGGAGTTTCTTCTGTTCTGAAATACAGTATTCAGATTTATTTAATGTATCTATATAATGAAAGAGAGAAATATACTGATAAATAGCACATTTGTATTTCTATACAATTTTAGTGTATTATTATTATATGCTACTTTCCAAACAAAAGGCACCAAACAGAGGTGTTCAGCGGATCAGGGGTTAATCGCACACACACACACACACACACACACACACACCCACCCACCCCAGTCTCTAAGTAGGGCGTTGACCAGCACCAGCACCTCCCATATCAAAAGTGAAACCTACAGCGCTTCCTTCTTCTGGGAGCCATGGCTCTTGCAGACCCTGTGAAGAATCTACAGGAAGTTCTTATTTGTTCCATCTGCCTGGATTACTTTAAAGATCCCGTGATTTTAAAGTGCGGGCACAACTTCTGCCGAGGCTGCATCGCTAAGTGCAGTGAGGAGTCCCGGGCCTGCCCCGAGTGCAGGCAGCCGTTCCAGGGAGAGGAATTCCAGCTGAACCGGTATCTGAGAAGCGTGGTCGAGATAACGAAGAAAATGAGTTTCCAAGGCACCAAAGGGCTCACAGGGGAGACGGGGAGAGAATGCGAGGAGCACAAAGAAGCCTTGAAACTCTTCTGCGAAGTGGATCAAACCCTCATCTGTCTGGTCTGCAGGGAGTCTCGGGCTCACAAAGCTCACTCGGTGGCGCCCATCGCCGAGGCAGCCAAGGATTATAAGGTAACGCTTAGTAAAGTAATGGCTTTATATACAAAGCACGCCTGCTAGATCACTCTGTGATCGCCAGGAACAGACTCGGGGGAGGGAAAAGGGAATTGAATGGATTATAACTGTAACAAAAGCATGAATGAGACTGGAGCCAGGTGGCTGTGCTTACACCTGAGTTTGAAAACTACAAAGGCCGACTCACTGGCAATGTGCAGAACCAACCAGCAGCGCGTTTCCACGTGCTAAGTTCTGCAGATGCTTCTGTTTGTGTGCATCTTTGCACATAGAAATGGCTACAGGCCAACCCCGAGTTTACTCTTCCAGGAAAAGGGTAGTCGTGTCCTGGGCTAGGATTTTCATGTAGTCAGTGGGTTTGTACTAGTTTGCACACAAAAGCTTGGTGGGTAGCCTAGCCCACTGACCTGTGTGATGGGCTCAAAGGTCTCAGGAGCAGGGAACAGCAGCAACCTGTCCCCATCACTCTTGTTCCCTTCTGCAGTTGCCTCTGGGGACGGTATCTCCCCAGCAGCAACTGTAGCAGTGGCTGAGAATATTGGACTGGGTGTGTGGGGGTCTGCTCCTTGCCACCTTCTCCCCAGTTCTCGCCTTGCTGCCAACAGGAAAAGCAGCACCGTAGAGAAGCCAGCAGAAGCTTCTGTCCATTCCCTGCCGCCACTTCCTTGCAGGAAGTTTGTTTACTTGGATTTGGATCCCCCACTTCCCCAAAGGCTTGAGGCAGCTTACAGCATAAAACATTTAAAAATATATATTTTTATTTATCAATTTATACCCTGCACCTCCTGTAAAAACAGCTTGGGACGGCTAACAATTTGTTTAAAAAGTAAAAAAATACAATAATATAAAACAATCCTAATGATATAAACAATTTAAACAGGGTTAGGACAAAATAAAACAACATATAAGGGTAGGATGGAGATAAAAACCCTAACCCCCCCTCCCCAAAGGCCTGGGTGAACAGCCAGGTTTTACAAGCTCGCCAGAATGTTAAAAGGCTTGGGGCCAGGTGAGCTTCCTCCGGGAGGGAATTGCAAAGGCGCAGCCCGGCTACTGAGAATGCCCTCTCCAAACATGCCCAAACTCGCATCATGAAGATGCAAATTAACATCTAAACATCATTTGTGTGAGGTTACGTTGACTCTGATTTGCTAATTTGAAAGCACACACAGGCAGCTGGAAATGTGCTCCGCTCTGCACACCGCGTTTATGGTCCATCCAATATTGCTGTGTGTCTCCAGTTTCAGTAGCAAAAACGGGCTATGCCGCTGAACGGGTACCGTGTGAGTTTTGTCGCTGCGCATATTAGAGATAGTTGTTTAAACAGCACTCGCGTGAATTTTTATGCATCCTTGTGATCGCGGTAGATTGCTGTAACCCGCAAATTTCATGCTCGTGTAAAAATGCCCCTTAGTGACAGGGAAGAAGGGAACGCTGAGTGAAGGATGGAAGAGCAGGCATCAGCAATGAGCCTATGGGGATGAGGAGTTAGAGAAAGCCTGACAGAAGAGGTCCGTTTTCAGGAGGGATTTGAAAGTTTGGATTTGGGGAGGGAGCAGAACAAATTTGGAGGGAATTCCCGGTGTGGGGAGGGAGGGGCAGCAAGGGAGAAGTAGCAAATCTATTTTGAGAAGCAAGGGAGTTTGCTATAAACCCTCAAAGATCCGTCAACTTTACTATTTCCTTCCTCAGGACCAAATCCAGAGCCGACTGGAGATTCTGAAGGAAGGCAGAGAAGAGATTCTGGCATGGAAAGCAGCTGGGGAAACAGAAGTTGAGGAACAGCTGGTAGGTCTGCTCAGCTCTGACCTTCTCAGGTGGTGAAAGTGCTTTGGGAGCCCTATTTTGTTCCCTGTCTCTGACCCAAAATCAAAACTAAAACCACAAATTCCGCGCACTCTGTTCAAGGATCTGCTTATTCCACTCTCAGAGCTGATTTCCAGACAGCACTGGCACTCAGTCTCTGCAGGTATGGGATTGACTCCCCTCAGAGAATTCCCCTCTGTTTTCTACACATTGGTTCACAAACTGAGCTTAACCCTTCATGTTCAGGGTGCCACTGTCATGGGTTGGAGGTCCGCACCCCTGCTTTACCGGGTTTGAGTGACTCAGTTTCCCTCGCTCACAGCTCACTTGAATCAGTTTTCTCTCTGGCTGATTCAGTCCTGCAGCAGGGACAACTCCTTTGTCACCCAACCCGATCCTTCCCGTTTACAGACTCTTTATCTCTGGGGTCCCAAGAGCTTGAAAGCCCTTGTTGCTCACCTGTGTTTCCAATGTTAGACACAGACACTTCTTCATAAAGATAAGTAAGTTTATTGATTTACATAAGCAAGATAGTTGATACAGAGTGGCTACTAGAAATCAAAGGTAAATAGAACGCATTCCTTATCTATACTGGTTGAGTTTCTAGATAAGCATCTTACCCTACGGAAGTCCGTTAGTTCTGGTTCCTCCTCAGCCACAGATGTAGGTGACTGGGTGCTGGTTCTTAGAGAGTTTTAATCAAAGTCCCCTCTCTCAGTTCATGGTTTGACTCAGCCCTCCTGGCTGCATGATGTTGAGCGAGTTCCCAATAGTCACTGTCCCCTCTGGGGTACAGCTCCTTCTATATCTTCAGGAGGAAACCGCTCGTATCTTCTTGAGGCTTCTAGAACTCCTTTTGTTCTCTCTATCAGCTGTCTGTGTCTCTTGCACGTAGGCAATGGCTGCCTGCATTAGCATTTTAAATGTCTCAGGCCGTCCGTCTGGGATGAATCCACAAACTTTCTTTCCATTTCCTGGAGCTTCGTCATGATTTGAGTTTTACAGGCCTCAATTGTAACATTACATACATGTTGAACCTTTTGCTTTACATATTTACTAGACTTGTAGCCTACATGTAGGCCAGTATCACACGTGTGTGCCCCATGTTCCTTCGTGACAGGTGCCACTCAGAAACAGAAGTGCACAGAGATGTTCTTGGCACACTAAGACCAAGTAACGCAGGCCTAGTTTTGCACAAGTCCTGCGTTCATCTGACCCAAAACTTGCAATGCTTTTAAACATTGGTGTCTACTGGCTTCTGCAGTGCAGTCACGTTTTCAAGCATATTCTTGACAAAATATCAGCAGGTAAATGCCATGTAGTTGCAGTGGAGCACACTCTACCACAGGCAGACATAATCCTGCAACTGTTTAGCACCATCACTAGTCCTTAGCATTGGCTGAAATCCCATTCACTAATGGCTGGTGCACTGTCACTAAATGGTTTGACACTTGCACTGAAGGTGCTGTCTGCGGGTGTTTTCAGATGTGACAATAGAATGGATTTCCATGCTTTGCCACATGTGGAAATCGGTGCTGCCGTCACGTCTGAAACAGCAGCCAGATGTTGACACAGGTTGTGGCGACGCTTACCCCCAGGCTGTTCCTAGGGACCGTCCCTGAGGAACAGCCCAGGCTAAGCGCCGTAACAGCCATGTTTGATGACCCGCTCACACTTATCCCAGTCTGGGTCCGCGGTGGTTCTGAGCAGCAATGACAGCCTCCTAGGTCCCCACGGCTGCCTGTCAGAGAGGGGGGCGGGTTGCTCTAAGCGGCACAGGAGCAGGGCTGTGCGGGCACACATTGCCCTGCCCATTCCCCGGCCGCTGTCCTATTTGTTCCATGACCGGGCCAAATCCTGCCCAGAGTGAGGACCCTCGCTCTGGGCAGGATTAAAACGTGGCAGTGCTCAGCGCCATCATGTCTTAAAAACACCCTGGGTGTTCCTGGGTCCATGGCTCACTCTTTCCCTGTTTCTGTTTATTCCTTATAGAAAAAGACAGACACCGAGAGACAGAAAACGGTGGCTGAATTCAAGCAACTGCACCAGTTTCTGGAGGAACAAGAGCGACTCCTGCTGGCCCAGCTGGAAGATCTGGACAAGGAGATTGTGAAGAGCAGGGATGAGTACGTGGCTGAACTCTCCAAGGAAATAGCTTCTCTGGGTGACCTGATCAGTGAGATGGAGGAGAAGTGTCGGCAGCCAGTGAGTGAATTCCTGCAGGTGAGGCTGGAGGAGAAACAACCCAGAACTTTGTGGGAGGATTTGGGGGGGGGGGGCGGGGGTGAGCAGGGATGAGAGCCCTATGAATGTTGTATGGACAGTATATCGGAGGCAGTCGTCCCCCTGGACTACC
Organism: Sphenodon punctatus; assembly: GCA_003113815.1. Lineage (NCBI taxonomy): Eukaryota > Metazoa > Chordata > Lepidosauria > Sphenodontia > Sphenodontidae > Sphenodon > Sphenodon punctatus. Next base: position 40,119 of record QEPC01004881.1, on the reverse strand, counting down.
TAGAGCCTGGGGAGGGGATCCGCTCAGCCCTGGGAGTGTAAAAAACCTCCTTCCTCAGCACCTCACAGACTGAACTGTATGACTCCACATACCAACCAGTTATCTAACCTTACAGGAACAGGTCACTTGTCTGCATAAGGAAACTTTCCTGGCCTTGTCAAAATCAATGTTGTGTCAGTGCAGAGCACTTAGAATCTACATAAGCAACAAGTTCCAAAATAGTTTTGTGGGGTGCATTTTTGATCAATTTGAATTCGAAAAGAAAAGACAAGAGGCTGGAATCTCTGTGAAGGAACATCTTAAGGGTAGATTGGGCACCTTAACCTTTCTTTCACCAACTTTGGTTTCTTTGAAAATTTTCAATACTCCTGAACAACCAGAATCTCTCATTGACATTGCTGGGAGCTTTGAGTGTTCACGAGTACTGGAAATGAGTCCTCTTTGGCAGCAAAATAGCAAAAAAAAGAATTAGGAGGCTAAACTTCCTGATTAGTTTTGAAAACTTCTTTCCAGTCTGTCTATTTATTTTCTCATCTCCATATTTAATACGTGGTATGTGGCTCCTTGTTAATGGTTAGTTCCCAGCCAAACTGTGACACAATTTATGAGACTGAGACCTCATATGTATTACAAAGACCTGGGTGGACAAGGAGTCGGGGCTGATATTGGCTGACCTTGTTCCAGCCGGGTACTCTGTGCAGCACCAGCCCAGGTCAGAGGGGTGGGGGAGGCAGTGTAGCTGCTGTTTTTAAGGATACTTGGTCTGTGAGGCGGTATCCTGTGCAGACCATCTCGGACATGGAGGGGGTCCACCTCGTGATCAATTTGGTGGGAGACAGATTGGGGCTGCTTTTGGTATACCGCGCACCTACCTGTACCGCAGCATCCCTACGTGCTCTAGCGGGATTGGTATCGGAGGTGGTCTTGCAATCCCTGAAGACTTTGGTCCTGGGGAATTTCAATATCCACGCCGATGCCAGTTTAGAGGGAGCAGAGTGCGAGTTCATGGATGCCGTGGCAACCATGGGACTGTCTCAGAGGGTTAAGGGCCCAACACATGAGGGGGGACATACCCTTGACTTGATGTTCTGCACCAGCCTTGAGGCGAGGGATCCGGTGGTGGGGGATGTAGCAGCTTCACCCCTGTCGTGGACGGATCATTACCTCCTCCAGATCAGTCTCCTGACGCATGTCGGCCTCCAGAAAGGTGCGGGGCCGGTTCGTCGGGTTCGCCCCCGGAGGCTTATGGAACCAGAGAGGTTCTGGAATGCTCTAGGGGAAATGCCTTCCGATCTTGATGATTGTTCACTCGATGACCTCATTGTCTCCTGGGACAGCTTGTTGGCTGAGGCTATCGACTGAACGACTCCCAAACATCCACTTCCGGAGAGCCGACAGCGGGGGTCACCGTGGTTTCTGGAGGACCTGCGCCAGATGAAACCGGATGGATGGCAGTTGGAGCGCCGGTGGCACCGGACTCGTGTTAAAGCTGACTGATTGCAGCATAAAGAGCTTATGCTGTTGTGGTGCAAGCAGCAAAGAAGGAGTTCTTTGATGTCCTTGGAACTGTTCGGGCCACCTGTTGTGAATTAGATCCATGCCTGTCCTGGCTGGTGAAGACCAGCCGGGAGATGTTAGAGCCGTTGCTGGCGGGGGTGGTCAATCCCTCCCTTAGGGAGGGCAGGATGCCGAGCCATCTCAAAGAGGCNCTGGCTGGTGAAGGCTAGCCGGGAGACGTTAGGGCCGTTGCTGGTGGGGGTGGTCAACGCCTCCCTTAGGGAGGGCAGGGTGCAGAGCCGTCTCAAAGAGGCAGTGGTGCGGCCTCTGCTCAAGAAGCCATCTTTGGGCGTTGACTCCCTTATTAGCTATCAGCCAGTCTCTAACTTTCCCTTTTTAGGGAAGGTTATTGAGCGGGTGGTGGCCCAGCAGTTACAGGGGCATCTCGACCGGGTCGGTTTTCTTGATCCCTCGCAGTCTGGTTTTCGCCCTGGGTTTGGCATGGCACTGCACTGCACTTGTGGCCTTGGTCGATGACCTGAGCTGTGAATTGGATCAGGGCAGATGCTCAGTTTTGATCTTACTGGATCTGTTGGTGGTGTTTGAGAGCGTTGACCACGAGATGTTGGTGGCAAGGCTGCGGGACCAGGCTGGGGTGAACGGAATTGTTCTTGAATGGTTCTGCTCATTCCTGGCAGGGAGAACTCAATGAGTGGTTCTTGGGGAATGTACATCGTCTCTCCGGGATCTCGCGTGTGGAGTCCCACAGGGTTCTGTTCTGTCCCCTCGCCTGTTCAACGTGTATATGCAACTGTTGGGTGAGGTCATGAGAGGGTTCGGTGTAGGATGCCATCAGTACGCCGATGATACACAACTTTACCTCTCGTTTTCTGGAGACCTAGGCCCAGCAGTCTCAGTGCTTACCCGGTGCTTGGCAGCTGTGGGGGACTGGATGAGGACGAGCCGTCTGAGGCTGAATCCCGACAAGACGGAGTTGATGTTGGTGGGTAGGGCTGAGGGGGTGGTGGCTCTCATCATTGGCGGGGTCTGCTCCCCTCTGGCCGCTCAGGTCCGTAGTCTGGGGGTGCTCCTCCTAACGGGGATTGGTCACCGCAAGCACATTACACCGGTGCTCTTCCGATCTTCATCATTGGCGGGGTCTGCCCCCCTCTGGCCGCTCAGGTCCGTAGTCTGGGGGTGCTCCTCCTAACGGGGATTGGTCACCGCAAGCACATTACACCGGTGCTCCAGACTCTGCGCTGGCTGCCTATTGTCTTCCGGGCCCAATTCAAGGTGTTGGTTATGACTTATAAAGCCCTAAACGGCTTGGGTCCTGTTTACCTGCGACTCCGTCTCAAGCCTCAGGTCATTTCGCGACCCTTGCGGTCGACCGGGGGTGCCCGACTTGAAGTCCCCCGGGCCCCCTGGCCGCACCTCAGCTGTGGAATTTTCTCCCATTAGAGGCCTGTCTGTCCCCTGACCTCCCCTCTTTCCGCAGATGTTGTAAGACCTGGTTGTTACGCCGGGCCTTCGGGGAGAGGGGTGGGTAGAATGGGGAGGGGTTTTATTGCCAGCTGCTATTTTATGTGTTGATTTTATATATTTTATATATTGTAGTTATGATGATGATGATATGATTTTATTGTGTTTTTATGCTGTTCGCCGCCCTGAGTTGCAGGAGGGTGCGGGATAGAAATGCTTTGTAAATAAAAAAATTGTAAATGAAATAAAAAACAGTTGCAGGACAATCTTCACTTTGTAATACATGATCTGTGATATCTGTAGGGCTGCAACCCAACTAGAAATTTTAGTTGATTAATCGATTAAGCCTTTTTTTGTGGATTAATTTACCATTTAAAATATGCATATATTTACATAAATTTAAATATAGAGGCATGGATTTGCATGGATTCACCTAATTTGCATGTGTTGTGTGAACTTGCCTTCTGCTTGAATGTGTCTCCTTGAGCGACGGACTCGGAACTGTGGACTGTCAGAAGGTCCTGGCAGCCAACCGATTAATCAGGGGACAAATTTAAATCCGTTTTAGACAGATTAATCGGTTCAATTAACTGAGAGCAAAATAAATAATATAATTTTACGTTCAAGTTGTGATGCTAAAGCCTTCATTCCTTGACTGATGCAAAGTGGCTTGGTCAGGGAAGCTATGTTGAGTTAGCCCAGTTGAAGTCATGTACAGAATTCCTTATTATGTGGCATGTGAGATTGACTTCTCTTTCTCTCCCACCCTTCTCTCTAGGACATTAGAAGCACCCTGAACAGGTACGTGACTTCTGCTCATGGTACGTGATGGTGAGAAGGGCCTCGGATACGTGGTAAAAGGACACAACTCCCCCAAGGCTCTGAGATAGCTCTATGCGGGGCTGCCCTCAAAGACTGTTTGGGGGCTGCAGTTGGTCGACAACATGGCAGCCTGCCTTCTGATGGGGGTGGGTCACTGGGAGCACATTGCACCGGTGTTCCAGAGTCTGCAGTAGCTGCCAATAAAGTGTTCTGGGCACAATTCAAGTGCTGATTTTGACCTATAAAACCCTAAAAAGGCCTTGGCCCTACATCTCTAAAGGACCACCTCCCCCATATGTTCTCTTGAGGCCTCTAAGGTCAGCCGAGAACTCCCTCCTGCAAGTTCCATCGTTGCTCCAAGTCTGTATGGCCCAGGCAGGCGGAGAGGTGTTCTCAGTGGCTGCTCCGTAGCTCTGGAAGTCCTTTCCCTTACAAGTCCATCAGACCTATTTATTTGGACAGGCATTTAACAAGCAGGGTTAGAATTTTTAATGGGCATTTCATATGAGATTTTATGGGGTTTATTCCCCCTTTTTTAATGTGTGTTTTTGGATAAATGAATTAAATCTTCAGGACAGTCTCCATGTATAAACCAGGAGTGGGCAAATGTCTCAAACCCAAGAGCTACATGCCAATATCATCTTATTGCCAAGAGATGCAAGATGCTTTATATCGATCATGGCTCCCCACCACCAAAACCCTTCCCCCTGTATCAAAACTCTAGCTCCCAGTGCCTGGAAGATTCCACCCCCCAGGGGTATTCCAACAGCCCAGCACTCCCTGCAGCATCCTGTGCTGGGGTGTTTGACAGGCCTACACCGCTTCCCTTGCTCCTGGGCTGGGCTGCGCTGGGACAGGGGGCAGGCTTCTCACTGCACAGGCAGGGAAAGAGTTAACCCGTAGCTTTGCTTGTTAGGAAGCACAGCACCTGGGTGTCTTGGCCATGCCCACAAGCTTGTGTACGGAGAACCGACCCCACCTAGCGTGTCACGCCTTCTTGTTGTCGCGCTGCTGTGGTTCCGGTTCGGTTCCCTCACTCTCTGTTGCTGCAGTGGTTGGCCCTTCCAGTCAGCGCCTCTCCATTAGCTCTTCCTCCTCTCTGATGCGCTTGCTGTCCATCTCCTTTCCTCTCCACATTCCCCTTACTCCACTGTCCCCTCGTCAGTGTTGCCTTGTTATCTTCCTGGCTCTCCTTGTCTGTTTCTCCACTGTCACTTTGTCTTACAATTGTGTGTTCTTTTGGATCAGTTCAGTGATGACTCAGACAAGATGGTGCCAAGAAAACTATTTTATTAAATACAAAGCAAAAGATGATAACCCTAATGAATACAGGAAGTAAAAAAGAGCTTCTCACATCCCTTTCTGCAAGCCGGGGAATCCCAACAACGACTGCGAAATGATCCCCAAGTGGGCCCCAGGTTCTGCCGCGCCCCTCAGCACGTCTGCGAAGTGGCCAGCAGTGAAGTTCCAACGTGGGTCCCCGGCCTCTTGGTTTTTATACTATTCTAACTTTACACACTCATTATACGAACACTGCGTATGCGTAACCAATTCTCAGCTACTACAGATGTGCCTCCCCCTGGCCTGAGTCATTCCCAACTCCCAATTAAGCAACTGCTGATAAGGGAGGTTCTCACAACGTTACATGTCTAGCCGGCCTTGATACTCTGCAAAACAATTATCATGGGATACAAAACAGGCTGCCAAAAAGGCATGCATACAGCTCATGATACAAAATGGATTCTACAGCAAGAACCGGCCAAATAAGATCTATAAGTGCCCCTTAACTGGCTCCACCGGTGTACGTTGGGTCATCCGCAGTCTTTCACTACACACTTCTGTCTGCTCTGGGCAGCCCACAGAAATAGAACAGCCCTCCAAGGATGAGCCTGGGACTCTGTTCCTGGCCGGAGCTTAATTTCCCATTAAGGAGCCTGAGGAAGACTTTATTATTAACGACGCTGTTCTCTTTAGGGCCACTGCCTCCCTAGTCCTGGGCTCTTAGCTCCCCCTGCTGGCCCTAGACAGTTGTCACACCCTGATTCCTGACAACCAGGTGATTTGGTGGGTTTGGGCAGCATCCACAGGGCATGCTCCCCCTGCCCCCATGTGGCTCCAGTGACTAAAATGGCAACTTGGCTTCTCTTGCTCCTGAGGAAGCTGTATAGACATTGCCCCAGGCAGCCACGTCTGGTGAGATCTGCAGTACAGGGACCTAAAAGCTGTATGCACCTTGCGAGCTGCCATTTCCCCACCTTCGGCTATAGAACGTAATCTTCCTTCATTTTGAGACACTGGGGGCTATTGCTGTTTGTACCAGACTCCAGCAAACCAGGACTCCAACTACTAGCTAGATATTAAGCTATAAATTGCTCATCTGGGAAGAATAAAATTATTCCATGAGCAGTTTATTTCTTGTTCTTGCTTATTCCGTGAGCCCCTTCACAATGGTTGGCCCTGCAGCTAATATAAAGAAAGCAAGGACCCTGCTATAGAGAAGTTTAATGTGTCGTTATTTATAAAGTGGAACCAAGAGACCTCAACCAAGCTCGGTGCCATTTTCTTGTAGTCACTGCACAAACACTAAGTAAGTAAGAGACTCTGCCCCAAAGAGCTTACAATGCGTTCCCTTCTCCTTCATGCCCACCCATAGCTCTAGCTTAGCTCCACTTTCCATCCTCTCACCTTTCCTTCCTCTGCTGTAGTAACAGTTCAGGTTTTGACAGTCAGATGTTGAGTAACAAGTTGTTTCTTCCCAGATGTGAGAAGGAGAAGTTTCAGAATCCTGGAGTCTTTTCTTCTGGATTTAAACTGAGAATCTGGGAATCCTCTCTAACGAGCTCATTCCTGGAGAGTGTTATGAAGCAATTCAAAGGTAATAAGCAGCCACCTGGGGAATTTTCTAATCTAAATTGCATGAATACATGAACAGAAGAGTAAAATCTCAGGAAGGAAATGTTTTCTTGACTGTGAAAGTATGTGGATTCTAGGGGCGGAGGGCAGGATTTCCTACACTAAAGCTCTGGCTGTATAAAATGGATGTAAATTGCATTTATACCAGACATTTAAAACTATGGGTGTGGACCCCAAGTGAGATTGTGCCACTTTTAGGCAAGGTCACAGTCCGGAGAAACGTTAGTTATACTAACTAATGAAACAAATGAAAATCAGATACTCTGTATTTAATTAACTCTGAAATCCCCATTCTACTCCTGTGAGTCCAGCTTACCCTGTTCGCATTCCCCGAAACTTCCATAGCAGATAGATCAGAGGAGTAGAGGGAGGTAGTTACAACTCTGGAAAGCTTGCTTACTCCCTTGTTGATGAGAAGACATCTTCCTCCACTGCTCTGAAAACCGGTGATGCAGAGTGAGAGTAAAGACCAAGACCACTTTCCTCCCTGTGCATATTTTGGCTGCGGGAGGAAAGCAAGCAGGAAATCCGCAGGGAGGGTGGGGGGTTTCAGACAAGCCAAATCCCGTGCATATTCTGGCTGCGGGAGGGAAGCAAGCAGGAAATCCAGCTCTGTATCTCTGCATGTGTTTTCCGGCAAAGCCGCATGGGGGAGCTTTCAGACAAGCCAAATCCTGTGCATATTCTGGCTTGCACATTCCCTGCCGCAGCCAAAATATGTGCGCAAAATATGTATGAAAGTGGTCTTAGTCCTCATAAAATGGAATGCTTTTGTTTGTTGGTGTCTGTCTGCGTATATCTGTGAGTGTGAGAGAGACGTGGGTACTGAGTTGGGTATTTATAATCTTAGCTTGTGTTTTCCTTAATATTAATGTCATTGTGGATAGTCCATTGAGCTCATCAGCTCAATGTATGGCAGCAGCCAAACTGCATGTTAGGGATAATTAAGAAATGGATAAATAGCAAAACAGAAAATATCATAATGCCACTATGCAAATTTGTGGCACATCAACACCTGGAATAGCGTGTCCAGTTCTGGTTACCCCCATCTCCAAAAGGATATAGCAGAACTGGAAAAGATGCAGAGAAGGGTAACAAAGGGGAAAACTGTCATAGCACTAACTCCACTTTAACAATTTTTATGCATGTTGCAGGGCTGTATTGGTGCCCTATGCAGCCCTGCAACATGCATAAGAAATGTACCTGATCCACACCTTGCATGATCTTGTAAACTTCTACCAACTCTCTTCTCAGTTGTCTCTTCTCCAAGCTGAAGAGCCCTAACCTATGACACAGCCCTGCGACGTGCATAAGAAATGCTAAAGTGGAGTTACTGTATTATGTCTGTTTTCACCCCGAAATGATCCATGGTGTAGAGCGGCGTCCATATGAGGAAAGGCTCAATGGTTTAGTGCTCTTCAGCTTGGAGAAGGGACAACTGAGAGGAGACGTGATCGAAGTGTGGATCAGGTAAATAGGGAGCTGCTATTTACCCTTTCGCAAAACAAGACCAGGGGTCACTCCAGGAAATTACCAGGGAGTAGATTTTAAAACAAATAAAAGGAAGTACTTTTCTACCCAACATACAATAAAATTGTGGAACTCGTTGCCCCAGGATATTGCCAGGCGAGAAGCGTAGCAGGCTTCAGAAAGGGACTGGATGAATTTTTGAAAGCCACGTCTATTAAGGGATACTAGTTGGGTTGGTCAGGAGTACAAGGCCCTTGACTTTCAGAAGCTGACGGAGGATGGCAGGAAGTGGATTACTCCACTGTAACATGCTGTGTACTGCCCTGCGTACTCCGAGACTCACCACTGTTGGAGACAGAGTACTGGGTTGGATGGACCATTGGTCTGACCCAGTAAATGGCACTGACTATGTTCTTATGTAACATGTGGGTTGGTTTGTTTATTTGATCTGGGTACTACCCTGAATAGGTTTGAATTGCTGTTAGGACCCTTAATTATAGATTAATAAAGGCCTTGTTTTGGTGTTAGAACAACAAAACATTAATTTCCTCATCAACGTGATAGCAAATTGATTAATCTCTCATTGTTTTTTCTGCCCCTAGACACTTTATCAGCTGGGCAACACTTTAATGAAGGTAGGTTTTCCAAAGGGAGGCAAAAGCTTCCATGTGAACAACTGTGACTGCTCAGCAGCAACCCTGTTACAGCCCTAACTACTGGCCCCTCCTGTAATATCATCAGCTCTTGCCCCATCCCTAGCGAGAGGCGGGTAGAGAAAGGGGGAAATTCCATGGACTTGATGCTCATTTACAAAAAGAAAAAAAAAGTGAAGCTCCCAGGCAGGATACAAGGGCAGAGAGAGATGGGTGAACAAGGCCATGAAGAGCCTTGAACCATAAATTCACTGAGTGGCCTTGGACAAGTCGCTATGGCTACTTTTACACGTTACTGGGGAGGCAGGCTGGTTAAGCAGGTGCCAGCTTGATCCAAATGAGTCTTCTCTCCACCCAGAGGTCTTCAGTCTAATAATTCAGAAATGATGTTCTCTTTGCCTCCTCGAGGCTTCTGTTCTTGTGGGAATTAACACATGTGGGAATGCATTATTCCAATTTTATCTCACGAGAACACCCGTCATTGTAAATGCTACATTTGGGGACCCAGTCATGCACGCGTGTTCTTATGGGTAAGATGTGAAAGTGTCTTCTCTCAGCCTCAGTTCCCCATCTGTAAAATGGGAGTAATAAGGACCTACTACAAAGGGTTGGTGTAAGGAGGAACTAGAGAATGACAGTAAAACACTCGGAATACTGAAAATGCTATAGAAAGGATAAATAGAAATAACTACCTAGTATGGCAACAAAGGAGAGAATGTGAGGGACATGACAGAGTGCCCTGTTGATTTCAATTAAATATTAGGAAAAATGTCCTAACTGTGAGAACAGTTGGGCACTGGAATAAACTGCCCAGGGAAGATGTAGAATCTGCTTCCTTGGAAGTTTTCAAAGCCAGGCAGGACGAGCACTGTCTGGGATGCTGTAGAGACTGATGGGGATATCCTACCGTCTAGCAGGTACTTGGGACTACATGACCCTTGAGGTCCCTTCCAATGCTAAGAGTCAGAGACTCCTCTCAGCTGCCCAACCCTGAGGGAGTTATGAGCGTGTGGCGTTTCCACAGCTAATTTCTGGGGCTTGTCGCTGCCACCAGCCTGTCTCACTCCTCTACACCAAGGATCCCAGGCCAGATCCTTGCTTTACCCTTCCCTGGGCTAGCACACCTTCCTCTGGGCTGCATCTTGCAAACTTTATCCTTGCGGTAACTCTGTAGCCGTGCAGGGCGAGACAGACGTCACACCAACCTCCAATTTAATGTTCAAACACAATTTTTAAAATTTCTCAGAAGAATAACGCAAAACAGATGCTGATTCCAACCTCCAGGTGGGCACTGTTTATCAACCTGTAGCATCTGGGTTCCAGACTCCATTCTTTTCCCTGCCTGATGCAGACTTTGTGGTCTCTCTTTTGCCCTGCTTGTTTCACCTCCTTCTCTTCTCCATCCCCCTTCCAACTCCTCCCCCACCCCGACCATTAGTTCCCACCCCCTTGGCCACTCAAACACACCAATCAAATTTATTTAGTTTTATTTATTTCAAAATATTTTATCCCACCGCCGCCTGCACAATAGCAGCTTGGGGCAGCGTACAACAATTCTTATACGATAAAATCTTCTACAAATCCTAGTAAATCCCAACATTCTAAGACTGTCCTGTACTTGGTCAGCTAGCTAAGCGTTGCTAACTATTATTATTTATTATTATTATTAGCAAGCATTTATATAGCGCCAGCAATGTACCTGGCACTTTACAAAGTAATTGAATAGACACGGTCCCTGCCCTAGGACTTACAATCTGAGAGGGGGTGGGGAGATGAAGGAAGAACAGAGGGAGAGACAAGGGGTGTCCGAGCATAACTAAAAGCCCCGCACATACGTACCCCGTGCAGCTTTGCTAGCAAAAATACAGAGCTGCATTTCCCTGCAGTGCTCTGTACTTTTGCAAGTGGGTGGGGCTTTTACACCGGCCAACCCCCGCACATATTTTGGCTCCCGGATTCTCTCCTGGAGCCAAAATCTTAGCGGGGCTGGCTACTGCCAAAGGTGTGAAAGTGATCTAAGTCTCTGTCCAGGCTCAGCTGCTGCTTTCTCTAAGTCACTGGTCTGTCTCTGCCAGGGAACAGTCTCTCTCTTTCTGTGCTTTGCTGGGGACTCAGACCTGTCCACTCCTATTCAGAACCAGGTCAATGTTGGAAGAAGGCAATTCCCTGATTCACTCTCTAGCTGGGGCAGATCCTGCCCCCAACACCATCAACCCCTCCCCCAACGCTGAGTTCTGCCTCTGACGCACCTATTTCCTCTTCCTCCCCTGCAGCGAATGTGACTCTGGATCCAGACACAGCTCATCCCGAGCTCATCCTGTCTGAGGATCGTAAAAGTGTGAGATTCGGAAGCAAACAACAGGATCTGCCGGACAATCCTGAGAGATTTGATTATTGGGCGTGTGTACTGGGTCATGAGGGATTCACCTCAGGGAGACACTGCTGGGAGGTGGAGGTGGGGGATTGTGGAGACTGGGATGTGGGGGTTGCCAGAGAGTCTGTGAAGAGGAAGGGAGAAACTGCCCAGAACCCTGAGGAAGGGGTGTGGGCTGTGGAGCATTACAACGGTCATTACCAGACTCTCACCAGCCCTTCGACCTCCCTGTCCCTGAGCAGGCATCCCACAAAGATCCGTGTTTATCTGGACTATGCAGGAGGGCGGGTGGCATTTTTCGATGCAGTTAATGAGGTTCCGATTTTCACTTTTGCACCCGCCTTGTTCTCTGGGGAAAAGATTCACCCCTGGCTATGGGTGGGGGAGGAATCCCAGCTTAGACTGCATCCCTGAAGCATGAGGTGCAGCATCTCATCAGAAAGGGGCTGCTGCAGCCTCTAGGTTTATGAAGTGTTCTGAATGGCAGGGGGTGGAGGTGGGGGCAGTGCACTATGGCAATAAAATTATTATTAAAATCACAGCCTCCGTGACCTGGGATGAATCAGCTGGGACACTCTGTGACAATACTGGAAATTTACCTAACATTTGTGCCTAGCAAAAAATTCTGCTGAGATTTGTATATTTTATAAATGGTCACTCCTGCGAATTTCAGTATGTAATGTAGCGCTGAAATAGTGTGGAAGAGCAGAGGTAAATAAGGTTAATGACCCTTTAAGGAAGCCAGTTCTGAGCTGCAGAGGCTCACATGGGTTGGGTGTGGCTAAGCCAGCAGAAGTAAATCGCCTCTAGCTGGCTCAGTCTAGGATGCTAGCGGGAGGAGAGAACTGAAACACAGTCTGGGCTGAACCAGATGCAGAAGGGGAGCTGAGAACAGAGTTCTAAGCAACTGTGTTGAGCTGTTGTTAAATTGTGAACTTGGACACACTGGCGCACTGTAAATAAAAGAATGCTTACGCTAATTCCCTAGCGTGGACCTAGCTGTTTGAGGGCTTCATCCTGAAGGGAGCAACCTGAGCTAAGGCCTGCGCTGCCACAAATGTAGCTTACTATTTGCAGCGCAGGCCTTAAGGGGGGGCGGCTTACCAAGGCTCAGCCCTGGCAATTACATTCATGGGGGGGGGGAGGGCTGAGCCCTGGGAAATAGCTCCACTAGAAACTTGCACCCAGAAATGTGAAAGGTCAGGGAAAGGCGGATATTGACCATCTCAGGGTTAGAAATGAAATCCAGAAGAACCCTGCATGGTTTATTTGGCTTTAATTAAAGACTTCTGTGTTCCATCTCCTGCACTGGTCACCGTATAGGTTCAGTCACAAGAACTCTCGTGTTCTATTCAGTTGTCGAGAAGCAGGTCAGTCTAGTGATTAGCTGACTAGCTGGAGACTAGGGTTCATTTCCCTGTTCTGTCAAGTTCTGGGGCAGTGGGCGTGGCTTATGAGGCAGGGGCGGGGCTTGCGAGGCAGGTTTGGGTCCTGGCAATTCATTTTTTAAATAAATTAAGCACTGACTATTTGTGAATCTAACTAAACATTTTGGATAACCCTCCAAATATCCAAACTATGAGCAAGACCAAAATGACTTTTTTTTCAGATATCCCCAGTTACTTGTCCTTTCAGTCTTTCAGCTGTGGTTATTTGGGTTATTTCCCCCCCAGATTTTAGCTTTAAAACGCCTTGTCACAGGCCTGCCCTTCCTGGTGGGTGAGTCCCTGCAGGACCAGGGCCCGTGATGCTCCTCAGTGCCAGGTACCAGGTATGGAGTCACACTCCTGTATAGGGATTTGGAGTACAGTTCCTCTCTACATTTTATTTATTTATTTATTTTTGTAATTTATACCCCGCACCCTCCTGTGACCAGCTTGGGGCGGCTTCCAACAATTTCTAAATACATAAAACATTATAAAAACAATTTAAAACAATCAGCAATATTTAAAACAAGGTACGGAAGTTAAAACAGTAAAACAGGATGAGGGCGAAAACCATGACCCTAACCCACCCCCAAAGGCCTGGGTGAACAGCCAGGTTTTACAACATCGCCGGAATGACAATAGGCTGGGGGCCAGGCGGGCTTCCTCCGGAAGGGAGTTGCAAAGGCGCGGCGCGGCCACTGAGAATGCCCTCTCCATTGTGGCCCCCCGCTTAACACGGGGAACCTCCAAGAAGGCACCCCCGGCCGACCACAGGAATCGCTCTGGGGTGCGGAGGGCGAGGCGGTCGCTGAGGTACGAGGGGCCCAGACCATAAAGGGCTTTGTAAATCAACACCAACACCTTGAACCTGGCTCGG
>QEPC01004881.1:14474-24580 GCA_003113815.1 Sphenodon punctatus | reverse complement strand
CCTGCACCATTGTCTCATCCACACATTGAGATTTTGCCTATGGCCCTTTTTACACAAACACTCTAACACCGATAAAATGGGTTACATTTTATTATACATGGTACAGGGCAACGCTGCAGCCCTGCAACATGGGCCCTTTTCACACGAGATGCCTCCACCCGGTTTCGCTGGGGGGAAGTGTCTGTGTAAACACCACGTGTGGTGGGTGTAGGTGCGTGCACTCCTGCACAACACCCGTCTCCACCCACCGCCCACTCACGGAGCAATCGGCAGACACAGACACCCCACCATCTCCCCCCAGAGACATGCACCCCACCCACCGCAAGTGGTGGTTACACAGACACCCCCACCCATCTCCACTCAGTTGGGTGTGAAAAGGGCCCATGTTGCAGAGCTGCAGTGCTGCCCTGTACCATGTATAATAAAATATAACACCCATTTTATCAGTGTTAAGAGTGTCAGTGTAAAAAGGGCCTATCTTAGGGTGTTTTTAGATGAGACGCAACCACGCAGGTCCACCCATCAACCACGTACCCGATCGTCCGTGTGGCGGTGGGGTGGGCGAATGCGCGCTCCCGAGACACATGCAGCCCCCATTCGTGGCCACTCATAGGGCATCACAGAAAAAGCCAGAGTGCTCCCCGCGGGGCAAGCCAAGAAAGTGTGTGGGGAGAGGGGACCATGCATCCCCTGCCCGTATGAACCGGGACACCCACCCAGGCCAGCAAAAACCGGTCCAGGGCCCAGCTGGGAGCTCTCTGCTGGGAGCTCTTAAAGGACATGCGTGCAAAATACACCGTGGAGGACAGCAGCTTCCTGCATGTCCTCCAGTACGTGCCGCCGTTGTAGCCTGGGATTGCCAGCAGCTGCACCGGCTCCTGGGCAGGAAGGGGTTTCCATGGTGTCCGCGGCTGCGTGTCAAGACAGAGAGCAGGCAGTTGTGGAGGGGGGGGGGGAGTGTACCGGGCCGGGGGAACTGCTACCCATATGGATTGTTTGCACACTCTGTGGTAGCAGGAATGTGTGGAGTCTGAGTGGGCGCAGTGGCCAACCAGGGAGCCGCCCATTAGAATCCCTCCCCACTCACGCCACATGCATCGGTGCTCCACAGCCATTCCACTCAACCGACTCCCTCCCCCTATCCCCTCTAGCCGTGCCCGTTTACACCCTTAGAGGCCTAACGTATGAAACTGGAAGCACTTCAGAAAATGCTACCTTGGAGGTTCTGAACTTCAGTCTCCTTCCTAGCAGACTAAGTTTGGCCTCCAGAACTGCCCTACTAGGCCTTCCTATGTCATTGCTCAGGGCTGGCCTTAGAATTTGCAGGGCCCCACCTCCTCGGGGACATCCTCCATAAGGCCCTCTAGGTGGTTGTGTTTGGGGCCCTTTTGGAAGGGAGTGGGCCCCCTACATCCTGCCCTGGTAAAAATGGGGACGGGGGTGTCACTGCAGGACCCCCGGGAAACAGAAAAAAGAGGTGTCTTAATGGTCAAAAGTTAGAGCAGGTTAGTTCTTTCAAATATTTGGGAGTAGTTTGTTTCCACTTATAATGGCGTATGGTACTCTCATATAAGATCTGCAAAACAAGCTACATCTTTATCTATTTAAAACCTGCTGAGGTTTTATAGGACAAAAAGGGGGCTTCTCGTTAACCCTGCTCTTAAGGTATATATGGCCAAATCAGTTTCACAAATCTGTTCTGGGGCCCAAATTTATTTATTTATTTATTTCCTAAATTTATACCCCGCCCCTCCTAAAAACGTGGGGACATGCTCCTTCAGTAACCAACCTTCTTGAACCCTTGCAAAATAACTTCCTAAGAAATCTTCTGGGAGCTCCTCCAACTTTCTCACCTGCCATCCTGAGACTTGAGGCTGGAATGAGGTCTCTGGCCTCTAGGATTCAAGGTCTTCAACTAATTTTTTTCATTAAAGATTCTTCATGCTGACCCACTCTCTCTCTGCCAGGATGCTGCTTAGTCAAGATGTTGGGTGACTTTTGGTAGAATAATGACACCCCCCCGAGTGGAGGGGGATCATTCAAGAACTGTGAAACATATAGGGTTTTCTCCTAACTTTATAACTCCTCTCTCATAGAAAGAAGCTGTTAGGATCATTAAATGTAGACTAGAAGAGATTGAATTCCAGCAAAATAGAGCTCAAGCTGTAGTGTCAGAAGTTTCCCCCTGGTACAGATTTTGGTTGCCAGGCACAAAAAGTGCAATATATTTGGCAGAGCTGCAAAATGTGATCTTAGGAAAGACTTATACTGCTCTGAGATTTCAGACTATGTGCACTGAAGTACTTCGGGGTCACTATAGAGGTATTGCTTATGTTGAACTAAGTGTATAAGTGGGGCTGACCAGGTGGAGGATCTAGCTCATTATATACTGTCCTGTCCTTTATAGGCAAAACCTCGGGAAAGTCTTTTTGTAAAATGTTTGTCAGACTTAGTCAAATCTCAGATTGTTGGTTTTTTTGTTTGCCGATAAGGTGGCAGAGGTTACATTGGCAGTTGCCTCCTTTGCCTCTGTGGCAATAAGATTGAGAGCACAGGCAGTTAAATTAAGGGGGGACCCATATGGTTAATTCCAGATTCTATTTAATTACTGATACCTGTTTGGCAATATGCTCATGGTATGGTTAAAAAATTTTTTAGATGATGATTATGTATTGTAAACTATTTGATAACTGTTTTATGTTTGTTTATAATTGGTGTTTTATTTGTCACAGCCTAAGGGTCAGAACAATAAATTTAACTAACTAACTAGGGAAAAGACCGGGGCCCAGGGGTGGTTGTCCTGAGTTGCCCTGTGTTAAGGCCAGCCCTGTAATTTGTTGAATATATTCATTAACGATCTAGAAAATGGAGTAAAGACTGAGGTGATCAAATTTGCAGATGACACAAAGTTATTCAAGGTAATTAAAACACAAGCGGACTGTGAGGAATTGCAGGAGAATCTTGCAAGACTCAGAGACTGGGCATCTAAATGGGAGATGAAATGTAATGTGGAGAAGTGCAAAGTGATGCACATCGGGATTAATAATCCGAACTATAGGTACACAATGCTGGGTTCTAAATTAGGAATTACCACTCGGGAAAAGAATCTTGCAGTCATTACGGACAATACACTGAAAACCTCAGCGCAACGCACCGCAGCAGTCAAAAAAGCAACCAGGATGTTAGGAATTATTTGGAAAGGGATAGAGAATAAACAGAAAATGTCATCATGCTGCTATATAAATCGATGGTACAACCGCACCTTGAATATTGTGTGCAGTTCTGGTCTCCCCATCTTGAAAAAGATATAGTAGAAATGGAAAAAGTGCAGAGAAAGGCAACAAAGATCAAGGGTATGGAATGACTTCATATGAGGAGAGTGGATAGGTTGGGGCTCTTCAGCTTGGAAAAGAGATGAAGTGGAGGGGATACGACAGAAGTTTATAAAATCATGCATGACGTGGGATGAGTAAGTATGACGTCATTTACCCTCTCAAATAGTACTAGAACAGGGTCATCCTGGTTGGAAGCCGAGCTATTGACTTCAATGGATGGAAGATTGCGCCCTCGGTGTCTTAAGCGCTGACCTTTCCTGTAATGTCACGACCTCTTGTCCGTCCCCCGGGAGAGAAAGGAGGCGAGAGATGGGGGAAACTGGGTGGTGGGCGACTGAGGGGGGGGGGTGGTGGCATCTGGGATGTCAAGCTATGAGGGTCAGTATCAGGTGCCTCTCACTGACCCTGAGACTCCCTATCTGTGAGCAGGCAACCCACAAACATCTTGGTGTATCTGGACTGTGAAGTAGGGGAAGTAGCATTTTTGGATGCAGATACCAATGCCCTGATCTTCGCTTGGGACTCGTTCTCTGAGGAGCGTCTGCACCTTGGTTTTGGATGGGGAAGGGATCCCAGCTCCGACTGAATCCTTGAGACATGGGGTGCAACATCCCATCTGTCCCCATATAATGGACCGGTCTAGCCTCTGACATCCCTGCCTCTATGATCTTGGAGGACTCAGCGGGCACCTCCTGTGGCAATACTTGTTGTGCCTAGCAGAAGAGACTGCTGTGGTCTGTGTATTTTATGAATATAATAATAATAATAATAATTAGTTTATTGTTTCAATCATTGGTTATAACAAATATATACAATCACAGTTAACAACACAACCACAAAAATGTAACACTAAATCAAATCTATAAGATTCACAATACTAAACATTTACCTACTAGTGGGTTTCAAAAAGTTCAAACATAATATAGTTAATATAAATCCCATTGCACCCCTCTTAACCAATGACTCATGGAAAAAACAATTGGGTTCAGAATTAAATACTACCCTGGGGGTAACTCGGAGTAACATACTGTTTGGTTATAATTTCAAACAGATGCCCTCCTTTAATAATGTTTAGTAATTAAACTACACCACAACATAAAATCTCAAAAAGAGAATGCAAAATACATATAATCCAAAAATGCATATTACTATTTTATTAATATCCTAATTTTCAGTGTGTGAAGTGTGAATTCATTCATTGCTATACTTTAGAAGCACGTGTGAACAACCAAGCAACATTTCACAAGCCCTTAAATCTATTGCTGGTAAAATAAACTTGATGGTGTAAAAGTGATGAAGAGGAGAGAAAAAAAAAAAAGCACCTTTTTAATAGATGAGTCCTAGAGGAGGTTTTTTCAGAGTGTTTGAGCAGTGGCAATTAAACAGGAGACAAAGGTAAGAAGAAAACCAATAACTTCAAAGATGTAAGACTAATCTGAGGAGACTATTAGCATATGTTAATAAGAGATTTTGACAGTTACAGGTGGCTACCAATGGAGAAGCTTTAAATAGGCAGGGAACTGGATATTAAATTGGAATGAAAAAAGAGATCAAAAGAATTTGGGATACAAATAACAGTTTCAGTTTCACCTTCCAGGTGATGACCAGGGAAGACCCAACTCCATGGTATTTTTTTTTTTCTTTCTGTTTTTATCCTGCCCTATCCCCATAGACTCAGAACAGCTAATATCATAAAAGACAAAGCAACAATGTAAAAAAACATAAAGTACAAAATAAAACCGACAAACCTCCATAAAATACTTAGTATACCCCCCACCCAAGTATCTATTCCTGCCTGCTAGATGCATGGCCAAATAAATAGGTCTTGCAGTGCCTCTGAAAAATGCTTGGAATAGGGCGTTTGGCAAAACTCCAAGGGAAGGGAGTTTCAGAGCCGGGGAGCAGCCACCAAGAAAGACTCTCTGCGTGCCCGGGTCGTATAGACGTGGGCCAATGATGGAATTTGCAAGCGGGTGCTCTCAGCTAGCCACAGAGGGGCATAGGGAGGAATAGATACAGGGCCTAGGCCATTTAGGGGCTGAAGGGGTTGTTTAAAAGAACTGATAATGAACAAAGTTGTAGGCCAAAGGTTCCAAAGATGTTTGTCTACGTGACATTTTTGAGGCTTAACATAACAACAACCTCAGAAAGCAATCAGGCTCTCAAGCCCAGACACATACAATGCAACCCTATTTGGGGTCCTGACCGAATGTTCGGGAACATCTGTCATGGGATAAGAAACTGCATTTAGAGGTGCTTCCAAATCAAAGCCAGAATTTGGTTACTTGTTTAGTATTCTTTTCTATAAGCAACCTGTATAAAACTGTACCTTACTTTTAAAACTTGTACTTGACCCTTCATTTTTATAGAAACTTAGCATGTGCTCCGTTTTCTGTACTTAGTGCCAGACCACCAACGGCGCATTCTGTTTTTGAACATAAGCAAGCATCTCTTTCCCAATTTGTCTGTTACAAGGACCCCCATATAGATGGTTTCAGTAACACCTGTATGTTCAAGCTGCTTGTGGACTTCTTCTTGAGAGATGCTTTCCTCATAGCTGGAAACTGGAGGGTTTAGTGCTAAGGGAGAGAGGCCTTGCAAGCATGGGGAAGCGGAGTCACAGCCCTTTGGTGGGTACAGCAGGGTGCCGTGAAACCTCCATCTCTGTGACACTTTTGTCACAGTGCAGCCTCACAACCATAGTTGGAGGCAGAAGGAAACACTGTAGCCCTGTGTCTGTGGTTGTGTATGCAATTAGGCTGGTGCACTATGGGTATTTTCCACCTTCCTGTTGAAGTATCTGGTGCTGCTCGCTGTCCATGGAAGGAGTAGTTAGCTCAGCAATTACATGCAGCCTCAACCGGGCCACGTTAGCATCTGGTGTCACAGGCTGGGCTGGAGTGTCCTCTGCGGTGATCCATTTGTGGTTTGATGAGTAAACATGCTGGGGAAAGGGGGAGGAAAATGATCAGTTGCACTGGGCCAAACTTGCAGTGGTCTCTCAATATATAGATCCGGCTCTGGTTCTTCCCAAGCCCCCATTTCTGGGAACAGAAAGGCAGAAGCTGTGATCACTCACCTCTCCCACTATCAGGCCCAGCAGGCAGAGAACCAGGCAGGCCAAGACGAGCCGGATGGTGGTGCTGGTACTGGTGCTGAGCCCTTCCCAGGCCAGTTTTCCTACAAAGAAAGGGGAGGTGGGACATGGGTTTCAGTGAATCAATTCCCTTGTCTCATTAAACCGTCTACCACGTCTCTGTAACAGGAGCTGGAAGGTCTCTGTAGATTCTGGCAGCAGGAAGGACAGGAGATCTCACCAGATTCCCTCAAACGTGTTAGCTCCTCACTTTCAACTTTGTGATTCTAACCTTCTCCTCTAGCCAGAGGCATTGCCAGGTTGGAATGAGCCCTGGTGAAGAAAATGGAATGGAGTCCCCTTCCATATTCTTCCCAACAGCGTATGATGTAGCTGCCCCAGGGAGCATCGTCCTTCCAAGCTCATCAGCCCCAGTGCAGCTGCACCTCCTGCTCCTATTCATGTTACACCTTTGCCNCATTCTGTTTTTGAACATAAGCAAGCATCTCTTTCCCAATTTGTCTGTTACAAGGACCCCCATATAGATGGTTTCAGTAACACCTGTATGTTCAAGCTGCTTGTGGACTTCTTCTTGAGAGATGCTTTCCTCATAGCTGGAAACTGGAGGGTTTAGTGCTAAGGGAGAGAGGCCTTGCAAGCATGGGGAAGCGGAGTCACAGCCCTTTGGTGGGTACAGCAGGGTGCCGTGAAACCTCCATCTCTGTGACACTTTTGTCACAGTGCAGCCTCACAACCATAGTTGGAGGCAGAAGGAAACACTGTAGCCCTGTGTCTGTGGTTGTGTATGCAATTAGGCTGGTGCACTATGGGTATTTTCCACCTTCCTGTTGAAGTATCTGGTGCTGCTCGCTGTCCATGGAAGGAGTAGTTAGCTCAGCAATTACATGCAGCCTCAACCGGGCCACGTTAGCATCTGGTGTCACAGGCTGGGCTGGAGTGTCCTCTGCGGTGATCCATTTGTGGTTTGATGAGTAAACATGCTGGGGAAAGGGGGAGGAAAATGATCAGTTGCACTGGGCCAAACTTGCAGTGGTCTCTCAATATATAGATCCGGCTCTGGTTCTTCCCAAGCCCCCATTTCTGGGAACAGAAAGGCAGAAGCTGTGATCACTCACCTCTCCCACTATCAGGCCCAGCAGGCAGAGAACCAGGCAGGCCAAGACGAGCCGGATGGTGGTGCTGGTACTGGTGCTGAGCCCTTCCCAGGCCAGTTTTCCTACAAAGAAAGGGGAGGTGGGACATGGGTTTCAGTGAATCAATTCCCTTGTCTCATTAAACCGTCTACCACGTCTCTGTAACAGGAGCTGGAAGGTCTCTGTAGATTCTGGCAGCAGGAAGGACAGGAGATCTCACCAGATTCCCTCAAACGTGTTAGCTCCTCACTTTCAACTTTGTGATTCTAACCTTCTCCTCTAGCCAGAGGCATTGCCAGGTTGGAATGAGCCCTGGTGAAGAAAATGGAATGGAGTCCCCTTCCATATTCTTCCCAACAGCGTATGATGTAGCTGCCCCAGGGAGCATCGTCCTTCCAAGCTCATCAGCCCCAGTGCAGCTGCACCTCCTGCTCCTATTCATGTTACACCTTTGCCTCTAGCCCTTCTATTTCCAGCCCCTTCTGGAGTGGAAGGCAGGGGGATAGCCCCCACCACTCCTACTTTACACAAATATATTAAGTTTGGCCAGTTTTATGAGTTTAAAATAGCTCATTGTCTAGATCATCGGCCAGATTTCTGTCCAAAAATATAAATGTCAAACACTACATACATGTGGCTGGGCACATTCACACCAACCACTTTTCTTTTGTAAGTCAGACTTGAACCCTTTGGATTTTTCTTTTCCAAAGCCTTGCTACTTGAATCATAACAGCTGTCTTTTCCTAAAATCTAGGCAATTGTAGGGCTTCTCTCTTGTGTGGATTCTCTGATAGCCTGTTGCCCAATAGCCCACTTCTCTGTGGATTCTCTCCAATTCCCCACCACCACCACAAAAAACCCCTAGGACTTGTAAACATCACAACATTGCAGGGTCAGCAGGCAAATTGTTGCCAAATGCGAGATGTCTTGCCACGTTACGTTTGCCTTGCCACTGCTGTTTCTCCCTACAGCTTCTGGAGTTGCTGCTTAGGCCTCCCCAGGCTTAATCCTGGGGATTGCTTCCCCTGCAGGAAACTAGCAGAACAGAGGCCATGCTCCACAACAGATTCTTGTAGTGAAAAGATGATCTAGCAGAGAGGTGACACTATATACATTCCATCCTTCATAGAGTTTGGTTCTTTGCTTCCTCGTGGCTTTGCTCTCATCCTCTAGAGGCTCTGCAGCCTGCCTTGGACCATGGCCTGCCTCCCATCAGGTCATGGGAGAAGCCAGCTTTTCTGTCTGTCTGCTTGCTAGTCTTCCGCCTAGGCAATACTTTGCTTGCTCTTTGCTCCACTCTCCTACAACCTGCTTCCTTCACTTTTTACCAGGTCATGGGGGTTTGCTGCTAATAACAGCAACTCCAGGGCCTTCCCCAAGTGCAGAGCAATCTACCCATTCCTGGCTACATGCTAATTCCTCCATCACCCTAGCCCAGGGTTGAGGAACTTCAGGCCCAGGGGCCAAATGCAGCTCAAGGCTAGTTTTTTATTTGGCCCCTGTCCAGTTCCTGGATCTGGCCCCTGGATCCAATTCCTACCCTCCAGCACTGAAAAACTGAGCTCAGGGCAAAGGAGGAGCAGAGATGATGAGGTTATGCACACAAGGCTAGGGCACAGACCCATGATGGGGGTGCACCTCTTCTTGAGAGCACTCCTTAAAAAGTCCTCACCCCTAACTACCGTGTGACTTTCAGAGCTGGTACTAATTTTCAAGGGGACCCCCCCACCCCTGTGCTGGCCTCTCCTTTCCCACCTTAGAGAGACACGTTAAGAGTGTTGTGTGTTCACTTAAAGTGAGAGCTGAGACAAACAAGACTGACAGTGAGACGGCTCATACACAAACACAGAGAAACAGATTTTTAAAAGGGGGGAGAGGGGGGAAAGAAAAAGGGCACCTTCTCTTTCTAAAGTCACACTTTAGAAATCACCCCCCTTTCTAAAGTTAAACAGAAATCTACTTAACTTTAAACTGGAAGCCAAGCTAGCTAGCAACACCCAATGAAATTGTGTTGCCCAGTATTTAACTTTAAACTGGGACCGAGCCAAGACACACACACACACCTGAGCAAGGAGACACATTTGTTTTTTGGTAGTAAGATGGCTCATGCACCAGCCAGAACAAAGAAGTACAAACCGCAGGCTCTGAACATGCGGAAGAGCTTTGCTAAGGGGCTGATGATAAGAGCAATTTACCAAGGGCTTTGCTTTGATAACAGCTTTGCCACTGGTGGGTTTAAGAGTTTAAGCACAGCTTCACAAATGGCTCTGCATTGGACAGACACCCCCCACGCTCTAATTCACGACTCAGCACGGTGTGGTTTTTGTTTTGTTTTTTTGTTTTTAAAAAAACCTCCTTGCAGTCTCTGCTGCAGCCGAACCATTCACACATACACAAAAATGCTGGTTTTTCTAAATACAGTCAATTTCAAAATGCGCTTAAATAAACTCATGCACTATTCACACCATTTTTGGGGCGCATTTGTGCAATTTTACAGAATGTGCCTTTGGCATTCACCCAATTCTGGTATACCCGCAAATC
>QEPC01004881.1:0-14259 GCA_003113815.1 Sphenodon punctatus | reverse complement strand
CTCCCCCCCGCCATGGATTAAATAGAAGCTGCCGCAAGAGGAAGCTCTAGTCAGTTTCATGTCCGTTTCATATCAGTTTTGGATTAAATAGAGAAGCAGCTGCAAGAGGAAGCCCTAGTCAGTATCATGTCAGTTTCATGTTGGCTTTGCTCTGTCTGCTCCCCACCGCCTCTCCAAGTGGCGGGAGCCTTCCAGCCAGCCACGGAACCCAAAATATGCATTGGAGTGACATTCCTGCCACAGGATTGATGTGGGTCATTTCAAATGCGCGGTTGCAAAGGTAGGTTTTGGCTGCCCCCAAATGTGCTTGAAAAACAAACGGAAGGACTGCTAAATAAGTGCATAGAGTCATTCCCACATTGTTATAATATGCGGGGGAAAGAAAAAAGCACTTATCTCCTGGATGTGGGAATGTGCCAGTCTTTTGGGAACTAGCTCGTGTTTCTCCACGCCACTTCGAAGAGTACCGCTCTGTCTTCCACTCCTCCTAAAGAGACTGCTACAGCCAAACCCCTGGGCTCACACACTCCTCCAAGCTGGTCAGTGCTGGCTGCTGGGCATTATTTTTAGGGGGAGGAGGGTGGGGAAAAATCACTCTGAGTGAGCATAGTGTACCAGGTTGGAAGCAGAGATATTTTCTCCAACAAGGCCACAACATACTGAGGTTGAACACACCATGATTCTTGCTTCTCAATTTTGGACTCAAACAAGCCAGGATCCGGGATTCTCATCAGGATTTGAGAAAATTGGGAATTCAGTTTTCAGCCCTAATAGACCCTCCATATCCTCCTTTTTCTCTCTCACCTTCAGACACAATCAGGTTCACTGTTGCACTGACCGCAGCATTCATGGTTCGAACCATAACCCTGTATCTCCCAGCGTCCTCTGGCTGCACGTCTTGGATCACCAGTATGCCATTTGGGTAGACGTCCGTCAGATGTCTATATTTCTCTGCCAGCTCCTTCTTCACTTGGCATGTTCTTGGCCCACCACTCGTGAGAGCTCCTGCTACAGTTATCCAGCGTATATACCAGGACAGGAAGACTTCCATTATCCACGATGAAATCCCACTTGATGTGAACAAAGTCCCATAGACCGAAGTTCACAGATTGAAGGGAGAAGGAAAGCACAGCTGTCTGGCTGATGATGGCGTAGACTGGATAACTCAGCGTGATTACAGACAACGTGGAAGAGGGACTTGAGTGTAGGAGGAGCGGAGAAGAGCATTCAAAAGAGGCTTGAGTATATACAGCTGACATGAATCGCTTTTTTAAAAATGTGTGAAGTCATTGTCTTAGTATACGATAGAGTGTAGGATAAAGGCTATGGTACAAAGCAGAGGTGGAACTCTAAAAATGGGTCTAGCCTTCAAGAATATGCCACTGGAACCAATAGTGGTCTGGTATTAATAACTAATATCCGTTTCAGTTATTTTGGAGAATTTTGGGGTTTTTACATTTGGTTAATATATCATGTATTTCGGTCAGATAAGCACTGAAATAAATAAAATATTGCACATGCATTGTTGCCAAAAGTGATGTAACTAGAGCTGAAGTAAGTTAGTGCCTGCAAAAATGGGTACACCCATCGGATTCCCAGTTCCCAGATAGACTCAAAATATTGGGGACTGATTGGTACCCAATTCGAGTATCCGATGTCCCAGAATGTCGACTTCTGATCCTGATTTTTCAGTTGTCCATCCCAACTTACCAATTGGTAATCGGAAAAATTGGTACTGAAAATTACTGACCCACCACAACCCATGGGCACGTTCAAGTCTCAATCAGAAAGAGTCAGTCTTGAAGACCCCAATAGAACCAAATGGCACAGAAGTTGTGTGAGCTGTTGTGAACGTCATTCCATTTCGTCAGCTGTCATAGGGAGGCCTTAGTTTGTGGGTAGAGTTTGGAAAGTTGCCATCACCATTTTTTCCAGCCTGACTTCTAATTATTTAATTAAATAAATAAATAGAGTTAAAAGGTCTCCTAGTCCATTAATGCCATTTTGAGTTGGGCCGATGCCTCGTATTTTAAAGTAGAGGAGAAGCAAGTACACAATGAGATGAGCAAATCCATTGACTCTGAACAATGGAACTTGAAACAAACAAAACCGGTATCGAATGCAGTCGTCCAACTCATCTTTGTTCAATTATCTGTTTTCGTCCTTTTGTGTCATACGTGTTTTGTTTGTTTTGTTTAGTTGGTCATTTGTCCGGTGCCAGTTTTTACCCCGCCCATTTCATTGTTACCGGTGGAAACAAACAAAACTGGAAACAAACAAAACTGGAAATGAACTCAACTGAAAACGAAGGAAAACAAACAAAATAACTGAAATTGTGAACATTTGGTTGCTTGAGCATCATGATAAATGTTGTTCAGATTGACTAAAGCCAAACCAAAAAAATTAAGAAAAAACCCTACCCAAAACTGTGACCTAGGGGTGAAACAGGCAGCTAAATTCTCAAGAATTTCACCGTCTCAGGAACCAGGATCAGTTTCCTGACCATTACCCAATACCGATGTGATTTCTTGATTTTTGCAGTGCTGCGAGATACCGTCCCAATTTACTGACTTCCTGCTCACCTTTTACCATGTACTGTTGTGTTCATCTGTCGCAGTGCAGAAGGTACCATATACTTCCAGGTTTCTGTTTATTGCTTCTGCATTTCTGAGCCAATTGCTGTGTGATTAGCCCGCTCTTTAACCTCCATTCCATTTCCTCCAGTCAGAATTATTGTTGTATGTTGTTCCTTTTGCTTTGACCAATCTGCAACTGAATTGCAGATTAGTAAAGCAATCTGCATACCAGCCAATGAGTGACAACGAAGCTCAGGAAAAATGGAATACAGAGATGATCAAAGAAATGCGGCATTACATCAGTATTACCTCCTGGGATTTGAAGTTGATATCAAAGCAGTAAACATCAAAGTGGAAATGTGATTCAGGTAAGCATCCATAAATGAAGAAGTGAATTGTCAATCGAGACATTACCGAGTACCAAGAGGTTCTCAATTTGATCAAGTTGGTACAGGGAACCAGGATTTCAACAGAAATTCCCATTTTTGCCAAATCCTGTTTCAGTCCTACTGTGAACCTTTATTCTGCTACCCATGTCAGCTCTAGTTTTAAAGGATGCTCCATATGCTAGAATTCCAAAGCCCCATGACGGAAGGGAGTCTGGTCCCCTCCACATCCTTATTATGGATTGCCTCTTCCACGGTCCCATAGAACAGAGCCTTAGGGCTCTAAAGCGGCCAGTGTTTGACCCAGCAGGTCTGCTTCTCAGCTGGGCAGCCCCCTCAACATTATAAGAATCACTGAGAAAGTCAGCTACCGAACCCCACGTACAGTGTTTCTTCCCCAGCTCGAACCACACATTCACACCTTCTAGATAGGTTCAGTGTTTGAACATAGCTGTGGTTTTTTCCATTCCTGCAGTTTGCAAAAGTGGGTTTTCTGCAAAGCTACATTCATGGCAGAGGTTTTGTAAACAACAGAAATTCTAGCACAGAAATGAATTATTATTATCCTATGATAATCTAGTTTCTGATTTCCCACCTTGCTTTAATGGAAAGGTTTTGAGATCAAAGGGAATGCAATAATGGCACAGATCAACGGTCCAAACATCCTGTCTCTGACAGTAGCTGGCTTCAGAGAAGTTCACAATCAAGTTGTAAATGCAGTGATCCATTTCCTGTTAGCCACCCCCAACGCTGAGGCTGGGAGATTGTGACTTGTGCAAGGTCACCCAGTAAGTTCATTAGTTAGGTTGATATTTGAACCTTGGTCTCCCAGGTCTAAATCTAGCAACTTATCACTACACCACACTTGCTCCCTTGACTAGTAAAAGCTATTAAAATGGGCCTGTCCTCTAAAAATATAACCAATCCTTTTTTTTAAATTCCCCATTATGCTTTTGGCTTTCGCAGTATCCCCTGGCAATTAGTTCCATAAGCTAATTGTGCATTAAGTACAATTTTGTTTATTTCAAACCTGCAAACAATAAATTTCATTGGGTGTCCCCAGTTCTAAAATGATGAGAAAAGGGTAAATAAATAACAGCTCCCTATATTTACCGGCTGTATACCACTCAGGATTTTGTAAACCTATCCCTGCTCATCTCACCTTTTCATAAGATTCTAAGTTGCAGCTGGACACAAGAAAGGTATTAGCAAGCAAACAGAGGGAATTCAGAGAAAAGCATCCAAAAGAATTTAGAGGGGCTGAAGAGATTGATTTGTGGGGAGAGAATAAACTAGCAAAAGGAGCCAGATCCCTTTCAAGTTGCCATCCATCCAAGCATTCCCCTGCGTGCCCCCAGCCTCCTGGGCAAATGAAAGAAGGTGGGGAAATATCCCAGGAGTGCTCTCTCCTCCCAGCTCTGTTGGGGCTTTGCACTGTGCGCAGGAGAGGGGAAAATTCAGTTTCATTTTGCAACTCCCTTATATTTATTGCCACTTTACCTACCCACTAAAGCTGGCCCTGCACCCAGGATTGTTGTGGAGTCTCCAAGAATGAAAGATTAAACTCTATGACATTTGCTGCTGTGAGCTCCCAGGAGGAAACTCCTACGGAATTCTCAAAATGGACATTGAATCAGACAGAGCTTCTGAATATTTTGGGGGTTGGGGGAGATTTTCCCTTTTGCTGGGAAAACTGACATTTTGTTCTCTTTCATTCCAAACTGGAGTTGAAAGTTGTTTCTCTTGTCCGTATATAAGCAGGGCAAGGGCATTTCTGGGAGTAAGGCTGCAGACCCGGTCGGTGAGCCAGATGGACAGTTAGCTCGAGCGTCAGTAGCAAGGGAATCAGCGGAGGCAGGGTCAAAGGAGAGTGTAGGGTCAAACCGAGTGGTCAGTTAGCCGAGCGCAGCAGCAATCTGAACAAGGTTACAGCAAATGGAGAGCAGGGTTGGCGGCAGGAACTAGGCATGGTGAGGGTCTGGACTCTGGAGACATGGGGGGGGGGGGGCTGTGCCAGGAAGGGACCAGTTGGAAAGCTATGGACAACTTACAGCCTACTGTTTACATAGGGGGGAAAAGAGGAAGTGCTGGGTACTTCCCTTGTGGGCCCCAGCCCTGATTGGCTGAGGCCGTAGCGCACTCTAGGGTACCAGAGCCAGTGCTACCTGTGGTCAATCCAGTGCTGTGACCAGAGGATGCCTGGGGTTCAATGCTGGGATGGGACTGATGGTGATGGGTGACACTGGAGGAACAGACTCTAATGCAGAAGATGACATTGGCTCCCACGACACTTGCAATCAAGAAAGAGAGCGGGGAGCCACTGGGGGTTCCATTGGATCAGGATGAGGTGGAAGGCCAGGTTCACTGGGGTGGGGAGGGTTGCCAGTGGAACTGAGACCACCAGGGTAAATGTGGCAGTGTCACGGTGGGGAGCAGGGCAGGGGACCACGAGAGTTGCCGGGGGTGGCAGGGGCCACTGTGGGAAGGGGTTGGATGGCCAGATATGCAATGTTTTCCTCTAAAATGTGCATATTATTTATTTATTAAAATATCTGATAGCCTGCCCCTCCTGTCAAAGGCACATCGGGGCGGCTTAGAATATATAAAAATATAAAAACACACATATAAAAAATACACAACATAAAACATCTGAAAAAACGGGAGAAAACATCCCACCCCCCACCCCCCGAAGGGGTGTCAAACCCATAAAAGGCCATATCTGGTCACACTAGGAAAGGGGGCAGTGAGCAGGCTGCTGGGACACTGGTGGCAGTGCTCAATGAAGTGATCCCCAGGGTAGAGAGAGGTCAATGGGTCAAGGGGATGACTGGAAGCAAGGAGGCAGCAGTGCTCACCGGAATTGGGCAGCAGGAGAGCGAGGCACGCACAGCGGTTCAGGAGGTGGAGCCTGGCAGGCTCATCAACTGTTCTGCAGGTGGGTGGGGACAGGCCAGCCACTCAGCATTCTGCATGTTTGCCACGCCCTGCCCCTTGCACGTAGGCCCTGTCCCCCAAACCTCTGGGCCCTTGGGGGCAGCGGGAGGAGTAGTGTCACGGGATGCAGCTGCACCAGGGGTTCATGAGCACCGCTCTGTGTCTGTAGTGGGATGGGGGTTCTCATTCAGGAGCAGGCCTAGCTGCTGAGATACTGCACAGAGTCCCATGTTCCATCCCCCAGCAATTCCCCCCCTTTGTGCCTTCTATCACCCGAGGGTTGGCCTGACCCCTCTTCCCTTCTGTTGTGCGTAGGCAGCCTCCCCTCTGTTCACCACTGGACTCACTGGCTTCTATTCTGTCAGCGCCTGTCACTGCCGGGCCGGTTTCCCTTTTTTACCTCTCGTGGCCAGTGAGCTAGCTGTCCCCCTGTTACCTTCTCCCATAGATGGGTTTGTTTCTGTTTGCGTCGTTAACAGCCTCGTCTGCTCTCTGTTCCCTTCTGTTACAGGGGAGCTGAATTCCACACTCTTATCCTCCATCACAGTTGGAAACTCATCATTTCTAGGTCTCTCTCTCAGTGGAGTATTGGTTTTCCCTTTATGAATCTCTGTCACCGCTGATGATCTGATTTCCCTTCTATTACCTTCCGTGACAATCAGCTCCACTAGTGCTGTGCCCATCTCATCCAAGCTGTGCCCTGTTATCTGGTAGGTTCCAGCGTCTTCTGGCCTCACGGCCCTGAGCACCAGTGATGCATTCTGGGAAATGTCCACCCTCTGCTGATAACGTTCCCCTTGCTCCAGGCTGTGTTGGCAGGTGCGCTCCCATGAGCCCTGGGTTCTGGTGCAGCTGTCCACCATGTAGACAAGGACAGGACGCTTCTGTGTGATGAACTCCCATCTGATGTGGTAGAACTCCCACTCTGGTTTCTGGATGTGAAGAGAGACGGGCAGGACAGCGGTCTGACCCAGGAAGACCCTCACTTGTCTCTGGGGTGTAATTAGAGAGAGTGGGGCTGAGGTACCTGCATTGGAGAGAGAAGGGTTTCTGCAGTGAATGAGTACAAATGCCTCTCCGCATTTGTCATGTAAAACTTTTTCATTAAGTACTTTTGCATGAAATAAATTGTGCAATCATTTTGGTTCTGCTGAGTTTGTTTTGTTTTAAATTTCTCAATCAGATAAAAATTTAGGGACTTATTCCAGAAAACTATGTTGGTTTTTATTCTCCTGATTTTGTTGTTGACTTTTTTTTTTTTTTTAAATAACTCTGAAATATCTCATGAGATTTTCTGGGGAAATTGTGCAAATTTTCAGCTCTGAGATTTTAACTTTAAAAATAAGAAAGTTCCAAAATTTGGTGAGATTTTCTGCAGCTGAGGAGAGAAATCACCTTTTTTTACTCCTGATTTTTTTTCCTGAAAACAATGTTTATTTTTTCCTTAAAAAAAACAACAACACTGAAAAAAGTAAAAAATCTGGTGAGATCTTTGGGGGAAATTGTGCAATTTTTAATTCTTAATTTATTTATTTTAAGAAAGTGAGATTTTGGACAAACTAAAAAAATAATAATTCTACTGATTATTTTTTTTCACTTTCTGGGGAAAATGGCGAGACGTTGTTTAATTTATACATTTCCAGCACCGAAGACTACAATTTTCCATTTTTCACTGAGTGGATTACAAGAATTCCAAAATTTGCAGGTTTTGGAAACTAAAGTATATCTGAAGCCAATTTAAAACATTTTAGGGAAGAGTAATATGAAGAAAAAAAAATTAATTCATAGTTTTAGCAATTAATGTCTTAAAATTTCACTGTTTTAAAATGTATAAAAAACTTCAAAAGTGAAGATTTCCATTTCTTAGAGGCCGTTTTTACATGGACTGTGTCTGTGTCCCTTTACACAAAGGGAGTGTAAAGGGACACAGACACACACCTCCATCCATCGTGGCAAAACACCCACCCCCGTCCATGTAAAAACGGCCACTCTAACACGGATAAAATGGGTGTTACATTTTATTATACATGTTGCAGGGCTGCAGGTGTGCTCTATGGGTGCCCTGCAACACGTATAATAAAATGTAACACCCATTTTAAAGAGTGTCTGTGTGAAAAGGGCTAAGGATGCAGTGTGCACGGGCAGTAAGTGGGGGGTGCTTGCACTCTCCCACCTAACACACATCCCCACACACACCCCACTCATCAACACGCACCGAGGAACCGGCAGTTGCCGGTTGAAAACGGCAGTTGCTCCATGCGTGATGAGTGGGGGGGTGCATGGGGACGTGTGTGCGGCCGTGTGCACAACCCACCTACTCACCGTGCACGCACCGGCGCCGCGCCCACAGATCCCACCCACCCAGCAGAGCCATGTAAAAACGGTCTAAGACTGGTTGCAGACACACAGAGCTGGGAGCTTGTTTTAGCCTCTCCCAAGCAGAAGTTGTAAGGGCTTGGGAGCTTAATATAGCAAGATACTTGAGACGCTCAGTTTGTGTGATTTACTAAAACAGAATGTTATGAGGCATCTTGAACACACATGGGCGACCAGTAACAGTCAATGCGAGGGGAGGGGGGGGCACAAGATGGGGGGCCGGGCAGAGGTTTCTATATTCGATAGGGTTTTTGAAAATCAGGGGGGGGGGGCACATGTCCCCTCCCCCCCGTTGTCTGTGTGATCACAGAATCCTAGTGCCTTCACAGGGAGACATCGAGTACTAAAGGACTCTTTGATCTAGCAGACGGTGGCAGGAAAAAACCCCCAGAGAAATTAAAGTTGAACAAAATCAGTTACAAACAACTGCATAGAAGATGGCTTAAGTTTGCTCCCCTTTTCACATGCTTTTCCTCCCCACTGCTGAAAAAAGACCATGCTTGAAGAATGGAACCCCAGCAACAACGGAAATGCACTCAAAGTTTCCGTTTACCATAACATCCCAATATATTTTTATCCCACACTCTCATCTCATTTCCTCCTCTATCATTCTGTGACCACGCTAGTCCTCAACATTTACAACCATAACCATGTAAGGGTAAGACTGCTGTCATCTTTTCTACTACCTCTTGTATGAACGTGTCTTCTAACCTGCCGCCTGTAACGGCCAGTGGAATTTTCACTGGTGCCCTAGGACAGCTGATGGGTGTGAAAATGTAAGGAAAGTGAGATGAACATTGGTGAAATTGTTCACAGGAAGTGTGAAAACTCTGAGCGTGCTTTTTTTGTTTTGTTTTGTTTTGTTTTTTCTCCTTGGGATTTGGAGGGAAAGGGTAAGCAAAATTAAGGCCAGTTCCACCCCAGGTTTCATTACAGTGAATCATCTCTATGTGCAAGAAAATATTTGCCAAGCCACTGCCACTTATTTTAGGTCCTTGGTTTAGTTTTTTCAAGAAGTTTTTGAACTGTAAATTTACTTTCAAATGACTTAAGATGGGATTTGCCAATGTTTGCAATTTTCCAAGCAAGATTAGCCACCTTTCTACAAAAAACAAACAAAACCCAAACAACTTTAGCTGGGTACACATTGGGTAACACACTAAACCCCGGACCGGGATCCGTCCCGGCCCGTGATCAGACCGGCTGTCCTTTAGACGTGCCGGCCTGATCTCTACCGGGGTTCGGGGAGGGGCTGCGCGGGGAGGGGGCGGGGCTGCACGACGCGATGTGCGGCCGCTCAGCCCCGCCCCCCCGCATTCCCTCGGCCGCCCGCCCATGGGGAGATGGGCGGGCATAGCAGCCAATGAGGCCGCTGCGCCCGACCCCGTCCCGTGGTTGGGGCCTGATTCTGGGATGGGACTGGCAAGCAGACGTGCATCGCTGCCATTGCCAGCCCCGTCCGGATCGTGGCCAACCTAACCATAGTTCTGGAGGTGAAGCCGACCCCACCTCCAGAATCGTGGTTAGCTTTGAACCCCGCCAGAGATTCACTGTGGTGAACATCTGGCGGGGCTCAAATAGACGTTACGGCGATCACAGCCACCGCCCTGAATCCACTGTGATTCAGAGTGGTTGACTGTGATCACATAACATCTGAAATTACCCATTAGCAAGCTCAATATAACTATAACCAGGAAACGTTAATTACCTGATGTTATACAGCGGATTAGGTAGTTGATATATTTATTTATTTATTTATTCCATCATTTATATCCCGCCTCTCCTTCCTAGGCAGCTCGAGGTGGCTTACAAAAATTAAAATATTTTAAAATAGATATAAAATACATAAAAGGGAGGCATAAAAAATAAGAAAATAAAAAACCTATCCTCCCCACCCACCCTTCACCCACCTCCTTCACCAAAGGCCTGGTGGAACAGCCAGGTCTTGCACTGTTGCCGAAATGGGGCAAGGTCCGGGGCCACCTGGGCCTCCGCCAGAAGGGAGTTTCACAGCCTGGGTACCACCACTGAGAACACCTTCTCCATTGTAGCCCCCAGCACCACCTGGGGGACATCAAGAAGGGCGCTCCCGGCGGACCGCAGGGGTCAATCCAGGGCACGGAGAGTGAGGCGGTCTCTCAGATAGGAGGGGCCCAGACAGTATAGGGCTCTGTAGTTCAGCACCAACACCTTGAATTGGGTCCGGAAGACTATCGGCAGCCAGTGCAGAGCTCGGAGCACTGGTGTAATGTGTTCCCGGCGACCCATCCCCATAAGGAGACAGGCCGGCACATTCTGCACCAGCTGCAGTCTCTGGACCGTCATTAGGGATGGGCGAACAGATTGCAGTTCGGGTTCGGCCATTCGGTTCGGCTGCGTTCGGTTCGTCTGTTCGGTTCGGCAGTTCAGTTAGTTCGCCGGGTTCGGCCGTTAGGTTCGGCCGTTCAGCCGTTCCGTTCGGCCATTTGGCCATTCGGAAAATGTTGTTATGGGTGTTTTTGTTGTTTTTTATATGGTTTTTTGTTTTTTTATTGGGTTTTATATGGTTTTCTTCTGTTTTTTATTTGGTTTCTTGGTTTTTATATGGGTTTTTTAATTTATTTTTTTTATCTAACATTATATCTATCTATCTACACTAAATCTAACTGCTATTAACTATTCTAAATGCTATGAACTAAATGGATTATCTAATAAGTACACAGGCCTACTCCTACAAACACTAAAACTAAATCACTAACGCTNGCCAACAGTGCCCTTGTCATGGACGGATCATTATCTCCTCCAGGCCAGTATCCTGGCGCATGTTGGTCCCTGGGAGGGTGCAGAGCCAGTTTGGTTGGTTCACCCCCAGAGGCTTATGAAACCAGAGAGGTTCTGAAATTCTCTGGGGGATATTCCCTCTGATCTCGATAGCTGTTCACTCGAGGACCTCATGACCTTTTGGAATTCTGTGATGATGGAGACGATTGACCGTATGGCTCCCAGGTGTCCACTCCTGAATCGTCGATAATGCAGGTCCCCGTGGTATACGGAGGAGCTGTGGCAGATGAAGCAAGAAGGGTGGCAGTTAGAGCGATGGTGGTGTCGTTGTCATTCTGAAGTTGAACAATTGCGACACAGAGTCTGGTTATGTACCTACGACGTGGCGGTCTGACATTAAAGAAGGTTTTCTGCATCCACTAAGTCCCGTCTGGCTGAGCTTTTCTGGGTGGTGAGGGGGCTGGTCAGTCCGATGTCCCTCTATCTGGATCCAGAGTTATCTAATGATCACTGTCAGGGGCGTAGCTATCATTGGACAAACAAGGACATTAGTCCCAGGGCTTGTACTGACTGGGGGCCCAATATCCAAGGTAACTAAACCACCCTTCCCCCCCCCTTTTTTTCTTTTTTTAAATTGCCACCTGAGCTGGCTGGGGGCCCTTCCAGCTGCTGCATGGGCCCCCGCCCTGCCCATGGTTGCAAC
Source organism: Sphenodon punctatus (assembly GCA_003113815.1). Classification (NCBI taxonomy): domain Eukaryota; kingdom Metazoa; phylum Chordata; class Lepidosauria; order Sphenodontia; family Sphenodontidae; genus Sphenodon; species Sphenodon punctatus. The sequence goes on along the minus strand of QEPC01004881.1, from coordinate 2,524 downwards.
ATTTGGCATTTTTACACACACGTTAAAGTTCCAGATTTTTCACTCTTCTGGGTTTACAAGTACACAAGCAAGTTCCGGATACATGTTTCACGCACACACTGCTCTGAGGCAGTTCCTGGATGCATAAAGTAGTCGCAACTGTAGACGTGGCAGGCTGCCATGGAAACCAAGTGACCACAGCTGCCTGGAGCAAAGCAGTTTACCAGGAGAACTTTTTACGCACAAAAGTTCTGGGAGAAGTTCTACACAGAAGTTCAAAGATCCAGATGTTTAAGATCTGGGTGAGTGATATAGACACACAGAAAGTTCAGGATGTAACAGCAAACATCCCGGAGAAATGTGTGTGTGTAAACACCCATTGTGTCTGACACAATGTTGCAACCTCAGGCAGGGAGGGGTGGGGCCTCATGCAGCAGTCTGCGCCAGGTTGGGTGGCTATACCTCCCCTTTAAAAGAGGATGCTTATGAAAAATACACAGTGCAGGGCTGCACTGGAAGCAATGTGGCCCTGCAACATGTATTTTTCATAAACGTCCTCTTTTAAAGGGGAGATATGGCCAGCCTAGCATTAGGTCAGGTCACAGTCACAAGCCTCGCAGCTCGGCTTGCCCCCTTGGTGCTGCATCACGAAGGAGGAGTTCTGCTCACAAGTCCAGACCGAGTCTGGGCAGGGGTGGCTCGAGGGAGGCCCAGCCCGAGTGGGAAGGTGCCCGGTGGCGGCTCCACTCAGTAAGGGAACCGTAGCCAGGCACCTTCCTGCTCCGGCGCTCCCCGCATCAAGCCGGACCAGCCTGCCCAACCAACCTCCGGCCTCCAGGACTGGCCAGGTTGGCCGGGGCAACAACAGCACTGCTGCTGGCTGCGCTTGGCCACAACGATGGATGGGCCCAGCAGCCGGCCCCCAGCAGTACGCCGCAGACTCTGCAGAGAGCAAGTAAGTCCTGAGCACCAGCAGCCCAGCGCCCCTAGGCCGGCTGGCGCCTTCACCACCAGCAGGAAAAAATAGGGGAGGGGCCCAGGGACATTTCTTGTCCCTGGGCCCATCCCAAGCTAACTATGTCCCTGCTCTACACAGCCTCAAGATGGAGATCCAGGCAAAGCTGTGGATCGAGGAGTACCCGCAGATGCCGAACCTGAGAGACCAGTGCGGGACGAACCCCATCAATGATGGAGGACATCACACCCACCGCCCTCCCCACCAACATCACCTCTGTCTTGTCAGGATTTAGTTTCACACGGCTCACCCTCATCCAATCCCCACAGCCTGGGAAATCTCTTCAATGTTCAAGCTATCAATATTCTCTTCCGAAATTAAAATTTGCAACAGACTTGATTGGGTTTTCTCTATCTCTAATGTCTTGTACACTACCCGATCTTTCCACCCAATCTCCATCCCCCCCGACAAGCAGCAATTGCTGCGACATAAACCCCAAGTTGTCTTTACTTACCTATGAAAGACCAGTAACACATGGATCATTGTGATGGGAGGACACACAATTGTGTATCACGCAAACCTTGTCCAAGCCACAAACTCATTCACACCTCAAACTTCACAGACACAAAAGTATCTTCTTCAGGATGAAAGCCACGATCTGCTTTTTAATCCGATCCTGTTTTTAAAGTAATTTCTTGATGAGGACATCGCCAGTGCTTACAAGTTAATTAAAAGTAAGCCCTTCCCCAGGTTTCCTCTCTGAAACTGTGCTTAATGCGATGGCCACTCAGAGTCTCAGTGACAGAGGAAGTGGTTTAGTGATGCCCATTGCAAGTGTTCTGTGATCTAATTCAGCCACTCAGTAGCAGACCAGAAATGGCCACCAACACCTTTTCAGAGAATTGTGGTCTTCAAGCAGACAGCAGTGGAAAAATTGATCAAGTCCTGAAATTATTGGTAACAGAGTGCAGTTCCTGGCATTACTCTGCTGCTGCTGCCCTTGCAGTTGTATGTGAATGGGTTCAGTGCTATCTTTTATTGGTCCAGGCCGGGACAGAACAATGGTCCATCTAACCTAGTATCCCATCTCCAACTGTGATCAGCACCAGATGTATCAGTGAAACATCGGGTGCTGATCACAGTTGGAGATGGGATTCAGAAAATCTGAATATGCGGAAACAGAAGCAGGCACTAGGGTATGTGTTAGAGAGCTTGGTTGCTGGAGGGATTATATCATCCATATCACACTCTGTCATTCACTCTCAGCATCTGGCAGCCACAGAGGGTTAGAGGTTTCCTGAACATGGGATTGGATCCACTGAGATTTTCTTGGTTGATATTTATTTATTTATATAATTGATTGATTTATATAAAATTTTGTATCCCACCCCTCCTGCCCACAGGGCAGCCCGGGGCAACAAACAACAATATAAATGATAAAACAATACAACAATTTAAAAGTTAAAACTGCACAAAACGCAGGGGAAAGACCCTCGCCAAAGGCCTGGCGGAACAGCCAGGTTTTACATACACGCCAAAATAACAGGAGAGTGGGAGCCAACCAAGCCTCCTCCGGGAGCAAGTTCGAAG
>QEPC01004877.1:427722-438664 GCA_003113815.1 Sphenodon punctatus | reverse complement strand
GGGGGGGCGGAAAAAATACATGGAGGGGGACTGGCAGTGGATCTTAAAAGCACCTGGTGAATAAATATGTCTTTAGGGGCTTTTTAAAGGTGCAGGAGCAGCTGAGAGAAACCTCTGGCGCAAGCGAGTTCCGTGCTGAGGGGCCTGGCCCAGTAAAGGCCCGGTCGCCCACTGTCATAACGCGCAGTGGTGGTTTCCGAGCGCAGATAGGCATCCTCTACACAAGAAGGGTCATTTTCCACCCAACATCCTGTTGTCCTGTGGAACTCACTGCTGCAGGATGTTGCATAGACCTGTGGTTTTACCGGGTTCAACAAAGAAGGGGTAAGAGAAGGACAATAGGAGCGGGAATGTTGGAGAGGTACGGTACCCCTACATCTCTCTTGCTGCCAGCCACTGGGAGGGGGTGAATTGCTGTCCTGATGGTGGCAGGACATGGGCTTCCTGGGGGGCATTGAGCTGGCTGTGTGTCGCCCCCCGCTAAGCCTGCCTTTCTCCCTGCAGCTCCGAGAGCACCCGCTGGAGACCCACATCCACCTGGTGAAACGGAAGGGAAAACTGCACGTTACCAAAACCGTCTCAGAGGGAGAGGTGAGGGCAGGCGTGGCGTGGGGAGCGTTGGGCACCCGCATCTCAGGCAGGGAGACCAGGACAGGGACTAGTATCTCTGTAGCTTCATGCCTGCAGAGTCCCTGAGGCGCCCCACAGCGAGCCAGCAGGTGGCGCTGTCGTCTGGTCCAATCAGGGAGTCAAACTGAAATGGATTTGGATTCGGTTCAGATTCCGATGCATTCAGTTCGGGTCAAATGAAGCGCCAGCTCCAGATACCAAGTGGATCAGTTACTGGTTTAAAATAAATTTCTTTCACCCACCAAATGGAAGTAAATTGAAAGAAAGAAACTTAAAATTGAAAGTAATTTTTTGTTTGTAAATATTTATTTTAACTTTATTTACATGAGTAATGTACTCTGGGGGTCTTGTCATTTTAACATCAACAACAAGATTGTATTTGTTTAGCCTTAGGCCATAACAATATACATGAAATACAATAACATAACAAGACAAACAAAAATAAGAACAATGCGGTCATGTTTATACAAATAATTTATGACACCTCATTCACAAAAACAATCATAGTTTATCAAGCCAGCCCTCCCGTATCATACCCTTCTCACCTCAATAATATCTCAGCCAAGATCCCAATGAATGGCAAGGAAATGTACCGTGGGGAAGTATCCCCATACATCACTGATACACTCTCATGAAACGTACAGAGTACCTTGCCCTTCCTGGGGCTTGCGGTGGCATGCTTGGCCCCTGTAGAAATGCAGACCCCCTAGTCTGCATACCCATTCTTAAATAGAGGGGCAGACATACCACCTACATGCTAGGTTATCAATACCATCAGAGAGAGAGACACAGTGTGAAAGGAAAATGCGAGATGATATCAAAATGCCTTGTCCTTCCCGGGGCTTGCGACGGCACGCTTGACCCCTGCTCTACGTAATCCCACTTAAACTTCCCCAAGTAGGGTGCTTTGATGGGCAAAGCAAGCAAAATAACATTTACCGCAGGAGACAGCCATGACCATTACAAAACAAATCCAAAACAATATAATAAATTCCGACCTCATAAACAAACATCAGTGACATATAACATAATAATAATGAACAAAATTTCCCACGGCCAGAAAAAACATTGGAATGTAATATCAAACATACAAACAAAACCAAAATAGTTAAGTATAAACATTTTAACTTCTTTTCTTGAAACTCATTGGCAAATGAGTCCAGCTTACTGAGCCAGTGTGGTGGAGGGGCTAAGGCACTGGGCTTGGCCCTGGAAAACCAGGGTTTGAATCCTGTCCTAGCCATGAGCTCATTGGGTGGCCTTGGGAAAGTCACAATCTCTTGGCCTCAGTTCCCCATCTGTAAAATGGGACTCTGTATGTTGGTCTGTCCCTGTGTTTCCATTACATTTGACCATCTTAGATTGCAAGCCCACTGAGCAGAGAACTGTCTCTAATAATAAAAATTGTAAAGCACCAGGTACACTGCTGGTGCTATATAAATGCTTAATAATAATAATTAGCTGCTCCCTCCCTATTGGAGAGAAGCTTGATGGGGAAAAAGGGCTGTCCGTGATGTAGCCCCGCTCTTTACAGAGCATCATGACTTTGCAGGGGCTGGGGCACGGGGACTGCCACTCCGAAGTAACCACCCCCTTTTTGAGTGTAATGATCTCCCAATACTCTGTAGGGGGCGGAGCCACATCAGAAGGGAGGCAGGGAAGTTTGTGTGGCTGCGGCTGCCTCTTTCAGAGAGGACAGCCCCCACCCCGGAAGCCGGATTTTGGGGTGGGTTAGTGTCTGGGTCCTAACCCAGTGTAACCCAGAGCGGTTGCAACCCTACTCAATCTTGGGATTTCCTTTCATTGCTAGGGAGCCAGTACCTTCCTCCTTGGCCTTGAAGAGTCATTCTTAATTGTGAAACAAGGGAGCTCTCCTTCTCCTCTCTCCCCCAGGGAAAGGAAGCTTGAGAGATGGAGCAATCGGTTTCTGGATCCCCTGGGGTTGAAATTAATATTCACGGACATTAGCCACATTTTCCGAGAGCGTTCCCAAGAGCCAAGGGATTCAGCCACAGCGCTTTCGTTTTCCAGGCGGCTTTTAATTTTTTTTTGCTATTTGTGTTTGGCTATTTGGTTATTGAATATGATTGAAAATTGAATACAATTTGAAAATACCGATAGAATGATTGCAAATACCCCCAAGCAAAGCCACAAGCTGCGAACCAGAGGGTTTCAATGGGACTCCTCTGGAATAAGCGATTTGCGGATCGCCGCCCTAACGGGAGTGACTCTCCAGACGCAGCAGGCGCAAGTCGTGTTTTGCCCTGGCACCGTTGGACCCAAATCGAGGCAGGCAAATCCATTTCACTGGCAGGTCCCTTCTAAGTCCTCGCTTCACTCCCTTCCCGTTCTAGTGAAGCAAAGCCTTCCTGGAATTCATCTCCTCTCTCTTTCTTCTGGGTTTGTGTGTGTGTTTATAATAAATCAGATCATCCTAGTTTGCCGAGACCAAGCCGTTTATGTTTAGCCAGTAACCCAAATTACCTTTTTGGAGGGCTGGGTTCAGTCAATAGGACACCGCTACGGTTACGGTTCAAGTGAAAATACCAATTCAAAACAGTGTTTCAGCTCCTGAAGAACCAGCTTCAGTTCGGTCCTCTAGCCAAATAGGTGGGGGTGGGGGGGTGGAAACTGACTGTCGGGAGCAGGGGACAGATCGCCCCGCTGTGACCTGTTGGGGACTTCTCCAAACTGACTGAGATTGGCCACTGTCGGAGACAGGATACTGGGCTGGATGGACCATTAGTCCGACCCAGGACGGCGCTGCCTGGGAGGAGGGGGCGGGTGCTGGGTACCTAGGGGGAAAGGCGAGTGTCTTCGTTGTTCCCCAGGAGTGGGGGGAAAGCCCCCCTGGCCTTACAAAGGGGTTCAGGAGTCTCCTGGGGCCAAATCTACAGCAGAGCAAACCCCCCATGCAGAGGGGACGCTGGTGGGGTTGGGGGCAGCTTTGCAAGGAGACCATTTGTGACACTCCTGACCCCAAGCAGCGAGGGGGATCGCTGGGAATGAGGATCAGGACGGGGCAAAGGGGACTGGCATCAAATAGCTCCCTGTCCCCGCTCCGCCTCAGCCCTGCTGAGAGCCACAGGGCTTTCCCGGGGACCCAGGGATGCTGCTGGGAGCCCCTAGAGCTCCTGCATCTCGAAACCCGGCCCCATCCACTTGACAGCGCAGCGCTTTATCTGCCACTAGAGGGAGACAGAGGCTGCGGATGGGAAGCCTGTCATGGGGATGGGGGGCTCTGGCCATGTGGGGCTGGCTGTCCCCGGGGGAAGCCGAGGGCCGGGTCCCCCACTGCTGTGCTCAGTGGCAGCGTCGGCTGGTTGTGCGTGCGTGTGTTTGGGGGGGGGGGGGAGATCTCCCTGGCCCCACAACGTGGGTGTCGGTGCCCCAGTTTGTGCCTCTCCCCACAGATGGAGGTCCACTCCCAGAGCTTCTCCTACAGCTGCCTGGCCCTGCGGGGTCTGGTCTCCGAGGCTGCCAACCTGCTGGTGCTGCGGGTGCTGGCGCGGCGGCGGGCAGTGCCGCAGGACACCGTCTTCCTGGCCTTCGACACCGAGCCGCACATCTGCCCCTCGAGCTACGTGAGTGCAGCGGCCCCCGTGGGGGGGGAGGGTCAGTAGCACGCGGCCGGGCTCTGCCCAACGGGACCGGGGGCGCCGGGCAGCGTCGAAGGGAGAATGGGCACCGACTTGGGACCCGGGAGGCCTGGGTTCAATTCCCTGCTCTGGACTCTCCCTGGGGGCATCTGCCACCTCTTGGTTCGCAGCCCCGAGCCAGTTGTGCCAGCCCCCCCCCCACGCTCCCCCCACCTCTCTCTCTCTCTCTGCCCCCCAGAGCACCCTGGGGCTCCAGACCCAGCCGGTGGGCAAGAAGGAGGTGGAGGTGTTTGTGATGGAGAGGGCCGTGCACCCCGTCGAGGGCGTCCCCATGAACTGGCAGTTCTACTTCCTCCCGGACGGGTAAGACGGCCCAGGCTGGTTGCCCAGGAGCACGAGGCCGGCCCCGCCAGGGCTGGACAATGGAGGTTAACGATGACTCCCCAGACTGGGACCGGCGCCTCGGCAGCCCAGTCTCCGCGCCAGAGACAAGCGAGTGCAGGGCTCCGTGCCGCCCTGATGCCCTACTTCCCGGGCACCATTCTGCGAGGTCAGCTCCTCCCTGCCACTCGCTGCCCAGGGACGGGCCCAGGGTCTCTCTCTGTCTGACCCTCTCACGTCACGCGGGAGCGTTTGATCCTGGGCAGCTGGTGGCAGCTGCTTTTTGTGGGGCAGGAGGGGCCCGAGCGCAGGATGAGTGGGGGACCGCCGGGGACCTTGTGCTGCCCATGGGGGTTTCCATGATACGATCGGAGCGGGGAGGCTGGTCGCTACCCAGCCCAGTATCCTGGGGTCCCTGGGCTGTGGCCAGACCCGGATCCACCCGGATTTAACCCCAGTGCGTGCCTCACCCCCAGGCTGGAGGTCAGGTTCTGCTTCCCCGTGGCCAGGGCATCGCACCAAAGCAATATGGGATCGCCGCTTGGCTGAGAGGGTCCATGGAGCAGAACTGAGCGGAGAGTCCTAGTGACAGAAAAACCCATTGACGTACCTCAGGGGGTCTGTAGCCCAGTGGTAACAACCCCACCCCCTGCCATGTGGGGTTGCCTGGGGGGGTTGGGGGGGCAGTAAACAAGGAGCTTTTATGAGCCATTCTCCTAAGACCAGAACTAGGGGACTCCCGGTTACATGAACAGGATTATGACAAACAGGGAAGTGCTGCTTCACCTAAGGTACCATTAATCTGTGGAACTCCCTGCTGCAGGATGCTGCAGAGACCCAGAGTAGAACTGCATCCATAGAAGGATGAATCGGTTCCTGGAGGACTGGCAAGTTAGTCAGGGCTTGGGTTGCTCTGGATAGGCCAGTGCCGGCCCCTGTCAGAGACAGGACGCTGGGGTGGTTGGGCCACATGCCCTTCCCGGCCTGCCCGGCACCCCCTCCCCCCACTGGACCTCTACAGCATCCTGTACCAGAGAGTTCCACAGACCCCCAGCAAGGCAGGAGCCCCATTAGCTGACGAGGCCTCTCTCTCCGCCCCCCAGGCACATGACCTGCCGCGTCCAGGTCGGCTGCCCGGTCACCATGCTGATCCAGAAGATGCCCGTTCTCATCGTCACGGGTAAGGAAGAGCCCCCAGTTTCCCCTAGCGGAGCCCCCTAAATTCGGATAGCGAGAGAATACGGGCATCGGGGGTCGAACAAATCGACTGCCTCTGCCCAGCTCCATGGTGCCCCTTTGCACCACCTGCTCTCCAGGAACTGCCCCAAACCACACCTGAGGGGCTCTACAGCGCCCGTCTCTCGGGGAGGCCTGGGACCAGCCGCTCCCACACGCCGGTGGGATGGACCGCCAGTGGGTTTTGCCGTCAGCAGATGGAGGGATCCCAGTTGCCACTGGCTCTGCTGCCTCCGCGCCAGTGGGCAGAACCTGGCAGGGTTTGGGTAACGGTTCTCCCCATGAGACCCCTTCCCACCCCTGCCCAGTAGGTGCAGCCCCACTGAGCAGGGTTTGCATGGGGGAAAGCGTTCAGGTTTTAACATTCCTCAGTGTTTAAGGAACACTTATGAAAAATACATCTTGCAGGGCCTACGTGCCCTAAGGTGCCAAGGCCGGCCCTGCAACATGCATATTCCCTAAGTGTTCCTTAAATATTTGCCTCCCGCTCGCTGGGTCTGAGCTCTCGGCCCGTAGTTCCTGCAACGCACTAGGGTGTATTAACCTGGGCTCCTCAAATCCTAGAATAGAGTCCCAGCGCTGGCGGGAATCCCCCCAAAGGCTGCCGAGTCCAGCCCCCCCTGCCAGTTAGCAGGATCTGCACTCCCTACCCCAGTGTTGAGAGATACCGGACTAACCCATCGGCAAAGACCTCCCGCTCTACATTCTCCCTTGGCAAATGATTATCCTGGGAGTTAGAATTCTTTTTCCTGACGTTTACCCTAAATCTCCTTTAATGCAAGCGCGTTCCCTCTGTCCTCGGTGACCAGAGACAACTGCTGGGCCCCGCGGGTCTTCGAGCCGCCTTGTCCCGATCTGCAAACTCTAATCCTGCCCCCCTTTCAATCTCCTAGTCTCCGTTCATTCAGCCTCTCCTCGTAGGGTCCCCTGCCCCATCCCGGCTGCTCTCCCCTCAGCTCCCCGCAGCTTCTAAGGGAGGCCCCCAGAGCTGGAGGCAGAGGGAGAAGAGACAACACTTCGGTCGATGCGACTCGGAATAGCATTAGCCATCGTAGCTGCTGCATCTCCCTGTTGACTCAATGGGAAGTGGGTCAGAGCGGGGGGCTGCAGGCAGGAGCTGCCCACCCTGGGGGACGCCCTCTCGGACCATAAAGACGCTGCCTGTGAGAGCCCTGTCCCCCCAGCTGTTCCAGGTGTGTACGCCTCAGACCTCACCCATGCGCGCTCTCTCCCTCCCTCCCCAGACGAGCCTGACCCTCGCCCCGGCTTTGAGAAGAAGCCCCTGGACTGGGAGGAGGATGTCCAGCTTTATTCCCAGTTCCTGGACAGGAAGGTGCGTCTGGGCAGGGCATACGGTGGCCACCTGGGCTCATTTTTAAGGAACACTTGTGGGACGACTACGCCGCCAACGCAGAGAGGCCCTGAAATATTTAGGGGGGGGGGGGCTCAGCCCCAGCCCCTTTGGGAGAATCTAGCAAGGCCGGCAGGATGGGGACTGGGATGGGGCTGCGGGGGATTGACACGATGGGGAGCAGTTGTGCTGGGGTCCAGAGAAGGATGGGAGCGGCGGTGTCGGGGCTGCCAGGGGCTTTGGGGGTGGGGTGGCTGAACTGGGAGCACTGGGAGGCTGGGGAGGGGCTGTGTTGGGGGGTTAGGGGGTGAAGGATGCCTCCCTCTGGGCCAATCAGCGAGCAGAGGCGGGGCCTGTCTCTCGTTGCCAGGAGGAGCTCCAGGCCAGCCATGCCACCTACGAGCGGTGCCACCCGGAGCTGCGGGCGCTGCTGACCGACTTCCTTCAGTTCTTGCTGCTGCGCAAACCGGACGATGTGATGGTCTTCGCCGCCAAATTCTTCGCCTCCTACTCCTCCCAGCGGTCCCCAGGCACCCCCTTCCAGAACTCCCACAAGCCCAGCCCCTTCCGCACCCCTGCACCTCCCTAGCCCCAGGCTGGGTGAGGCTGGAGGCCCTGCCCCCAGTGGAGAGGAGGCGGGGCCTGGGGCCCTAGGTGGGAGGGGCTTAGCCTGGTCTCTACTGTCTTCCATGGCACCGACGCTGCAGAAGCATCGTTTACATCCTCGTTAGAGGCAGCGTCTCCGCTTCCACCTGCTGAGGGGGGGGGGGGCCTGGGCAATTCACTTCCCCCTCCCCTGCAAAATGTCACTTTGTAGCAACATGTTTCCATTTTTATTTTACAAAGTGCATTGAGTCCCTCCGGGAAAACTCCCAAACCTCTGTCCAGAAGTTCACCTTAAAGGCATAATCCCTTTAGCGTCTGGCAAACTTTAGCTTGTGGTAAACTCAAAATAGAATTTGCCAAAACTAAAATCAACTCTCTCCCCCCTCCCCACCTCCGAATCTTCCAATTTTTGAAAAATTGTGGTTTTATTGAATGTTATTATATAGATATAAAATCTCAAAATCCAAACCCTCTTTCCATTTTCCTTACTCAAAACTTCCAGATTTTTTAATTTTTTTATTTTTAACTTTTAAAGCCCCAAATGGCACCGATGTTGAGAAACGTCATTTTCGTTTCTATTTAGAAAACCCTCTCCTTCACCTCCCTCCCCCCGCCAAAAAATAATAATATTTGAGAGCCACAAAGTAAACCTAGCTCTCAACTAGGACAGAGAACAACTCCCATCAAAAATGGATTGCATTAAAATTACTTTGGAGGGGGGAGTTCTGGTATCATGGGAGCAGCCCCAAAGCCCCCCACAATGGCATCAAACACGTTGGCAAACGCCACGATCCACCACTGGCTTCCACTGGAGGTCTCCTCTAGCGTAAACCATTGGTGTATCACGGCAGAAGCATGTAAAGGAGAAATCTTTTAGTACTTGAAAAAAAGTGGGATTTCGATCCACAGGCCGGATTAAAGAACAGTCGCCAGCCAGATTTTGAGGCAGCGGAGAGGGGGGAGTGTGGAGCTGTAGGGGGCGGGGGGGAGAAAGCCAGCTTGCCAGCAGAAGAGCTCAGCTAGTTGAGCGAATCCCCAAGAAGTTACAAGGCATAGAAGTCGGGGGGTGAAAGCACCGGGTGCTAGTGAGCTCTGCGCCTCAGCAGGGCAAGGGGAAAGAATGGGGCCCACTGGCTGGGAGTTAAATCTGGACCCCTTAGAAACGGGGCCCCCTGAGTAACAGGGTGGGGAAGTCGCCAGAGGGGCAGACTGTCTGGGGGGGGTAAGGAGGGGGGGCTCTATCAGTCGCCCTCTTTAAAACAGATTTCAGCCAAACACAGTTTAATGGGTCTGATTCAGAACTAATCGGAGAGGATGATTCCGTTCCTGGGTAAGGGTGGGGGGGGTGTACACAGTTCTATGGTCTCCGGTCCCTTCTGAAAAATCAGTTCATTGACCAAATCTTATTTATCCCAGACCAGGGGCAGTCCCTGCCCCCATCATCGGAGCCCAGTGGCGTCCTGTTAAGCCAAATATTGTGTGGCCTCCTTTGAAAGTTTATCTTATCAGAAGTTCCATTTAGGCAGAGTTGAATAAATGAGACCGCTCCCTGGGGCTTGTACTGCAGGGGCAGGAGGGGGGCATCGTGGCTTTGCACTGCAGGCGAGGAGGGTGGGTATGACAGGATTGTTAAGTACATGCTGCCGGGAAGTCATGAATTTATTCTAAGTGCTGTTTTTTGTTTTTTTTAGCAGGGTGGGCGTACTCCGCAGACTGTAAACATTGGGGTTATCAGGGCCCAGATTAGAGCTATGCATTTAGGTTTCAATAAAACACAAACACAAAAGACCTTTACAGGTTCTATATTTGAAGCACAAATACTAGGGCTGCATATTCAGGTTTCAAGTGAACCCAAAATTTCCTAGAAGACGTGGTATCCAAGTGCGGGAGGGCTGTGCCACAAGATGCCTGCCTGCCTGCCATGATGAAGACATCACAAAACGGCCACCAGCAGGGGCGTGGCTAACTATAAAAGGAAGCCAGCCCCCTGGACTAGTGTCAGTCTCCACCTGACTGTGAAAGAGTGAATATCTCTAGAGAAGTCTCTTGGAAGGGATCCGGTCTCCGCCTGAATAAGAAGCCTGATGGCGGAGTGAGTTGTTAACCAGTCAGAGGACTGAGTATGGCTGAGCTGGACTGTATGTAGCCAGTGTGCTGTCGACTGGCCAGAGGCTTGGTGTGGGGCCTTGGGATTTTGTAAATAAATTATGTTATATGCTGGTAACGTATGTGACTTCCCTGGGCACCAATTCTGCAAATAGTAATACTCCCCCATGGTGAGGTGGGGCTCTGTTACACCAAGGTCTTAAGTTAGCCCCCCAAAAAACTTCAGCACATGTCCACCTTGGGATGGGGTTGCTCTCTGACTCTCAGCTTGGCTGCCTGCTTGCGGAGCCTGTGGCATCATGGGTCCAGTGGAGGGGGTACTCCTAGCCCCCTCCCTCACTGCGTACCTATCGCCATAACACTTGGGTTTTGCTGCCACCACCAGAGTTTCTGGGGTTGGCTGTTCCGGAAGCCCAAACTCTACTCCTTATGAGAGATTGTTTCCCGGCGTGAGCTGAACTTGGGAAGCATTTTGGGTTGCAGCACACACACCAGGCTCTCTTGATTAGAGAAAACAAGACTTGTAGTCTTTACTAGCTCAGTCAAGCAAATTACAAGGATACAAAAAGGTAGGGAAAAGGCATTGAACTCGTGAGCAAACCCAGGCAACTACGAGCAGGTACGGTAGAAGGGATTACTCGGTGTCTTCTTCTGTAGGAAAAGCATGGATGTCTTAGCTCTGCAGGGTTTGGTTCTTTCCCAGCTGGATGGAGAAAGCTGGGTGTTGCAAGTTAGTCTAGCACAGCTACTTGCTGGCCATGAGGTCTCTCTCTCTGGAAAATTGCCAGCCTTCTTTTAAAGGGCAACACTAGCATCTCAGCTATTGGCTCCCAGTCACAGGTGACCCTGTTCAAGGTGACCAATCAGTTAGGTTACCTAGCCTAGGGTTTCTTCTATGGTAAGGTGTGGTCAGTCAGAGGAGCTGAGGTGAGCACATCTCCTTGTATGGTCTGGCAGAGTCCCTTGCCTTGGATCAGGGAGGAACCTAAGGGGCCATCTAGCCAGGAGGGTTTCTCCACACTTTCCCTTCCCC
>QEPC01004877.1:410870-427682 GCA_003113815.1 Sphenodon punctatus | reverse complement strand
CCCCCCCCCCCCCCCCCCCCCCCTTTTCTGTAGCTTGACAGAGCTGCGGGTTCAGGCGTGTCTAGTTCTCAGGTCCCTGCTGTGATCGGAAAGAAACATGGGTTACATAGTCATAGCGGTGTCATGAAGGGACATGAGGTGTCACAGGAGAGATACAGGACTATAGGTCTAACAGGTAAAGCTAAAGGTAAATATGGATGTAATGTGAGAACTGACAAGTCAGTTCATGTAAGGTAAAGCTGAGAATCCGAAACTCCAGGAAATGGAAAGTGATAAAGAATGTAGATTCAATACAGAGAGCCAGACAGAAACCAATTTAGATGCAAATGGATCTTCCTGTTTACCTCTCTGCGGACATGACAATCACCAGGTTTCCCTGAGCGGGAAGAACTAACAAAGACTTTGAAATGCTATTTAAGCCAGGAGCCAAGACACAGAGTAAGTCATCTTCTGCTATCTCTTGGAGAGAATTCATCTGCACCTTGCATGCCAGCAAGGAGACTGCTGGAACTATGGACTGAGAGAAAAGACTGCTTTCTACCAACTAAGAGATCAGTGCCCAGTCATTCTACATCACTGACTGAGAATGTGCTCTCTGTGGGGTAAGATCTTATATAGGGAATGACCCAGTATAGAATAGGAATGCATTATATTACTTTTCATTTGATTAGCCACTCTGTATCAACTGTTCTAGCTTATGTTATTAATAAACTTTCTTCTTATCTTTATGAAGAAGTGTCTGTGGTCTAACGTTGGGAGCACAAGCGAGCCACTTGAGTTTTTCAAGCTCTGGCAAACTCAGAGAGAGAGAGTCTGTGAACGGGAAGTTTTCTGGACCTTGGGTGGCAAAAGGATTCTCCTCTTTGCGGGACTGGACCAGCCAGAGAGAGAACTGGCTCCGGCGGGCTGCAAGGGAGGGAAATTGAGTCACCCAATCCAGGAAAGTGGGGTGTTGGACCCCCAAACCCGTAAAAGCAGCGCTTCCCCATTACGCTCAAACGTCCTGCTGGAGGAAAAGGTGAAAACTGAGTCAAAGCCTAGTTAGTGTCTTATACAATCAACTAGAATCCTTACGAGAGAGAGCATCAGAGATGCCATTGCTCTTCCCGCTGAGATGCTGAATGTCCGTGTCAAATTCCTGGAGTTCCCAAACCCATCTTTGCAGTTTGAAGTTACTGTTTTTCATGGTCTGTAGCCACTGCAGAGGGGCATGGCCAGAAAACACGGTGAATGGACGCCCCCATACGTAAGGTCGGAGTTTGTCTAGGGCCCAAACCAGGGCCAGACATTCCTTTTGGAGAGTGGCGAGGTTACACTCCCGGGGGGATCGGCTTCCCGCTCAGATAGGTAACAAGGTGCTGAAGTCCCTCGTATTCCTGGAGGAGCACAGCGCCCAACCCCACGTCCGAGGCATCTGTGGTCACAAAGAAGCGTTTCTCAAAGTCTGGCCCTGTGCTGAGGGCAGTTTTCAGAGTGTCCGTTGCCTTCTGGTGACTCGAGAGTCCACACGACCCAATGGGGACGGTGGTTCTTGGTGAGTTCGTGTAGGGGCCCAGCTATCGCCCCAAAGTTGCAGACAAGCCGGTGATAGTGACTTGCTGACGCAACAAAGCTTCTAACTCCCCTCTTGGGTTTCTTTTTTGGGGGGGGTCCTACTTCAGGATGGCCCCCCCACGGGTCTGATCTCACACCCCTACACCAGGTGTCCCAAGTACACAACCTTAGTCATGGCTAGCTGACACTTCTTGGCCTTTTTTGTTGGTCTGGCCCTCTGAATTCCAGCTAAGACCTGGGTTAAGTGTTGCAGATGACTGTCCAAGTCTCTGCTAAACACAGCAATAGCATCTGTGTAGGCTACGGCAAATTCACCCATGCCTCCTAGTAAATTCTCAATAAGCCATTGACAGGAGGCCGGGGAGTTACAGAGGCCAAAAGGGAGCACCGTGAATTCATACATCCCCAGTGGGGCAGTGAATGCTGACATGGCGATGGCATCGTCATCGAAGGCCATTTGCCAAAAGCCCTTGGACAAGACCAGGGTGGAGATATACTTGGCATTAGCCAGGGCATCCAGCAGCCTAGCCATCCTGGGCATGGGGTATGCATCAGGAGTCGTGATAGCATTAAGCGTCCGGGAATCAACACAAAACCTAATGGTCCTGTCGGGCTTCCAAACAAGTACAACCAGACTGGCCCAGGGACTCAGCGAGTGTCGGATTACTCTTAGCTGTAGCATGTCTTGTACCTCCCGCTTAATACCCTCCAGCACCCTACCATTGGTCAGACAGGGCCTGGAACGGATGGGCCGGTGTGTTCCCGTGTCAATGGAGTGGATGGCCAGGTCAGTCCTCCCTGGTTTGTTTGAGAACATGGGCTCGAAGGTTTTTAGAACCTGCATCAGCTTCTCTCTGTCTCTTGGGGGAAGGTGCTTGGGTATGGCGAGATCTTCAATTCCCCCCTCCCCTGTAGACGTGTCTAGCAAGTCTACCATGTCATCCTCTGCACCCTCTTCCTCCTCCCCAGGGGTAGTGATTTGGAGGACCAGGTCCGCTCGATCATGAGAAGGTTTAAGCATGTTCACGTGGAACATCTTAGGTTTCTTCCCCGGTTTGTCCCTGGCTGCCCTGTATGACACTTCATCTGCTTTGTCTAGAATTACATGTGGCCCCTCCCAGGCTGCACGGAGCTTGTCTGTTTCCAGGGGTAGGAAAACCATGACCTTGTCACCTGGCTCAAAAGTGCATAAGTGGGCCCATTATCATACCAGGTAGCCTGCTTGCCTTGCACCTGGGCTAGGTTCTCCCTCACGTGCCCCATCATAGTTACAAGCTTTTCCCGGAAGCCCAAAACATAATCCACTACTGAGGTTTTATTGGGGGGGGGGGGGAAGAGTTTTCCAGCCCATTCTTCTCTAAGTAACTCTAGAGGACCCCAAATTTGCCTCCCAAACATTAATTGGAAGGGAGAGAAACCAGTGGACTCTTGGGGTACCTCCCTATAAGCAAAAAGTAAATGGGGGAGTTTCTCATCCTAGTCATTGGGGTGATTGTCTACATAAGCCCTGATCATCCCCTTCAGGGTTCCAGTCAATCGTTCCACTAACCCGTTTGTTTGGGGGCGGTAGGCTGTGGTCGGGAGGTGTCTAACCCCACAGCATTTCCAAAGGCGCTCCATTATGGCAGCCAGGAACCTCCCCCAGGAACATTTTTTTCCCCCTTATATTCCTGTCAAACTGGCAGAGTCTCGTTGCACTTCTGTGCCAAAAGAACCTGTCTGCAGGGCCCCATGTCCATTGTGTGCTCGACACTGGTGTCAATGGGGAAATGCAGTGAGCACGGGTTCAAATACTTAAAACTGGCACAGCTTAGTCCAGATTTTGCCCCATCCAATTCAAGAAGCAAGCCCTTGTAAGGGGTGGGTGAGCAGATTCCTTTGACTTAGCCAGACATTTGAGTTCTGGTTAAGTGGACCCCAGCGTAAAAGCCTTGCTGCTTTAGGAAGGGCCGATTCCCAGAACCCTGCAGCGTGACCGGGACACTGGGCTTTGGGCAGGGTGCTGGTGCCTCCCCCAGGGGGCGGGAAGACGGGACAGCAGGAATGGCTCCACGTGTGGTCTGAGCTCAGTGCTGACTCAACTGACTCTTCCCTTTCCTCTTGAGGTTTCTTCTCTGTCTCTCTTTCCAAAAGAGAGAAGCATCAGTCTGGCCGATCCTGCACCCGGGCAAAGCCTCTACACTCGACAGCCCCATGGCTCCTCTCCAAGGTGAAGCTTGTCCCTTCCAGCAGGGAAGGGATCCGGGGGCAGCGGTGCAGTGTAAGACACAGCAGGGTGGCCACACGCCTATAAAATGCAACTGTGTTCTGCAATGACAAACCCACGGGGAGAGCAGGGGGAATTCCCACCGAGCTGCCCCTCCCCTTCACCCAAACCACGCGCAGCCTGGGCCTTGCTTTGGGCACCCGCTTTGGGGCACACGCCTTTCAGGAAGGATGTTGACAAATTGGAGAAGATTCAAAGGGGAGAGCAACTAAAATGACAGAAGAGCTGGAGGACAAAGCCGTGGGAGGAAAGGGAAAGCACTGGGTGTGTTTAGCCTAAGGACATACTTAGTGCCGCACTCAGGGCCGGCCTTGCCCCAGGGCGACTGGGGCAGACGCCCTGGTCTTTCTGAGGGCTCCGCAGTGGCCTCTGTTTTCAACAGGACAGAATATGGGGGCCTCACTCCCTCTCAGTGGGGACCCAAACACAACCCCCTGCAGGGCACGGCAGAGGTTGCCCCCAAGGGGAAGGGGCCACCAGGGGTCCCACAAACCCCAAGGCTGGCCCTGGCCACACCGGGTCAGACCAATGGTCCATCCAGCCCAGCATCCTGTCTCTGACAGTGGCCGTTCTTAGTCACTTTGGAGACGTCCCCAACAGGTCACAATGGAGCTGTTCACTCCCAGCTCCCCGCAGTCCGAGGTTACGTTCCCCAAACCTACCCGACGAATAGTCGCCAATGGGCCAATCCTCCAAGAACTTAGCCAATCCTTGTTTAAACCCAGCTGCGCTGCTGGCCTTGACCTCCTCTGGCAACAAGTTCCGCAAGTGGAAAGAATGTGACGGGACACCAGAGCAGGCTTCAAATATCTAAAAGGAGGTGACCAAAAAGAGGATGAAGGTTTGGTCTCCACTGTCACCAGAGGCAGAACAAGAGGGAAGGCGCATCAACTGCAGCAGCCAGGGAGATTTCAGCTGGGTACTGGGAAACCCTTCCTAACGGTGAGGGCTGTCGGGCGATGGAATCAGCTGCCCAGGGACGCTGCGGAATCTCTTGCCTTGGAGGTTTTCAAGCCTGGCTGGACAAGGTCGGCAATGCTGTAGGGAGAGAAGATCTTGCTTGGAGCTGGGGCTCGGACTACGTGAGCCTTGAGGGTCCCCTCGAGCCCGACCGGCATGGTACGATTCTCTTCTCCATGTTTCAAAGAATCCTAGGGGGACCTTGAAGGTCATGTAGTCCAAACCCCAGCTTGAATGCAGGATGACAACAGCTACAGTCTCCCCGACAGATGGCCATCAGCCTCTCTCTGAAAACCTCCAGCAATGGAGAGCCTGCCACCTTCCGAGGCAGAAGCTTTTCTGAAATCTCCCTTCTTGTAACTTGACCCCAGGTTTCATCGCCTGCTGCAATGGGGCTGAGATTTGGGGGTGGGGGGAGTGGGCCAACCGGAATGGGTTGCATCTGCACTGCTTACCTGCAGGGATCGATGAGGGGAGAAATGCATCCCTGCTTCAGACACTGGGCAGATCGGACGCTGGGGCATCAACAACAAAGACGTTGATGTCCCTGGGGATCTTGGCAAGGCACAAAATTGCCAGGGTGCATAGCCCACTTGCCCATCCCATGGGTAAGGTGGCATGGATGGGTCGTGGTCATGCCATTATTGGTGTCTGCTGGGATGATGAGGCCCAAAAATGTGGTGATTTTTTTTTTTTTTGAGGCTGTGGTAAGTGACGAAAACCAGTTTGACGCTACCGCAATGGGGAGGAACCTTGGGGTCATGTCAGCAGGAGGGAGGGCCAGGGAAGGAGGTGATTTTGTTGTTCATTGGTCTAGAAACTTGTAGGAAGGGAACGGAACGGAACGTGCTGTATAAATACTTAGGGCTGAAACAAGATTTGGCAAAAGCGAGAAATCTCACTAAATCCCAGTTCTCAGTTTGCCTGGAACGAATCAAGAACTGGGACGTTTTTGCAGAGTTCTAAGCAAGATTCATTTATTTTTTTAAATCCTTTGCAAGCGCAAACGGCTGCTCACCGGCTTGTACAAGTGCAAAATGCCCCCCCCCCCCCTTAGCTAAAACGGTGGCAATAGCATCGCTGCCATTTCGGTGACGGGCGGTGGCCGCTTTCCACAGGCACAAAATAGTGGGGCAGCCATTTTCCACAGGCAGATTATTTTATTTTCTTGCCTAACAACTTGTTCCAAGACCGAGCTGTCCCGGTTCTCGAAATCACAAGTTTTTGCATGAGAATTTTTTTAATTCTCTTTCAGCTCTAGTAATAAGAAGGATTCTGGGAACGTATTGAAACGCATGGCATGGAATGCCCATGGGGGCAGTAGGAAAGAATGGGGAAAAGCAATAGAGTGGAGCTGCGTCTTTGGGGGCGCGGGGGCCAAGGGGGTGCGGAATAGAGAGGAAGGCACCGGGGAGAGTGAGTGGAATGACAGGGACTCCCTTCTATTCAGAGTTCTGCTGGCTCCGGCAAATAAAAGGCCGGGTGGGTCAGTCCCCAATCTGCTCTGGCCTTGCAGGCAAGCAGCCCCTGGGTTAAACCGCTCCGTGTCACTTTGGAACAGAGTGTGTCAAGAAAAGAAGGGAGGGAATGGTCTGTTTGGGGAAAACCGATGTAAAGTAGGGCTGAACGTTCATTCTCGGGGAGGGGAGGGGAGGGGTTCAGGCTCGTCAAGAAAACCGGTTCTTGGTTTGTTCCGGGAACCGATTACAAACCAAGAACCGGCAGCATCGCCGCCATTTTGGAAAAGGACAGCCAGTCTGTGCAGGTGCAGTGGCCGTATTCCCCCCGCGCAGAACAGCCCAGCAGCCATTTTGTGTATGCACAGTGAGCGGGGGGTAGGGGGGTCTTTACACCAGGAATTACACTCAGTTACACTCAAGCTGAAGAGACCCAGCTTGTCGAGCCTCTCTTTGTACGGAAGCCGTTCCAGACCCTTTATCATTCTCGTTGCCCTTCTCTGCACCTTTCTAATTCAGCGATGTCTTTTTGAGATGGGGTGACCAGAACTGCACACAATATTCCAGGTGCGGTCGCACCATTAATTTATATAGAGGCATTATGACATCCTCAGTTTTATTCTCTATCCCTTTCCGAATAATTCCTAACGTTCTGTTTGCTTTTCTGATGGCTGCTGCTGCGCATTGGGCTGTGGATTTCAGTGTATTGTCCACAATCACGCCCAGATCCTTTTCCTGAGTGGTAACTCCTAGCTTAGTACCCAGCAATGGGCATCGTGTCCCTGTCCACAGACACCTGCCCTGCCCCCCACCTGAGGGCCTGCCCCACCGTCTGGGAATTTCTGGTTTTGAGGGGGGGTGGGGGAGAGAAGCTGTACTCTTTCCAAAATTTCCTAGTGGCAAAGGCATTGGGTCCAATCCCGTTTTGTCCAGCAACGCACTGGTTGCCCTGGGGCAAATCACTCTCTCTTTCTGCCTCAGTTCCCCAAATGTAAAATGGGAAAAATACTCTCAGGGCTGTATATTTAATTAAATTAATTAATTCATTAAAATTTATATGCTGCCCTTCCCAGAGGGCTCAGGGTGGCTCATAAAAACATTTAAATTAGTACAACCCCCCTAATACCCCCCACAAAACCCACCCACCCAATAGTCCCCACTTCCTTCACACCCTACCCCAAAATCATCTGAATCCCCTATCCCTGCCCACCAAATGCCTTTGCAAACAAAAAGGTCTTACACCTCCTCCGGAGGTGCTGGGAAGGGGAGCTAGAGACAGAGTGTAAAAGCACTTTGAGGAAGTGATTAAATAATGACAAGAGAAAGAGGAGGTTGGTCTCTCCCATTCCCATGCACTTGAATTGAGTTTGTCACACCGAAGTCCTTTGGTCTCTCCAATCACTCGAGCGCCAGCAAGCTGACTTTCTAATAGTCATCAGAGTAGCCTGCTCCTGCAGCATTAGGAGTGTGGCTGGGTAGCAGGAGAGCTCAGCTTGTGATCCTTGTGTTTCTCTGGGGGAGAGAGCTGCTAGCTCCTCTCCTTGCAAAGCTGCACGTGGAGGGACGCAGCTGAAGCCAGATCAGTGGAATTTAAATTTACACTCCCTGCGCTGTGTGGGCCACAAGGCTGCTGGGGAAAGGGGGGCCCAGGGAAAGTCACACACACACACCCCCGCCTCCCCAGCCACCAGGACTGCATGCAGAGTGGTGTAGCTGCACATCTCCACAGGGCTGTGGGGGTTTGCTAGGCTCCTCACAGGGTTCACATCCCTGGGTTTAGGGGGTGCAGCATGGGGGGGAGGTAACTCCAGGGACTAGCCCTCGTGACCCCCATTGGGGTTTCTGTGGTGCAAGAGGCTAGTGGCATGGAGCCCCCCTACCACTGTTGAGAGTGTAGGCCAGAACAGCCCCCTTGCTCGGCTGCAGCTCCTCCCCTTCCCATCTCTGCCATTTAGGGTTGTCTCAGATCAAAATTTCCAAAATAAGATTATTATTATTATTATTATTATTATTATTATTATTAACAAACATTTATATAGCGCCAGCAGTGTACATGGCACTTTACAAAGTAATAAAATAGACACGGTCCCTGCCCCTAGGGCTTACAATCTGAGAGACAGGAGCTGGGGGAGAGACTTAGGAAGGGGAACAGAGGGAGAGACAAGGGGTCTAACATTCATGAAGATGCGAGGTCTCAAGTGCACGTACTTGGCTTGGTTACGATGAGAATGACAGCAGGCAGGTCCATGTTGCAAGGATAAGGGTAAACCGATCGTAGGTATAGGAATAGTGGCTCAGCAGGATAAAGAGTCAGACAGAGCAGAGCGAAAGAGGTGAGTTTTAAGGAGAGATTTGAAGGTATGAAGGGAGGGGGCAAGGCGGATGTGGACAGGGAGGGAGTTCCAGGCATGGGGGGCAGCAAGTGAGAAGGGACGAAGGCGCTTAGGGGAGCAGGGAAGGCGTGGAAGGGTGAGAGAAGGGACAGAGGAGGAGCGAAGTGCACGGGCTGGAGTATGGAGGGTGATAAGTGCAGAGAGGTAGGGGGGAGCGAGGTTGTGAAGAGATTAACAAGTGATTAATAACATGGGAGACACTCGGGAGCTGAAGGAGACTGAAAGAAGGGGCACCCGTTCTGTTCCAGAGAGCTGCGGAGTTCAGGATAAGGGCTGTCCTGTGGGGTAATCAGGAAGTCCTTGGTCACCCCATAATCAGCTGACATGAGTTAGCTACACAAAAGCAGACCCATCGACATGTTCCCTCTCTCGCTCTCTCTCTCTCACTCTCACACACACACACACACACACACACACACACACACAATCAGAAAAACAAGGACGTAAGTGTAAGGGTATCACATCAGAGTCATAATAAAAATAGATAGGGGCCTTAATTAACCCCAGAAAGTCCTGAGACACAACTGCCTCCGGAATGCTTCCTCCTTCTCTTCCCAGCTGACAGCCCAGTCTCTTTAATGTGGTGATTTAATGCTTGGGAACATCAGAAATCAAACATCACAAACCTTCACAAATGACTGAGCGTTTCAATCTGTGAAGCGTACGTAGACGCGAACCACAAGGAGGCAATTGTAGCTCTCTCCAGGGGTGAGGTGGACGGTCTGAGAGACGTCGTCCGCATTTTCATTTTGTAAGATTCATCCCTGTGGTTTCAGATTCAGGTGCGCTCCGGTCACACACCCTCCATCTCTACTTTAATTTTATTATAAGTTGGGGGAAGGGGGGTTGTTGGTGGATTTTTATGCACAGGCAGTTTGGGTCTGGTGAATCCTGCATTCGTACAAAGGGCTGGACTAGATTACCTCTGAGGTACCCCCTTCCCTTAGGACAACTAAATCCTTTGCTGTGAAGTGATCTCATTTGGAACAGGAAATGAATCCGGCTTCGTAATTAGAGGGTCCCGTCTCTTGTACCTAACATGTAACTCTTCCAACTAAGGCAGTTTGCCTCTGCTTTGGCCAACAAAGGCCTGTTTCTATTCAAGGCTGTCCCTTTTGTGTAGCTGTCTGTCTGTTGTGCTGGGGTCCAGTGTGTTCACAATGGGCTGGTAGACTCCCAGGAGCCCCGGCTGAAAAGGTCTCCCCCCTCCCACATGTCCTTTATCTTCTAGAGAGCAGTAGGGCTATGAAATGTATTCATTTATAAAAATGTATTCTCTCACCGTATCCCAAGGGCTGACGGTAGGTTACAAGTTAACATATAAAACCAAACGTAACAAAGACATGAAAATAAAATCAGTTAAATGAAATCCCTTCTCCCAAATCCTATCTCCACCTACCAAATGTCTGGCCAAAGAAGTGACACTAGGCAACCTTCCTGCCCTCCTGAATGGCATGGAGTCCCAGAGGACGAGAGCTATTGGTGGGGGGGAGGGATGTGCCCCCTCTAAACGTCTGGCTGTGCCGGCTGAGATTCTGCCCACTGGCTCATGGGGCAGTTGCAATTTCACAGAGCAATCCCCCTCCCCACCACACGACTCCATTTGGCGTCTGACTCTGGTGTATGGTACATCCCCACAGAACCAGCCCAGTGAAAACACCGCGATCAAGGCTACTGAGCCCTGCATAAGGCAACAGCTCCCTGTGCAGCCCGGCTGCTGCGAAGCCCTGCCCTGTCCCCTATGACCGAGAGAGGAACGCTGAGGTTCTGAAAGCGGTTTCAGGATTGCTGAGCTCAGCACAGCAAGAGGAGCCAGTTCCGCTGACGCGGTGCTGAGTCACTGCCAGGCTGTGCTGAGTCACCCACAGCTAGAGCAAAGCATGGCCTGACGGCCTGATGCCGTCTCCAAGAACTGAGCCAGGATCCAAAACAGCTGTGGGGCAATGGCAGGGGAGACCCCAGAAATCTTGAGTGGTGAGGAACGAGTAGATCGGGAACGGTTATTGACCCTCTCAAACAGCACTAGAACTAGGGGACACTCCATGAAACTAGCTGCCGGCAGATTTAAAACAAATACAAGGAAGTACTTTTTCACTCGACACATAATTAACCCGTGGAATTTGTTGCCAGAGGACGTTGTCAAGGCCAGTAGCGGAGCTGGGTTTAAAAAAGGTCTGGATAAGTTCTTGGAGAGTCGGTCCATTAATGGCTATTGACCAAGTAGCTTACGGGATGAACTTCTTCCTGTCGGGGGCTGGGAGTGAACAACGGGGAATGGATCCCCCACTGGGACTGTTGGTTCTTCTCCCGTGCGATCGATATTGGCCACTGTCGGAGACAGGATGCTGGGCTTGATGGACCATTGGTCTGACTCAGTCTGGCACGGACTATGTTCTTATGTTCTTAATACTTGATATCTTACTAAGTTGTAAAACCCCAAATGGGCTGGATCCCAAGCTTTCTGGCCCAGGGGAATCCGTGTCATCCTCCGGCCAGCGTGTCTCCCGCCTCCCCCTACTCCTGTTTTATTTATTTATATATTATATATAAACTTTGTATCCTGCTCCTCCTGCCCACAGGGCAGTCCAGGGCAGTGAACAACAACTATAAAAACAATAAAACAATAGAAACATTTAAAACAATTGAAAATTCCATATTATGCAGAGAAAAACAAAAAACGAAACACTCCCTTCCCCCCCCAACCCCATCCACCCTACCCCTCCCTCGCTGAAAGCCTGGCGGAACAGCCAGGTCTTACATAAACACCGAAACAGCAGGAGAGCGGGAGCCAACCGAGCCTCCTCCGGGAGCGAATTCCACAGCACGGGGGCAGCCACCGAAAAAGATCTCACATCGCTGGCCACCCGTCTCGCCCGGGGAACCTCCAAAAAGGCTCCCACGGACGATCTCAGGGGTCGCACGGGCACATGGGGAGTGAGGCGATCCCGCAGATAAGCAGGGCCCAGGCCGTGCAGGACTTTAAAGGTTAAAACCAGCACCTTGAACCTAGCCCGGTGCTTTATAGGCAGCCAGTGCAGAGCCCGGAGCACTGGTGTCATGTGCTCCCTGCGACCGGCCCCCGTAAGGAGACGGGCCGCAGCATTCTGCACCAGCTGCAGCCTCCAGACCAGCTTCTCGGGCAGCCCCACGTAGAGCGCGTTGCAGTAATCCAGCCTCGAGGTGATGAAGGCATGGATGACAGCGGCGAGGTCAGAGTCTGAGAGATACGGCCGAAGCCGCCAGACAAGATGTAACTGCCGAAACGCACTCCCCGCCACGGCCACAACCTGAGATTCCAGGCTGAGCCGCGAATCGAGGAGCACACCCAGACTCCGCACTTGAGAGACCATGGGAGGGCGAACTCCACCCCCCCACAAGAGGAGATTCAACCACCCCCAGGTCCCCCAAGCCCTCGCCCACCAACATCACCTCCATCTTGTCAGGATTCAGCTGCAGATGGCTCGACCTCATCCAAGCCCTCATAGCTGACAGGCACTGGGAAAATAAGGAGACTGCATGGCCTGGGTCGATGGAAAAGGAGAGGTAGAGCTGAGTGTCATCAGCATACTGATGACACTGCATGCCCTGAAACCCCCTCACGATCTCCCCTAACGGCTGCATATAGATGTTAAACAAGAGGGGAGACAGAATGGCACCCTGCGGGACTCCACACGTGAGGTCCCGGAGGGAAGACGTACACTCCCCCAAGACCACCTGGTGAGTTCTCCCGGCCAGCAATGAACGAAACCAGTCCAAGACCATCCCGCCAATCCCGGCACGGTCCCGCAGGCGAGTCATTAACACCTCATGATCGACTGTGTCGAATGCAGCCAAAAGGTCTAGCAGGACCAGTAAGGTCTGACGACCCTGGTCCAACGCCAGATGGAGATCGTCAACCAAGGCCACCAAGGCCGTCTCCATACCGTACCCAGGCCGAAACCCAGACTGGGAGGGATCAAGGAAACCGGTGCGGTCCAGATGTTCCTGGAGCTGCCATGCCACAGCCTGTTCAATAACCTTCCCTAAAAAGGGAAGGTTAGAGACCGGCCGATAACTGGCAGGAGCATCATCATCAAGAGATGGTTTCTTGAGCAGGGGTCTAACCACAGTCTCCTTTAGGCAGTCAGGCACCCTGCCCTCCCGAAGGAGGCACTAACCACCCCAGCCAGCAACGGCCATAACGTCTCCTGGCTGAAAGCCAGCCAGGACGGGCAAGGATCTTGCTCACAAGTGGTGACACAGACAGATCCCAACAAGGACTCCACATCGGCAGGCAACGCCATCTGAAACTGATCCCACAAAACAGGACAGGACGGGGCATCCATAGCCCCAAGACGATCCTCTGCAATAACTGTGGTGACGAAATCGTGGCGGATGCGAGCGATCTTATCTACAAAGTACTCGCTAAACCGGTCCCAGCGGTCACTGCTGGGCGTGGACGGGGCCTGCCATGGGCAGCTACAGGGTGAGCTGGTCACAACAGCCCCCAGCCCAGTTCCACATCTCTCTCCCCCCAGCTCCCCTGTCTCAGGCGATGGCCAGGCCCCCACCCAACCACAGCCGGCTTACCATGGCGCCGGTGTGTCGGTAACCCGGTGTGACTGATGCCCGAGGGATTACAGAGAAGCACGGGGGGGCTGGTTCCATCAGCCCCCCCAGCCCCCACTCTGCTCCCTGCCCCATCTCAGTGGTGAATGTGTGGGGAGGGAAGTCTGTTCTCTCCCAGCTTGGGGGGCTGCTCTGAGTTTCCCAGTTTAGAGGTGTCCCCTCCATGACACGGCTCAGGGGCACAATCAGAATTTTGCTACTACCCCCTGGCTCCCCCACCCTTTTCCCAGTCCCAGGCATGTCTCCTGGGCCTGACTCTGCCAGGGTGGGGCTCTGCTGGGGGGACTGAAGGGGGTTCAGAGCCTGCGGTGCCAATGCCAAGTCCTTTTATACCTAACCCACCCCATCCTAATGGGTGGGTTCCCGAGACCATGGAGTTATGAACATTTGGGGGGGGGGCTGATGGGCCCTGCCCCTGAAAGATGCTTCTTCCACCCAAACCCCACACCTGTAAATGCCCCCCCCCCCCAGAGGGCTACCTCTCTGTGGGGTGCACCCAGGATTGTCCCCTTTCTGTACCCCCACCTTCCTGGGATACAGGCTCCTGGGCTAGATCCCCTCACCCTCTGGGAGTCGGTGCCATTCAGAAGGGCAGGAAGGTTGCCGAGGGTTACTTGTTTGGCCAGATATGTGGTAGGAGGGGATAGGGTTTGGGGAGGTTTGGGAGAAGGGATGTTAACGGCTTTTATTTTCATGTATTTCTTATGTATGATTTTATATGTTAACTTGCAACGCTTGGGATACGGCGAGATAACACATTTAAATAAATGAATACATTTCAGAGCCCTACTGCGCACCTGGGGGTCCACCAGCCCATTGTGAACACACTGGACCCAGGCACAACAGACAGACAGACAGACAGACAGCTACGCAAATGGGACAGGCTATAGAAACCGGCCTTTGTTGGCCAAAGCTAAAGCAAAGTAGCGTTACCGGCTACAGCTTAATTAACGGAGACCCCCCCACAGATTAAGAAACCTGATTCATTGCCAGTTCCAAATGAAATGCAGGAAGCTGCCCCCCCCCCCCATGTGATGACTGAAGAGGCAGGAGGTTTGTCTGGATGGCTGGGGGGGGGGTAGCTGAGCTGGGGGGTAGCTGAGTCTGGGAAGCCTAGTGTCTGCCCCACCTGCTAGCTGCTCCAAGCTCTGCCAACACCGCCCTCCCGGGACCCTGGGCATCTTTAGACAGAACAAAGATTGGGTGTCAAACCCCCTAAGCACGTGTTTGGCCGTTGGGTGTAAGCACCAGAACAATCCCAACCCCAGTTTGGCCCCCGTTGAACACGTGAGGTTAACACCCCTGCATCACGGGGTCAATCTGTGTGTTCCGGCTGAACACGCGGTCAGCGTTGGGTCTAATGATACCGCGGCGGGTTAGCAGGTAAAACACGGGAACCAGGCGGCAGCGCTTGGGTGCTGAGATCGGGTGACAAGCAAAACCCCGATTTGCCCCATGCCAGGCTGTGTGTCTACGCAGCACCCCATGGTGAATGCAGGGCCGAACCGGGGTTCAGAGCAAGGTGAAAACCCACATTCAGACCCATGTTGGGGTTACGTCTAAAGACAGCCCGAGTGCATCAGTCAGAAGGGGGGGTCGCACAATCCAAATATCCCCCACCTACAAAACCCTCCAGCCTCCCCTCCCCCATGGAGCCCCCAGCTGGGGTAGGACCCCCGCCCCCTCCTGTCCTGGGGGTCTGGGGCAAGAGTCTACCTATAATAAAGACAAGTTGGGGGGCACACTCGCTCCCCCTGACTCTGGCAGGGAGAACGGGGGGGGGGGAGGGATTCCAGCCTCTGCACCAGGATCCATGCCAGCCTAGCAGGGCCCCTGGTCTGGGCCGCTACGGGGGAGCAGCCCCTGCAAAGCCCCGGGGCGGGGTTAAGTCTGTCAGGAGCTACTGGAACGGCTGCAGCTCCCTGCACAGGGCGGTTGCATGAGCGGCTACCTCGCTGCAGCGCGTTGTGCAAAACTGAGTCAGACTCTCCCCCCTCTCGGTTACAGCAAACAGGCGAGCGAATGCTCCCTCCGCCTCGACTCCAAGCCGGGGCCGAGAGAAAAGCAACCCTGCAGGGCCCCAAGAGGGAGGAATCGCTTCCTGAAATGAGGAGGGTTCAGACACAGCGTCTCCGCAAAACGCGACACTGAAAGCCTGTCCCCGGCCCTGGGGGAGGAGAGAGCCCCCCTTGTCCACCCTGCCTGTCTGCAAGGCCTCACTGAACCCGAGTCAGCAGCCAACCAGGGGAGGGGGGCTCCCATCTGTACGCACGGGCCGCTCTGCGGAGCCTGGGTTAGGCCCCGGCGGGTCAGTTTGGGGCACCCTGTTCTAAGGACACAGGAAAGTGGGGAGGGGGGCAGCCAAGCTGCGAAAGGGTTTGGAGGTTTTGGGGTGTGTTGAGCTCAGATTGTCCCTGCTTGCTCTGGAGGGCAGGACAAGAGGCAACAAGGCCCAGCTGCAGCCAGGGAGTTGGGGGCGGATTTCTGATGGCCCTCGCGGTCCCTTGCCACTCCAGGATTTTATTTCTCTGGATGCTTCCAGGTAGAGCATGAAAGCCAGGCAAGAGAATGAGCCTTCCCTCCCTCCCAGCTCCAGTAACCAGAGCTCCCCCCAGCACACCCCCCTCTGCGAGGCCAGCTCCCTGCACCCTCTCCCCCTCGGAGCAGGGAAGTGAAGCTGGGCTGGTTTGAGTCAGCAAAACCCCAAATCAACCCTTAGCCCAGTGCCCTGCTGCACAGCGGAGTCTGGCGGTCACCTTTCCCCTGCATTAAAGGGGAAATTCACTCCTCACCTCGCCGGCATGTGGGGGATTCGAACTGGCGGAAAAGCCACATGTGGCGTTCCTGCAGGGATCCGCTTGCTGGGGGCGCAGGGATGCCTGGAGCAGAGCTCCCCCCAAGAGAGACCCCAGCACAGCTAGGCTAGGCCAGGCCACCCCCGCACCGGCTCCCTGGAAATCCCAGCGTCTCACTTCTTCGACCCCACACAATGTCCCTGTTCATGACCCTCAGCTCCCCTGCTGCTCCCCATCTTACAGCCTTCCCTCTGCCCCCCCAGTTCTCCTGAACTCACCCATTACACTTCCCCCCACAATCCACTTTCCCGTAAACTTGCTTTCCCCGGCTGCGGCTCCTCCCCTTCCTGCAGCTGCCATTCAGAAAGCTCTAGACTCGCATGGGGGAGCACAGAGGGGATGGAGGTTAGGATCCATTCGGCCTGAAACACAAGGGGGTCGGACAGGTCTGCCCCATGCTCCATCCCCCTGTAGCCCTCATGTTGTGTGTTGACTCCGAGTGTGTCTGCACTGATGGCCTGATCCTGCATCTCACTTTGTACCCGGGATTGGGGGTGGGGTGGCTTTGGGCGTTTGCCTTCCCCTTCCAGTGCCATGTGGGATGCAAGAAGTAGGCCTCACACCACACCACCCCCCAGAGCATTGCAAGCCGAGTCCCCCCGCCCCAGAGCATTGCAAGCCGAGTCTCCCCCCCCCAGCATTGCAAGCCGAGTCTCCCCCCCCAGCATTGCAAGCCGAGTCCCCCCCCCCCATCGCAAGCCCACCCCCCCCCCCCCCCC
>QEPC01004877.1:351210-365493 GCA_003113815.1 Sphenodon punctatus | reverse complement strand
CCCCCCCCCCCCCCCGGGGTCTCAGATGAGTTTGGCCCTTGAGCCTGGGGATCTCTGTCCCACCTTCCCCCGGGTTTGTTTTGTGGGGACCTATTGTCTCCTCCTTGTTGGGGTCTGTTTCCCCCTTGGCCTCCTCCCCCCGCCTGGGTTGCCTCGTGGCCTTCCCAGTTTTGTTTGGGCCAGGAGTCTTTTCTATACTCAGGGTTGTACCTCTTGTTCCCCTGGGGTTTGAGTTGTTCCCCCTCCCCCTTTGGTGCCTTCTGTTGAAATAGGGCTCTGGTGCTGACATCATCATGCCCAATCTCTGCTGCCGTGTCCAGAGTCTCTCTATGACCCGTGATTTAACAGGTACGGCACATTCATTCAGAAATCGCTCTAACGCCATCAATTCGAACAGTTTCTCATAAGTCTGTGCATCCCTCCCCTTCACCCATTTGTGAAAGGCATCTTTCACTTTGCAGACATATTCTTTGTGTGTTATCCCCTCAATTTTCAGAGATCTGAAACGCTCTCTATACTGTTCTGGTGTCACTTCCTAGCGAGCTAAAACAGACATTTTAAGGGATTCAAAAGTAATGTTACCGTTTGATCCCTGGGCTGTGTTCGAACCCTCTAGTGTATTGTACACGGACACTGCTTTCCCCGTCAGTCCCGGGACAATCCCAGGCACCCACAGCTCTGCTGGCACCTCGTTGCACCTGCAGAGCTTTTCGAATGTGGAGAAGAATTCCTCGATGCAGATCTCTTCCAATCAGCTGGGATCAGCTGTGGGTAACGTTGGATGCGCTGTTCTCTTGTGCTGGATGGGATGGTAGGTGCAGGACTTGGCTGAGGAGCACTCCCTGTGGGTTGTGGTGCCCTCTGTTGTATTACTAGCAGTTCATGCTGGCTTTCTTTTTCTCTTGCCTCTTGTTCAATCCTCATGCGCGGTCCATTTCCAGCTTTGGGCGTTCCAGTTTCATCTCCTGTTGCAGGCGCTCACCATCCCGTTGTAGCTGGAGTTTCTTGAGCTCCAGCCTGTCGCTTCTGGTGGTTACAGTCTCATCCTCATCGGAGAGGATTTCAGCCTCTGGTGCTTGTAGCTGCTCAGGCTCTCTGAGTTTCTCTTTCATCTGTTCTACAGCGAGGCCGGTTGATTCTATGCCTCTTGCATTGCATTCGCCAATACGCTGATCTTTCTTCCTATTCTTTATCCCTTTTAGCACTGGGGCCATTTTCGAATGCTTTCCCGCTCACCCAAAATAATGTTTAAAAACTGCTTTGCGCTGAATGATCAGTTCAGCCTTCTGGTGCCACCTAGTGGCGCTTAGTGGTCAGTGCATGTCCTGCCTTCTGACTCACTTTTCAATCGGCTGGTCTGGACTAGTTTCTCTCTAGCCCTTTTTGCTTCTCTTAAGCGTTTTATAGGGTTCAAATGGGGTACTCCAGAGTACTGGCCTGGCTCGCCCCTGTCACCGGGGATGGGGCCCTCTCTCCCTTTAGAGGCTGCCCCCCGTATGCCCACCAGGCCAGCCGCAACCCAGTTGCCTGTGCCGCTTCTCTGGCCCCCTGTGGCTTGGAAGACTTCGCAGTGGGGTTGTCTTATATGAAAAAGGTTCGTCTAGACTGTCACCTAGATAGAGCGCCCCTCAAACGAAACCCCCCCAAGGCCGAATAAACACACAAGCGCGCTAGGCTTGGTTATAAAACATATGTACATACAAGCACAAGGCTGTTGATCAGATAGTGCAAGTCAAAATCAAACATAAAGTCCACGCATTCTAAGATACACTGAGATTCCCTAACTGTCCCCTTACCCTGAGGCCCAGTCCGGAGTCATCAGCGTATCTCACGGCTTGATGTCCAAGCCGGGTACAAGTCTTTTTGAGAGAATATGAGAGTCCTTAGTTCATGTTTTAGCAGCTCTTCTGCTGAGCTGTTCTCTCCTTCAAGTCCAAGATGGAAGTGTCCTTCACGTCTCTAGAGATCCTGTCTCTTCTTCTCCCCTTCGCAGGGGCTTCGGTGACTTCCTGTGTCCTGCTGCTATTGTCATTGTAATAAGGTGGTAGGGCGGACCTGGCCGTTGCTTGGCAATAAACTGCCCACTTGTTATCACAAAGGGAATCTCTCCCCCCCACTCTGGCAACTGGATTCAGTATCTTGCTCCAACTGAGCTTACAATCTGTTAACCCTTTATATTACATTGCACATATCCCCGAAATGTGTGTCATCTCCCTCCAAATGGGTGTGTTGCCCCCATGTCAGAGTTACCACTCAGGAAAAGGATCTGGGGGTGGTTGTGGACAATACACTGAAATTCACAGCGCAGTGCGCAGCAGCAGTCAAAAAAGCAAACAGAACGTTAGAAATTATTCAAAAGGAGATAGAGAATAAAACTGAGGCTGTCATAATGCCTCTATACAAATCAATGGTGTGGCCGCACCTCAAATAGTGTGTGCAGTTCTGGTCGCCCCATCTCAAAAAAGACATAGCAGAACTAGAAAAGGTGCAGAGAAGGGCAACAAAAATGATCCAGGGTATGGAACGGCTCCCGTATGAGGAGAGGCTTGATAGGCTGGGGCTCTTCAGCTTGGAGAAGAGACGACTGAGAGGAGATAGGATAGAGGTCTATAAAATCATGAGTGGGGTGGAACTAATAAACAAGGAGCCGTTATTTACCCTCTCAGCTAGTACTAGAACTAGGGGACACGCCATGAAACTCATGGGGGGCAAGTTTAAAACAAATCAAATATTTTTTTACTCAGCTTATAATTGGGCTGTGGACTCTCCTGCCAGAGGCTGCGGTAAGGGCCGGTACTAGAGCTGAGTTTAAAAGAGGTTTGGACAAGTTTCTGGAAGATCGGTCCATTAGCAGCTATTAGCCAGACAGGATCGGGGAACATGACGGGAGCTGGGGGGAAACAACAGGGAATGGATCCCCCATCGTGACCTGTTGGGGGCTTCTCCCAAGCCACCGTGATTGGCCACTGTCGGAGCCAGGATGCTGGGTCAGACCAATGGTCCATGCAGGCCAGCATCCTGTCTCCGACAGTGGCCAGACACGGTCACTTGGAAGACGTCCCCAACAGGTCACAAAGGGGAATCCATTCCCTGTGGTTCACTCCCAGCTCCTGACGGTCAGAGGTTACATCAACCCCCAAAGCTATTTGGCTAAAAGCCGTTAATCGACCAATCCTCCAGAAACGTATCCGATTTTTTTTTCAACCCAGTGACACGACCAGCCGTGACCGCGTCTTCTGGCAACAAATTCCACAACTTAAGTGTGCGCTGAGTGAAAAAAATGTTTTATTTGTTTTAAATCTGCTGCCCGTTAGATCTCTGGAGTGTCCCCTTGCTCTAGTGCTGTTTGAGAGGGTCAATAACCGCTCCTTATAAACATCTGTCTCATCCCCTCTCAGTCGTAAAGAGCCCCGACCGATCCAGTCTCTCTTCCTATGGGAACCGTTCCAGGCCCTGGATCATTTTTGTTGCTACTGTATCTTTTTTGAGACCGGGGGTGGGTGGGGGCAGAACTGCACACAATACTCCCGGTGCCGTCGCCCCATAGATTTGTATAGGGGTATTTGGGGTCCCATTGAGTCGGGTGGGGGTCACTGGGGCAGGAGCCACTGGGATTCAACATGCCAGGCCCTCTACCCCACGGTGCACAAGGAGGGGTGTGGCTGGCATCATGTCTGACCTCCTTGGCTTTCCCTGAGCTAACAGGTTGGGGGGCCAGCCCGCTCTCTGCTGGAGGGGATGGGTGGGGTGCATCGTGAACCTCAGGTTAGCAGCTAATTGCTTTAACCAGGGCCACAGCCCAAGTTGTTATTGCTTCCTGGAGGGGCAGGGGGTGCCCCACAGGACAAGGGGTGGGAAGTGGAAGCAGGAGAGTGTGCTCTGATGCCAGACTGCCATGTACCACTGCCCCCTGGCCATGGGGCACTGTCACACCACCCTCTCTGGGGGAAGGGGACAAAGAATGTACACTCTTGGGGGTGGGGGGGTGATCAAGGGGAAGGAGTCAGGAATGTCCCCTGCTTACACCAATGGTTTAAGCCCCCCCCTTCCCGGCTATGCCTCCCCCCCTCCCCCCTGCTTCCCATTCTCAAGAGGTGCCCTCAGTGCCATTGTCTCCGAAGCTGGGGAAATGTGTCCAGCAGGGAAGGGGTTAACCCCACTGGGCGGGGGGGTGGGGGTGTATGTGGGTTTCCCTTCTCCGGAGAGTCCTGTCATCCCTGAGGCTCCCAGCCCTCCTGCCCATCATCAGGGACAAGGCTGTTCATCTCTAGGAGCCCAAATTCCCTGGGTCTCCACTCTGGCTGCTTTGCGCTGAGGCCTAAGTGAATTAGCGGCTCCTGAAACGCTCCCCTTCCAATTAGTGCCGAGAGCAGAGACTCCCCGGGCCCCCCAGGGGATGATGCCACGCGCAGTGCTCCTCCGCAGTGCTCCTCCGCAGTGCTCCTCCGCCGTGCGGCGCGGCTCGGCCGGGGGCGACAGGAGAGAGAAGGGCCCCGCCGTCCCCAGGGGGTAGAGTCGGAGAGCTGCGAGGGAACGCCGAGGCCATCTAGCCAGGCAGGATCTCCTCCTCAGCCTGCAGCATCACGGACAGACGGACGCCCGTCCAGTCCGTTCTGGGAAACACCCAAGGCAGGAGAGTCCCCGACTGAGATCTCCCCGGCTGCTGCCATTCAGGCCTCGTGCCTCTCGTTCTGCCTCCTGGGACCGTGGGGAAGGGCTGCTCAGCTCCAGCCTCTGTGTCACCCTTTGAAATCTGCCTCGGGCCTGGGCCCTAAAGGACCCGCCTCCCCCCTTCTGCCCCTCCGGTCGCCCCCGGCGCCCCCTTGCAAGTTCCGCCCGTGGCCCGCGTCCCCGGAGAGGCGTTCTCGGCGGCTGCTCCACAGCCCCTGGAACTCCCAGCCCCTGGAACTCCCAGCCCCTGGAGGCTAGTTTGAGTGTCTTGCAGAGGCAGCGTGAGCCCTGGTTATTAGGCCGGGCCTTTATCAGGCAGCGGTAGATCCTGGGGCGGGAGTTTATTCATGTTTAATGAGTTTTATTTTGTCGTTTATCTTTTTATGATGTGAGCCGCTCTGGGCCTCAGGGATTAGGGTGGGGTAAAAAATGAATTATAGCCGGGGAATGGGCAGGGAGCGTCCTTGTTCTGCCTCCAGGCAGCCAGGAGGGGGCGCCATTCCATTGCTCCACCATTGGGCCCATCCAGTCTTCAAGTGGGACATTTATTATTTATTATTATTATTATTAGCATTATTGTAGCACCAACTGTGTACCTGGTGCTTTACAGAACAATACGATAGACGTAGTCCCTGCGGCTCACAGTCTAATAGACACGGAGGGGGGAGACAAGGAGAGGGGACATAGGGAGAGACAAGGGATAAATAACATTCAAGCGGATGCGAAGTCTCCGGGGCACGTGCTTGGCTTGGTTGCAGTCAGGCAGGAGTCTGCGGGGAGGGCAGACAGTCAATGTTGAGAGGGAAGTTCTAACAGGCGTCGGGGAAGGCGGAAAGCTGTGGCCCCTGTGGGTATGATCGGAGCGGGACTTGGGGGCTTTACAGACAGAGAGGGGCTGCAATCCTCCAATCACCGCCCAGCTCCTCATGCCCCTGCCAGGGATGGGCAAAGCCCAGGGCATGCTCACTGCAGGCTGCCAGGGCCATCCCCCTTCCCCACTGCAACAGCGCCCCCAGCCCCAGTGCAAGGCCATGACTGGGAGCTTTATGGGGGGAGGAAGCCCTCCCATGGCCCCACTGATCATCTTCCAAGGGGAGAAGCAGCAGCAGCAGCAGCAGCACTGCCCCCTCTAGAGCTCACCCCTCTTGGCAGCAGTCACCCCCCCCACCCGGCCCCGCCCCCGCTAAGCTAGGCCCATAACACTCTGCTTCTCTCTCAACGGGCCAGCGTGGGGGGAGTGTTAACACACACATGCCATTGCCAAAGGGCCGGCAGCCAACATTTTATTGCAAGAGATGGGAGGCCAAACAGCTCAGATGCTCTTTTATTGGGCCCAGGTGCTGGGCATGAGAGTGGGCGAGCTTGCAGGCCGTGCGGGGCCCTTCCTCGAGCAGGTAAAAAGCCAGAACCGTCAGTCTGATTTCTTGCATGCCTGAGGAAGGGCTCTGTGTGACCTGAAATTTTGCCTACTCCTTGCTTCCTGGAAGGTGGGACAGGGAGAGGGAGGCGCCAGGAGACAGTGCTACGCAGGTACATTGCTGGCATTATATAAACGTTTGCTAATCATTGCTAATATGGTCGCGATGCACTGCCTCCTGCCGGTGCCTCCCTCACCCTGTCCCATGGGGCTCTCCTGCCAGAGGCTGGGGTAAGGGCCAGTACTAGAGCGGAGTTTAAAAGAGGTTTGGACAAGTTTCTGGAAGATCGGTCCATTAGCAGCTATTAGCCAGACAGGATCAGGGAACATGACGGGAGCTGGGGGAAAACAACAGGGAATGGATCCCCCATTGTGACCTGTTGGGGGCTTCTCCCAAGCCACCGTGACTGGCCACTGTCGGAGACAGGATGCTGGGCTAGATGGACCCTTGGTCTGACCCAGCACTTCTTATGTTCTTATGCCTTTGGAGGGGGGGCATTAAATGTGGGTGTTTATTTATCTTTGACCTCTCCTTCCTTGTGCAGAGCCCCTAGCTCACAAACGCTGACTGATGGGTGTTTCCAACTGGCAGCCTAAGAATTTTGCACCCCGGCCCCAAGCAATAAAATGCCACTAACTTCATCCCCAGGCGATGGTCTTGGTACCCAGCGCCTGCTCTGCAGTAGCTGCGTCTAGTCTCTGCAGATCCCTTGCCACGGCCTCGCAGAGACTGGCTCGGGCCCCGCTGTTCAGACTAATCCCTGGGGTTATTAAAAGTGAATTAACCTTTATCCCTTGCTGTGAGCCAAACCCGTTTATTCCTGTCTCTCTCGGTGACACCAGGATGGCGGTTTCAGTTGCTTTGCGTAGCCAGGGGCCAATCCTGGCTCCCTGCATGCAGCAATGCCTCCCAACCGAGCTGTACCTGCTTCTCTCCAATAGCATTTCTGCCCCTCCTTGCTGCTTGGGAAGGTGCAATTAACAGCGGAACTCCCTGCTGCAGGGAGGCTATTAAGGCAAATGGTTTGGCCAGATCCGAGAGAGGGAGCCTGTGGGGACACCGGCTGGGGCAGCAATTACAGGGGTGTCACGACAAGTGGCAAAAGGTGCTGCCCCCTCCACGGGTGGGATAAATACCCGATTGCGGTTGGCTCCAGTCTGCGCTCAGGGGGGAGAGGGGAGAGCCGACCCCCCCAGCCCCTAGTCCACCTTGATCCAGACAGAGGGCGCAAGGAAGGGGGCTGGTCCCTGTCTGTGGGGAGGGGGGCAGCTGAGCAGGAAAAGGAATTTGCTGTCACTCCCTTGCCTTGCAAAAGCGCGCCCTCAGCGGAAGCAAGTAGCGATCGCCCCGGGCCCGGAGCAGCCGGGTTCCCGGCTGCTGCCCCGACGGGACGCACACGAGAGAAGCTCCTAGGCTGAATGCGCGCAATTCTGCGCGCTCGGGCCGCGAGCCACACACTTCAGCGGGGCGACTGGGAGGGAAGCCGGGTGGGGGGAATCCCCGCACAACTTGCGCGCCCCGAGTTTGGCGGTGCAAGATGCAATCGCCGCTGGGCTAAGGACTCCTGCCCCGTCCCCCAAGCCCCCTTTCCCCCCGGCCCTGCCCCCTTCGCGGCTCGCCGGGGCTCGCTCTTGCCCGACGCTCCCTTGTCGGTTTCAAGGCGCCCCCAATCCCTCCAGACCCCGAACTCCTTCCCAAGCAACTTTCCGGGATTCCCTGAGTCTCCCCCGGAGCTGCCCCACATGCACGCCCCGTCCCCCACTGCAACGGGTAAGGGGGGGGGGCTTGGAGCCCCTCGGGGGCCTTTGGAATCTCCCAGCTGCCGGGTTCGGCTGCCCAGGCCCGAAAGCTTGTTTATTTGAAGAATTTCTTCTCCCTTAAAAGGGCGATGTCCTGGGCAGGTGGGGCCCGTACCCCCTTCGCTGGTAACATACTGCCCTGGATTTTCCAGGACATCCCTGAGTTAACCCCTCTTTTGTTATCTGTCCGACAGGCATGGAAAGGGGCTGCTGAGTGAGTCGCTAGGAAGGCAAGGGTGACAGACAGACAGCGACCTCCTCAGTGGGACAAATTCAGGGATTTTAAAGCAGGAGTATCCTGGGAAATCCAGGCCATTTGAGAGGCAGGGCCAGAAATGCTTCCCCTTACAGGAAGAAAAGACACAAACCACACGCATCTTCTGTCCCTGCTGGGACTGCGCTCCCATGTGTGTCTGCACTATGTACAGGGGGGGGGGAGCTAGGGGGGAATGGGCCCTGCTGGGGCACTCCACTCCAGTGTGTGTCTGCACTATGTACAGGGGGGAGCTAGGGGGGAATGGGCCCTGCTGGGGCACTCCACTCCAGTGTGTGTCTGCACTATGTACAGGGGGGAGCTAGGGGGGAATGGGCCCTGCTGGGGCACTCCACTCCAGTGTGTGTCTGCACTATGTACAGGGGGGAGCTAGGGGGGAATGGGCCCTGCTGGGGCACTCCACTCCAGTGTGTGTCTGCACTATGTACAGGGGGGAGCTAGGGGGGAATGGGCCCTGCTGGGGCACTCCACTCCAGTGTGTGTCTGCACTATGTACAGGGGGGAGCTAGGGGGGAATGGGCCCTGCTGGGGCACTCCACTCCAGTGTGTGTCTGCACTATGTACAGGGGGGAGCTAGGGGGGAATGGGCCCTGCTGGGGCACTCCACTCCAGTGTGTGTCTGCACTATGTACAGGGGGGAGCTAGGGGGGAATGGGCCCTGCTGGGGCACTCCACTCCAGTGTGTGTCTGCACTATGTACAGGGGGGAGCTAGGGGGGAATGGGCCCTGCTGGGGCACTCCACTCCAGTGTGTGTCTGCACTATGTACAGGGGGGAGCTAGGGGGGAATGGGCCCTGCTGGGGCACTCCACTCCAGTGTGTGTCTGCACTATGTACAGGGGGGAGCTAGGGGGGAATGGGCCCTGCTGGGGCACTCCACTCCAGTGTGTGTCTGCACTATGTACAGGGGGGAGCTAGGGGGGAATGGGCCCTGCTGGGGCACTCCACTCCAGTGTGTGTCTGCACTATGTACAGGGGGGAGCTAGGGGGGAATGGGCCCTGCTGGGGCACTCCACTCCAGTGTGTGTCTGCACTATGTACAGGGGGGAGCTAGGGGGGAATGGGCCCTGCTGGGGCACTCCACTCCAGTGTGTGTCTGCACTATGTACAGGGGGGAGCTAGGGGGGAATGGGCCCTGCTGGGGCACTCCACTCCAGTGTGTGTCTGCACTATGTACAGGGGGGAGCTAGGGGGGAATGGGCCCTGCTGGGGCACTCCACTCCAGTGTGTGTCTGCACTATGTACAGGGGGGAGCTAGGGGGGAATGGGCCCTGCTGGGGCACTCCACTCCAGTGTGTGTCTGCACTATGTACAGGGGGGAGCTAGGGGGGAATGGGCCCTGCTGGGGCACTCCACTCCAGTGTGTGTCTGCACTATGTACAGGGGGGAGCTAGGGGGGAATGGGCCCTGCTGGGGCACTCCACTCCAGTGTGTGTCTGCACTATGTACAGGGGGGAGCTAGGGGGGAATGGGCCCTGCTGGGGCACTCCACTCCAGTGTGTGTCTGCACTATGTACAGGGGGGAGCTAGGGGGGAATGGGCCCTGCTGGGGCACTCCACTCCAGTGTGTGTCTGCACTATGTACAGGGGGGAGCTAGGGGGGAATGGGCCCTGCTGGGGCACTCCACTCCAGTGTGTGTCTGCACTATGTACAGGGGGGAGCTAGGGGGGAATGGGCCCTGCTGGGGCACTCCACTCCAGTGTGTGTCTGCACTATGTACAGGGGGGAGCTAGGGGGGAATGGGCCCTGCTGGGGCACTCCACTCCAGTGTGTGTCTGCACTATGTACAGGGGGGAGCTAGGGGGGAATGGGCCCTGCTGGGGCACTCCACTCCAGTGTGTGTCTGCACTATGTACAGGGGGGAGCTAGGGGGGAATGGGCCCTGCTGGGGCACTCCACTCCAGTGTGTGTCTGCACTATGTACAGGGGGGAGCTAGGGGGGAATGGGCCCTGCTGGGGCACTCCACTCCAGTGTGTGTCTGCACTATGTACAGGGGGGAGCTAGGGGGGAATGGGCCCTGCTGGGGCACTCCACTCCAGTGTGTGTCTGCACTATGTACAGGGGGGAGCTAGGGGGGAATGGGCCCTGCTGGGGCACTCCACTCCAGTGTGTGTCTGCACTATGTACAGGGGGGAGCTAGGGGGGAATGGGCCCTGCTGGGGCACTCCACTCCAGTGTGTGTCTGCACTATGTACAGGGGGGAGCTAGGGGGGAATGGGCCCTGCTGGGGCACTCCACTCCAGTGTGTGTCTGCACTATGTACAGGGGGGAGCTAGGGGGGAATGGGCCCTGCTGGGGCACTCCACTCCAGTGTGTGTCTGCACTATGTACAGGGGGGAGCTAGGGGGGAATGGGCCCTGCTGGGGCACTCCACTCCAGTGTGTGTCTGCACTATGTACAGGGGGGAGCTAGGGGGGAATGGGCCCTGCTGGGGCACTCCACTCCAGTGTGTGTCTGCACTATGTACAGGGGGGAGCTAGGGGGGAATGGGCCCTGCTGGGGCACTCCACTCCAGTGTGTGTCTGCACTATGTACAGGGGGGAGCTAGGGGGGAATGGGCCCTGCTGGGGCACTCCACTCCAGTGTGTGTCTGCACTATGTACAGGGGGGAGCTAGGGGGGAATGGGCCCTGCTGGGGCACTCCACTCCAGTGTGTGTCTGCACTATGTACAGGGGGGAGCTAGGGGGGAATGGGCCCTGCTGGGGCACTCCACTCCAGTGTGTGTCTGCACTATGTACAGGGGGGAGCTAGGGGGGAATGGGCCCTGCTGGGGCACTCCACTCCAGTGTGTGTCTGCACTATGTACAGGGGGGAGCTAGGGGGGAATGGGCCCTGCTGGGGCACTCCACTCCAGTGTGTGTCTGCACTATGTACAGGGGGGAGCTAGGGGGGAATGGGCCCTGCTGGGGCACTCCACTCCAGTGTGTGTCTGCACTATGTACAGGGGGGAGCTAGGGGGGAATGGGCCCTGCTGGGGCACTCCACTCCAGTGTGTGTCTGCACTATGTATGGGGTGGGGAGCTAGGGGGGAATGGGCCCTGCTGGGGCACTCCACTCCGGTGTGTGTCTGCACTATGTACAGGGGGGAGCTAGGGGGGAATGGGCCCTGCTGGGGCACTCCACTCCGGTGTGTGTCTGCACTATGTACAGGGGGGGAGCTAGGGGGGAATGGGTCTGTGGCAGAGCCAGAAATGGGCTATGCAGCTCCTGCCTTAGCCACAGAAGCCTGATATCTCTCATCTGGGGATTAGAGACTGATCCTCACAAGGAGCTGGAAGTTGCACCTTCCAGTGTGTTGGGATGGGGTGGGGGTGGGATGCCAACATCAAGATCCTGGCTCCATTGAAGCCAGTGGCTCTGCTCCCATAGACTCGAGCAGGCAAGGAGCACGGCAAGGGGTGTCGCTGTGCCCGTGGGGGCAGCATGGGGGATGGGGAATTGTGACTGGCTCCTCCCCCCCAGGGTTGGCACATATGCAAATTCTTGGTGGAGACATAAGAAATACAGTGGGGGAGGCCCTGCAACATGGATTTTTCACAAGTGTCCCGGACACATTTGCCCCCCTGGCAAGCCTAGAAGGGAGACTAAGTGGTTCGAACGCTCTCTTTTTTTGCTGTTGGTGGAAACAAGCCAGCGTTCGGGCAGCCAGAGCCCTTCCTCAGGCACGTAGATCTCTCCAGCGTCCTGCATTTTCCAGGGCATCCCTGCTTTCAAATCCCCAATTTGTCCCATGGTTGCAAAGGGCTTTCACCCCTCCCTGCCCAGAGATTTGCCGTGGCCAGACAGATAAAAGCGAGGTTAGATCAGGGATGGGAAGTGACAGAGGCACGTGCTCAGCTTTAGGGACAGGGGGGAAGGGGGAACCCAAATGACGTCATTTCAGATTTGTTTATGGAACACAAAGACTGAGAACCCGTGCGCCCCCCCCCCCCCGAAACACATGAGTCGCGGTGTAGTTGTCCGGGGGGTGGGGGTGGGTTCTGAAACTTTGGCTG
Organism: Sphenodon punctatus; assembly: GCA_003113815.1. Lineage (NCBI taxonomy): Eukaryota > Metazoa > Chordata > Lepidosauria > Sphenodontia > Sphenodontidae > Sphenodon > Sphenodon punctatus. Next base: position 353,334 of record QEPC01004877.1, on the reverse strand, counting down.
TGGGGCTGTCCCAGAATCCTCCTGGCCCCACCCATAGGAAATCTGCATATTGAATTATGCAGCTCCAGTTTTGTGGGGCGCCCACGAGAAACTGCTTAGCGGCTCCAGGCGACTCTGCCGTGGCCAAAAGGGGCCCTGCAGCTGCCCTGACTGCAGGGCAAGAAACAACGGGGTTGGAGCTGCCAGGGAACCGGGCTGGCCGGCCGGCATGGAGCTCAGTTCCCAGCTTGGGCCTGCATAGGGGACCAGTCATTTTTGCTGGGGGCTGGGCAGGTGGCTTGGCAGCAGAGTTCCCTAGTGGTCTGTAGGGCTTCTGAAAACGGGGGGGTGTCCGTCCCCTACAAGTCGCCTACGCTGGGCTGGCCGCCCCTGCCGTGAACAGGTCTGACTGTCTGTCCCGCTGTGCGATAGGGGGGTGCTTGGGAGTGTAGGGAATCCCCTCCCCTGCCTCAGTAACAGGCTGTGATCCACAAGCTACTTACTCCAGAGTAATCCCTGCCGCTTCAATGAGGCTCCTCCGGTGTGTGTAGCTGGTGGGACATGCCACGGCCCAACTGTGTCTGTTGCCTGCAAAGCGCCTCAAATTCTGGGCTGAGGGACCCCACGCCCGGGGGGGGGGAGGGGGTTACCTGCAGCTGGGCCACACTCTGCACTGGCTTCCCCTGCAGCAGGTCACTTTGCTATTTGGGGTCAGCAGAGACTGAAGTCTCAGAATGAGGTGGGGCAGGTCGAAGCTTTGCATCCCCCCCCCCGTGAAAAGAGGCTCCTGTAGGGCCCTGGGGCCCCCTCCCACAGACACAAATACACGAGTGCAGACATGTACACACACAGACACACAAACGCACAGACACACACACATGCACGACACACACAGAGACACACACATGCACACAGAGATGTAGACACACAGACACAAACACATGCACAGAGACACACAAACGTGCACACACATGCATAGTCACACACAGACACACAAACATGCACACACAGACACACAAATGCACAAACACACACATGCACAGACATACACATGCACAGACATACACGGAGACACACATGCACACAGAGAGATGCACACACACAGACACAAACACACACACAGAGACACACACAAACATGCACACACATGCACAGACACACGGAGACACACACATGCACACAGAGATGTAGACACACACAGACACAAACACATTCACAGACACAAATGTGCACACACATGCATAGTCACACACACAGAGACACACAAACATGCACACAGACACGGAGACACACATGCACAGGCACACATGCATACACATACATGCAGAGACACACACGGAGACACATGCATACACACAGACATGCACAGAGACACACACAGACATGCACACAGACGCACACACACATGCACAGAGACACACACAGACATGCACACACACACACACACACACACACACAGAGGCACACACACATGCACATACACACACACAGACATACACACACACAACTTTCCCTCCACCGCTACAAATACAGCAGCCGGGGTGGGGTACCTCAGGCCTGGGGCGAAATGCCCCCCCACAGGCAGCACATTTGTATGGGACTCCTTCCCAGTTCAGGGAGCTGGGGGGCCGCTGCACACAAGGAAGGAGAGGAGGCACAGCCAGGATCTGTGACAGCCCGGAGCTTGTGCTCAAAGTGGCCCCGGGAGGGAAAAGGTTTCCCGGGAATCCGGAGTGGCTGCGGATTCCCATCTCTAGATCCAAGTGGGCCGCCAAGGGGGGCTGAGGGCTCCGGCTCCAGAGCAAAGCGGGGCCTTTGGGGGTTTCTCGTGATTCCGTTTCCAATTCACTCTCTAGGTCTGAAAGCTAGAAAGTGCCCCCCCCCCATAACGAACTGGGGCTCGGTCTCTGCTATTAAGCAGCGGGCAGAGGCAGGACTTCTTCTGTGGCCTGGTTTTTCCGAGGGGGCGACAAACTGGGCCAGTGGGGGCGGGAGAGCCGAGCCTACCAAGCTGCCCCGGGTCCCTGTCAGGGGCTGCATTCCACCTAGGTTTGCCCGGTATCGCACATTTTTCCAGGGCGCTTATGAAAAATACATGTTGCAGGGTCCGCATTCGCGCCCTAGGCCGGTCGCCTCCCCCCCCCC
>QEPC01004877.1:284572-304013 GCA_003113815.1 Sphenodon punctatus | reverse complement strand
TGCGCTCACCCAGATGCCCAATGATGAGACAGGCTAGGGACTAATCATCCTGATAGCCCTATTCCATCCTGAGGGCTTGTTTTCCAGGCATAGCCCTGCTGCTTGTGTCTCCTGGCTGTGTGTGGTTCCCCGTCCCCTCCACGCCATGGGGAAGGCAGTCTTCAGCCCTCCCCCCAGCCCTACAGACCCCACTGTCCCCACATACACATTGGTCCAGAAACTGAGCTTGACCCTTCTCATTGGGTGCCAACTGTCACGGGTTGGAGGTCCGCACCCACACTTTACTGGGTTTGAATGACTTAGTTTCCCTCGCACACAACCCACTTGGATCAGTTTTCTCTCTCTGGCTGATCCAAGTCTGCCACAGGGACAACTCCTTTGTCACTCAAGGACCTGATCCTTCCCGTTTACAGACTCTTTACTCTCTGGGTTCGCAAGAGCTTGGGGGCTCTTGTTGCTCACTTGTGTTCCAATGTTAGACACAGACACTTCTTCATAAAGATAAAAAGTTAGTTTATTGATTACATAAGCAAGATTGTTGATACAGAGTGGTTACTAGAAATCAAAGGTAAATATAACACATTCCTGACCTATACTGGTTGAGTTCCTAAATAAGCATCTTACCCTACCAAGGTCCATAAGTTCTTCTCAGTCCTTGATGTAAGCGACTGGGTTTCCAGACTTAGAGTTGCTAGAAAGCAGTCCCCTCTCTCAGTTCATGTCTTCCAGACTTGTTTGCTAGCAAGATGCAGATGAGAGTGCTCAAGGTGGCTCTGGGCAAGCGATAGCGAAGCTGGCTTAATGACCCTTGCTTAAGTATCTGCCATGGTCCCTTTGTCTCGGGTTTCCTGCCTCGGAGAAATGTGAGGCCTGTCACATAGGCAACCCAGGCAAACATGACAATCCATTTGCATCTCCATAGGGTTCCGTCTGGCAAGGGTTTTGCCAAGACACAATCTTTTAACTGTCCCTACTTCCTGGAGTTTGGTCATGTGTCACAGCCCTAATTTGAGTTTTACAGTTCTAATTTGTAACATTACATACACGTGGAAGCTTTTGCTTTACATATTTACCAGACTTGTAGTCTACCTGTAGGCCCCTGTTACACGTGTGTGACCCTATGTTCCTCCGTGACAGATGGCTCTGGAAGATCTCGTCCTTTTGTCTTGTCTCACATTTTGATGGTCCTTTGTATTGGGGTGGGGGGCAGAGCAGAGACAGGGCAATGGCAGGGTGGCCACCTAGGCAAATGTTTAAGGAATGCGTATGAAAAATGCACGTTGCAGGGCCTTCATTGGCACCTTAGGCACCACTGCAGGCCCTGCAACATGTATTTTTCATAAGTGTTCCTTACCAATTGCATAGGTGACACCACCACCACCACCCCGGTCAGTCCCCCTGCTGCTCTGTGACTGTCAATGGATCCGCGGGGAGCAGAGGGGTTGGGATGAGAGCGTGGGCAGTTACAGGAGGAGGTGCTGCTGGGTGGCAGTGTGGGGGCTGGCACCACGTGTGCTACAGTAGCCTGCCCCCCTTCCCCACTGCAGCCCCTCACACACACACCCCCTTGCTGGTTTATTCCAGGGTGGGGTGGGGGGAGTCTCTCCAATTTCAAGGCCAAAGTTACTTGGCTGCAGGTGGAGATGGGGGGGCTGAACCCCAGAATCAAAGAGCTGGATTTAATGGGAGCCCTGGGCAGGCGAGGACTGGCATGGGGAGGCATTAGGACTCTGTCCATGGAGGTGCCCCCAACTGGGCCAATGCCCCCCTGAGCCTAGTGCTGCCTCCCCCCCCCCGTTTGGCTCCACGCCGTGTCCCTCGCGTGCGTGTGGCAGCAGAGAGGGAGGCAGGGAGTGTACAGAGAGCAGATTTTGAAACATCTCAGATGAACTGCGTAGGGCTGGCAAACAGCCCATAAACTAACCCCCAATGCATTCAGAGACGCATTGTGGGAGATAACCTGCGGAACTCCTTGCCATGGGACGTGGCGGAGGGCACTAGTACAGACTGGATGGGTTCTTAGAGGACAGGGCGGGGATACACAAGCAACTCACTCCTGAGTTTCTGCACTGAAGCTCAGACAGGAGTGGGGTGTTCGGGGAACCCAGGAGGGCAGAATTCCTCCCCAATCTCTGGGTTTTGGACCCAATTGACTCCACTGCCCTATGGAAACATCTCTGATGTGGGGGTGGGTATATATTGCCCCTTGTAAGCCCAGCGGCCAGAGGTCTGCCTGGCTCCCCCACCCCATGGCCCAGGAGGAGGTGTAGCCCAGTGGGGAAGCTGGGCGCTGGCCCACCCTTGCGCATTGAGTCCAGGGAGATTCCCAGGCTGAGCTGGGAGCCTGGAGCCCAGGAACCCTGTGCAGTTAGCGCCGGTTTGAGGAGCCTGCGGGCTATGTGCAGTAGGAGTGCGACCCTCAGTGCCGCCCTTGCTGGCTGTTGGAGGCGCTGCAGCAGAGTGGGGAGGCCACGGTAGGGGAAGCCACACCACACCGGCTGCCTGAGAGACAGTGACCCCCTTCCTACCAGCAAGTCTCTCTCCTCCTGCAGCCTCTCCCAGGACAATCTGGTAACTGGAGGACCAAGAACTCTATGATTTCAGCTCCCAGTTCTTGCAGCAGCTCCATGAATGGGCACTGATAGCCTCTTTCTCCCCCACCTCAAAACTCCCTCCGCTGCCGTTCTGACCCCTTTCCAGTAGGAGCCTCAGGAAGGGGAGGAGACACAGCCAGTGGGGAAGGAAAGGCTGAGATAGGAGGTAGATTCAGGGGGCACCATGGTGGGGGGNGCCCTAGGAGATGGCTCTCTCTGGGAAGGGCAAAGCCCAGAACGATTGCACTGGCAACTACCATGCCGTAGTGCAATGTGCAAAACAAAGGCAGGCTCTCGTCAAACAGCCAGTGATCCGGATTAAAGGGGGGCAGCGAGAGGTGCAAATCTCCCCCTGATCCCAGAGAATGACAGGACACCTCCAGTGCCCTAGACACAAAGGAGGGCGAGAGAGAGAGAGACCCTTCCTCAGGCTGTTGGGAATCTGACCCAAGGTCTCATCAATGGCTGAGGAGCATCAGGGGTTTAGCCCAGCCTGGATGGGTCGCAGTGCCCCCCCAGCACAGACTAGAGGGAAGGCTGTGCCCTTGCTATTCAGCAGGATCCTGTGTTACTTGGGATAACCCACCAGCTGGAGAGGGGGCAAGGACGAGCAAACACTAGCGGAGATGGCCCCAGGAGATCAAGAATCACAAATTGGGCCCTGAAGGAATCATGAGATTGCCTTTGAAATCATGAGATTTGCCAAAAATAACAGGACGAGCCTTTGAGTGGGGGAGGCTGCATTCAGAACTTGTGGGGCACGGGGGGGCTTATCCTTGAGCTGGGGTGGGGGCCTACAACGGGAAGGAAGGCCCAGCTGGGGGGAGGGGGTTTCCTGGCTCCCTATGGCAGGAGTGGGGTCAATGCACAGGTGCAGCTGAGAGCTTGCTAACTCACCCTATCGGGAGCTGCCCCAAGAAAAGAGAATTCCTTTTCTCTCCTGCCCCACAGCCTGAACATAATGGTGGCTCATTGGGGGCGGAAGTGATATGGGGACAACCATACTGCCCCCCTTCAGGAAAAGCCTGCTTATGCCCCCTGGCCTCTTCCATGTCCAGGGCCTGGTCTCTCTCTGTCCCTCCCTTGGGGCGACACCCATCCCATGGATTTGACCCCTGCCTGGGCAGCAGGTGCTGAGCTACCCAGTGGCTCAGCTGTGGCTCCTCCCCTTCCTGCTCAGAATGGACTATGCCATGAAGATGTCACCAACTGGCCACCATTTCTAGAGGCGAAGGAGAGGGAGGCAATCCATCTGTCCCACAAAGTGGGGGCAGTCCCATAGGCACCCCCTCTTTCTGGGGTTCAGGGCCAATGGAATAACCCCCAATCCAAGCCCGCCTAGACCCTGCCCCTCCAAACCGAGCTGCTCCACCCGCCTCGGCCCAGAAGGCACGGCTCTGTCTGGCCAGGCTGGGGGAGGCAGCTGTCTCCTCCTCCCCCCAGTTTTGCTCATGCTGACCAGCCCCTCCCCCCCATCTCCTGGCACAGGACACTGGTCCCAATGGGCAGGGACCCATTGACACTCCCAGCACCGCACACCGTACAGCATGACCCAGTAACCCCTGCCCAGAGCCTCCTCCTGCCGCAGGCTGGGCTGGGGGGCAGCTAGGGTTGTCGCCGACGCAGATTTTGAAGGAACACTTATGAAAAATACACACTACAGGCCCTGGAACATGTATTTTTCATAAGTGTGCGTCGGTGGCCACCTTAGGGGCAACAGAGACGCTGGCTGATCTGATCCGCTTTCCCCATCTCTGGTCCTTGGCCCGGTGCCCCTGGGCCCCCCAACCCTTGCCCAGCCCCCGCATTGGCACTGACCCATTCTCACAGGCTCGGTTGGCTGCACCCTTTTCCCTTGCCAGCTCCGATCTCGTCCCTGTCGTTTTCCCTGGCCGGGTTCCCCCTGGTTCCGTGTGTCCGTTCCTTATTAATGAGCTGCCTGTCTTCCCTGGCGGCGGCCACCCCTCTCGCTTCCCCTTTTGCAGCCTAATTGCTGGAGTCCAGCTCATTAGAGGCCAGATTTTGGGGGGGGCGGGAGTTGGCTGTCCAGCAGAGCAAGGCTAATCCATCACTAGGCCGGGGGCCCCCTCCCTCGCCCGCAGCTTTCTCGCCTCCGTGGCTGGATGCTGGGCATAGCAACGGGCAACGGCACGCTAAAGGGACGGGCNGTGTAACTGCCAGCTCAGCACAGTAGATTAGATAAACCCTGTCACTCCCAGTCTCATAAATAGTTGTGCAGCCTGGGAGCCGCGAGGCCTTCACCCCATCCAGGGCCCGCTGCGGAGGCGCGGCGTGCCCCCCTCCTGCCCCCCAGGAGTCACAGCAGCGTCCCCTTAGGAACTGACGGGCCCCGGGCCAACGTGACGCTCGACTAGGGGCCTGGGCGCCCTAGGGCAGGCAGAGCTACAGCCACGAGGCACATAACACGTAGAGGAGACCCACTGAAACCCATAGGGCTCCTCCGGAGTAAGTGGGTTGTGGATCATGGCCTATGAGATTATATGGGGCTGCAGCAGGGGCTGGCGTTCAATTCTATGTTCCCTTTAAACAAAAAGAAAAGCCCCTCGGCCCCTGCCCCCTCAGGGCTCCCCTAACAGACCCCCCACCCCCAGGGTGCTCCAGCCTCCTCCCCTCAGCCGGATTCCCAAGGGGCTGCCCTGCCCCCCCCCCCTTCCCTAGGGCACCTGCTTCCAGCCACATCCCAGTCCTGCTCAGGGCCCCGCTGCCCCCAGCTCTGCCGTCTGGCTTGCCACCTAGGCCCATTTGCAAGGAACATGTATGAAAAATACATGTTGCAGGGCCTGCATGGGTGCCTAGGCGCGAAGGCAGGCCCTGAAACATGTATTTTTCATACGTGTTCCTTGCCAATGGGCCTAGGTGGCCATCCTGTCTGCCACCGGGTGGATACTGGCAACCAGAGAAATCCTGTGTCTGCCCCCCCCAGTAACTGCAGCACAGCGGCACCCTGGCCCTATAGCCTCCCCCTCCGCCCCCAGCCCAGCCATGCAATACCTACAGTGCCCCCAGCACAGCCACACTCTCCCCCGCGCCCCCCTTGGTAGCCCCAGCACCATCCTGCTCTACAACTCCCCCCCGCCCCCCATTGCTCCCTCCACGGTTCGTCCTGAACTTACCCCTAGTTTTCTCTCCTGCCTCAATTTCCCGCCCTGTTTCCTCTTTTCTCCCCTGGCTGCAGCTCCTCCCCTTCCTGCCGGTGGAATGGGGCATGGGGGGGGGGACTGGAAACGTGAATTGTGTTGGGGGGCAGAGGGGAATCTGGGGCTTGGGCAGGGGAACTGGGATGGCTGTGCTGGGAGGCTGGGGCAGGATGATGAGGGAGGGGTGCTTCCCCCCTGGTCCAGGGGCTCTGGGCCCGCCGCCCATCAGCCAGTGCCTAGTTTCTGTGCCAGGCTTGGCTGCAGGGCAAAGCTCAGGATTCAGGTATGTGCCTTGCAGCAGCGGGTAACGGTGCAAGCCCAGCACCCAAGGGACCTTGCCTCGGGCAGCCGCTCCCTCCCCAGAGGCTCCTGCCCTTATATGGTGAAGGCAGACGGTGTTCGGGGCCAGGAGGAGGAGGGGACAAAGTTCACCCCAGCCCGGCTCTGCCCAGGTACCGTCTGTCTCGGAGGCAGCGTGCACCTGCTGAGCGAGCCCCACCGCCCAGGTAAGCAGCCGGCTCTGGGGGGCAGCAAGGCCTTGCCCTGGGAGGCGGTCACTGGCCTTCCCTGCCCCTTGGTGGCATCTCCAAGGGCATTGGCCCCAGCTCTCCGGCCCCCCCCCCCCGGTGTCCGTCCAGGGCTGCCCTCAGGGCAGAGTGGCAGGCAGGGGCCACGCCTTCCTTCACCTGGACGAAGCCGCTGCAGGGGGACGCGGATGCAGGGCCAGCAGGGGTGGGGGAGTATTTGAGGGACCCCCTCCAGCCCCGGGCCTCAGTCACTGCCCCCCTCCTGCTCCGATGCACAGTGACCTCGCACAAGCAAAGTGAGCGTGAAACACGCCCGTGGGCCTCATTGACCCCTTGCTTGCGCTGAGGTGAAAGCCACCGGCTGCCGGGGCGGCACCGCCACATTCCAGGAGCCTTGGGGAGAGCGTGGGGAACTGAGGGGAGGAGGGGACTCGGTTTTGGAAACGTAGGGAGGGTCATTCAGGGGGTTGGGCGCCATGTTGTTTGCAGGGGCTCGGTGAAGGAAGGGGAAGAAAAGGGTTAACCGGGCCTCCTACTCGAGAAGGTGCCTAGCAAAGGGGTGTGTGTGTGTGTGTGTGTGTGTGTGTGCGCGTGTGCGTGTGCGTGTGCGTGTGTATGAAACACGCCGAAATCATGTGTGGGGGTCGGGGGTGGGTAGGGGTCTGTTTCTCCGTCGCAGCTGGGACGTCGCACTAACCCCGCCGGGTTGCCCAGGCTGCCCGGAAGGATTGGAGGGCGTTTATCTGCCCGTGTCCGGAACCCTGTTTGTGAGGGAGGCACTTGGGGGGCGGGGAGTGCCCTCATCTCACACAGCCTCGTCGTACGGACAGAGTCGCCGGTGATGGTCAAAGAGCAACTTGGCTAAGGAAGGACGTGGCAGTGCCCGGACGCTTAGGGCGGCCACCGATGCCGATTTTGAAGGAACGCTTATGAAAAATGCATGTTTCAGGGCCTGCATTGGCACCTAGGCACCAATGCAGGCCCTGCAACATGTATTTTTCATAAGTGTTCCTTCAAACTTTGCAGAGGTGGCCCCCTACAAACGCTGCCAACAGAGCGTAGACCGATCCAAGACTTCATCTGAATTGCTCCGTCTCCATCTACGACGCTGGGGACTCACCCCCCCTAGACTATGAGGAGAGAGGGAAAGAACTGGAAATGGGTTAGGCCGAAACAGCGTCACCGTTTTCAAATCTGGAAAGAGTGGTGCCCGGCTGTTCTCCCTGGTCGCTGAGGGCAGGTGGATGAGAGGGAACAGGCCTCATTTAAAGGAGAAAGGGCCAAGGGAAAACAGCAGGACGAATGTTCTAACTCCAGGACAGTTCGATCGTGGGATAATTTGCCACGTGAGAGGTTGTGGCAGCCCCAGCGCTGGGGGCCTTTAAAAATCACTCAGCCAGACATCTCTCTGAGATGGTGCAGGGACAGTGGCTTCTGCTTAAGGAATGAGAGAGGGCTTGACTACATGACCTCTGGTGCTCCCTCCAGCGCTGCGATTCGCCATTCCCACATGCGTCTGTGAGCAGGATTCACAAACCACTTGCCCTGCAGCAGCACGGGCTCAACAGGATCGCTCCGGAACACGTGGCGTGTGGATCATGGGCAGCGTGCAAACGATCTTTGTGTGCCAAGGTGTGGGAGTGAAGGGGATTTGTGTGACTGCGGCGTGTGCCCCCGCAGGGTCTGCCTGTGTGCGAGTGGGACGGTGTGCCGGAGCCTCGGTGGGGTAGGCGTGCGTGTACAAGAGAGAAGTCCTCGTGTGTATGTATCTGTGTGTGAGCATGTGAGAAAGCCGGGGAGATTGGAGTGTGCACGAGGGTGGGGTTTGCATGTGTGTGTGAGCGGGCACAGGACTGGCACAGCTACGCAGGGCTGCTGCCCCTCTGACCCTGCTGCCCCCCTCCCTCCAGGTCTTACGGAGTTATTAGCTGGTGGGTCTCTGCTGTGGATCCCTCCACAACTCTGGGCTCCCTCAGTCCCTGTATGGGGAGGTGCCCACCTCCCTGCCACCCCGTAGCTGGTCAAGCATTGGGGGCAGGTAAAGCCTGTGGGTTTGGGGGGGGGGGGAACAGCACCCAGTGCAGGGCAGAAGCAAAGTTGGTACCATATGAACCAGGCTGGTAAGAAGACACAGCACGCAGAGCTAGGCACTGGGGATTTGGGGTGCAGGTCTGATGGGACCAATTTCGGGGGGGCGTGTCACGGAGAAACCTAGGGTCACACACGTCTGATACTGGTCTACATGTAAGCTACAAGTCTACTAAATATATTAAGCAAACAGTCCAACATGTATGTAATGTTACAATTGAAAACTGTAAAACTCAAATCAAGACTGTGACACTGACCAAACTCCAGGAAGTAGGGACAGTTAAAAGATTGTGTATTGGCAACCCTTGCCAGACGGAACCCTATGGAGATACAAAAGGATCTTCATGTTTGCCCGGGATGGCTACATGAGGAAAGACACAGGCTCATGAACGGGGAACCCGAGACAAAGAGACCATTAAAGTTACTTAAGAAAGGGCCATTAAGCCAGCTTCGCTATCACTTGCCCAGAGCCATCTTGAGCACTCTCATCTGCATCCTGCATCTTGCCAGCAAACAAGGCTGGAAGACATGGACTGAGAGAGGGGACTTTGCTTTCTAGCAACTCTAAGGCTGAAGAACCAGTCGCTTACATCAAGGACTGAGAAGAACTTATGGACCTTGGTAGGGTAAGATGCTTATTTAGGAACTCAACCAGTATAGATCAGGAATGCGTTATATTTACCTTTTGATTTCTAGTAACCACTCTGTATCAACTATCTTGCTTATGTAATCAATAAACTGACTTCTTATCTTTAAGAAGAAGTGTCTGTGTCTAACATTGGAGCAAAAGTGAGCAACAAGAGTTCTCAAGCTCTTGCGAACCCAGAGATTAAAGAGTCTGTAAACGGGAAGGATCGGGCCCTTGGGTGACAAAGGGGTTGTCCCTGCAGCAGGCTTGAATCGGCCAGAGAGGAAAACTGATTCAAGTGGGCTGTAAGCGAGGGAAACTGAGTCACTCAAACCCGGTAAAGTGGGGATGCGGAGCTCCAACCCGTGACAGTGGCACCCAATGAGAAGGGTCAAGCTCAGTTTGTGGACCAATGTGTAGAAAGTAGAGGAGCATAGCCAGGTGACTGGAATCCTCTGAGGGGAGTAAATACCATACCTGCAGAGGCTGAAAGTCCCAGGAGTCGGGAACTCAGCTCTGAGAGAGTGGAATACGCAGATCCTTGAACAGAGTGTGCTGAGTTTGTTGTTTTAGTTTTAATTTCAGGCCAGGGGCAGTAAACAAAATAGGGCTCCCAAAGCACTTTCACCACCTGAGAAGGTCAGAGCTGAGCAGGGAAGCCTGAAAGAGAGGTCTCGAAGCAGAAGGGAAAACTAAACAGCCACTGAAGCAGCTGATACGGGAATTTGAAATGAGCATGAATGGAACAGATGGGAATGGAGCGGGGACAGCAAATCCCCCTCCAAACCCCTCTCCATCTGACCAGCAACCAGGAGATGGAGATGTGCTGCCAAACGTGCTTCAAAACCCCCTTCCAACTGATCGGCAACCGGGGGACAAGGCTCAAACCCTGAACTCGAGATAGCCAGACTGAGAATGGAACATGAGCTCAGACTGGAAGAGAATAAAACAGGAGGAGAACGAAAAAGAAAGACAAGTGCAAGCACAAGAAAAAGACACAGAATGAAAATATCAACTCGCTCTCCTGAAAATACAGACAGAGGCAGGAATCCAACCCACACTACCCTTTGGAAGCAGCCAAGAAAAAGACAGAAGACAGCTGATCAGAGACTGTTCAGCACTTCTGCCCCTACACAAAGAAAGTGAATGCATGAATAAATTTTTCACAACTGCCCAGCACATCTTTCAATGAGAAAAGATTCCAGAGGATTTGTGGATCAATCTGGTGATACCCAAGATCCCTGAGACGGCAAGAGATGTGTGCAACACAAAGCTGGAGGAAAATCAAGCACTGACTTTGGAGGAATTCAAAAAAGCAGTTCTTGAGGAGTACAGAATCACTCCAGAAACTTTTCGCCTGAACCGACGCAACTTTAAGAAGGGAGATGGTATGTCTTATGCAGATATGGGGGAAATGTTAAATCAGTATGGGGTGAAATGGTTAGATGCACAAGGGAAGGCTACGAAGGAGCATGTAATGGACCTTGTAATCCTTGAGCAATTCCTAAATAATTGTACCCCTAATCTCAAATCACACTTGCTTAATCAGGGGATCACAAATGTCAAACAGGCTGGGAGGAGGGCAGATGAGTATATTGCAAATACTATCTCAGTTTGTGGGGAAAGAAAGCCAAATAATGGGGAAAAATCCAAGCAGGGGTCTTACCATAAGCAGAATCTGTATAAAACCCCACAATCTGAACAAGGAAACTTGACCCAGAACAAACCAAACGAGAATGGGGGTGGGGGGAGACAGGGATCATCCAGACTCCACAGAACACACACCTCCCAATCCTCTAATAATGATTCAAAGCAGTGCTTTAACTGTAACCAAACAGGGCATATGGTACGAGACTGCCCCCCGAAAAGGGAGTTTCATGGCCCTAACAGGGAGTCTGATGAGATTAGTGGGACTGTCAGTGCGAATTTTGTGTCTGTACTTCAAGCCGTCCCCAGAGGTGTTGATGATCGCTATATCATTCCTAACCCACCCACAGGAGATCAGTTGCTACGAAAACCTGCTAAGGTCAATGGGGTAAACTGCGTGGGGCGATTAGACAATGGGGCACACATGGTTATGGTACGGGAGGGCTTGATCCCGAAACATAAAATAAACACTCATAGAAAGGTTGTGGTATCCCTGGCAACGGGAATCAGGGATATTTTGCCCACAGCAACTGTAGATTTAGAATGGGGAGGCTCAAAGGGACCCATCCAGGTGGCTGTACTCCCCAGAAAGGCACAAAATGAAATGTTGGTGGGGAATGCTATAAACAAATGGATGCTGGACGGGAGGGTGAAAAAAGCCCAATCCCAGGAGCATGGGGAGCCAGAGAGCAACCCGGAAAGGGAGGGTGAGGGGCAGCAAAGCTCAGAGAACCCTAAACAAGCTGCACCTCTACCCCTGGAGCATGGGGAGACAGAGAACAACCCGAGGGGAGGGGAAGGGTTAGAGGAAGGCTCTAGCAGCCTTACAGATCCTGCCCCCCAACCTGTGAACTCCACTCAGGGGCAGGAAAACCCCAAAGAGGAGTCCCCAAACCAGCCAGAAGGCAGGGGAGGACAAGACTCGGGAAGTGAACTGCAAGTCTCTGTCTCACATGGGGAACTGAAGGGAGTGAAGCCAATGGGTCAACCAGATTCTGAAGCCCAGGACTTGGCACCCCACCTTACACAGGAGGGACCAAATCCTGCAGAATCAAACCGAGTAACCACCAAGGGGGGAGAGTTAGAGGCTGCAGATGCCCCTACTCAACCCAAGGGGTTGCAGGATGGCCTGGAGGTTTGTTGTCCAACTTAAGAGAAGGTGGGAAGCGGCTAACTGAACCCAAGGAGTTACAGGCAAGCCGGGAGGTGGAGGATTCTACCTTAAGAGAGGGCTGGAAGGTGCAGGAACCTTTCCTGGGATGGAGGTGGGGAACGAGGAGTGTCTCTTCCCCAGGGATAAAAGGCCAGGAGCATGGGTCTAAGAGTGAACTGTGCACCCCTGCCTTACCTAAGAAGGAGCAGGGAAATGCTGCTGAAGTAGAGACTGGAGGGGAGGAAACGGTTCAGTGTCCAGGGTCAAGCCACTGCACTTGGTAAACTGAATCCTCAAGAGTTTTTTTTGGGGTGTCTGAGGGGACACTTGGGGGTTCTCACACCCATGTCACAAAGTCAGACTCCCAAGAAGGAGAAATACACTATTATACAGACCATAGGGATCCTGGAGGTACAAACAAAACTTGGGGGCAGGGCACAAGAGAGGCTGCTGACAGTAGCCCCTTCACAAAAGCAGTTTTTGCCTGGGTGATTGATTTGAATGCAAAGACATCCACACACAGCATCACAGCCATGGGGGAAATGCAAAGGCCAAAGACAACAGTCTGCTCACTGGGAATTACAGCATTGCTCCTGATGAAAAGAGTTTTCAACTGCAGAGTTACACAGACAACACAAGGGGGGTGCTTAGTAGTGTTAAAGGTATCACACTTACCCCACACCCCCTCTTTTGCCTCCTAATAATACTTCTGATCTACAGTCTGGATAGCCCAGGCAAATCAGACAAAGAAGTGATGACATGGGGAGCAGACATACAGCCAACGAGAAACAGGCTGCCAGATAATCTGGAAACATGGCCAAAGTTTGTAACTGGGGAACAAAGGTTGTTAACATGGCGTTCCCACCCAGTTGTTACAGTCTATTCAGACACCTCAGGGTATATCCCTACAAGAGTTTGAACCGAGAAATACTGAATCCTGAGGATCACTCCACTACGACATGGTGGAAAACATGTGAGCATAATAGCCCCACAGGGCTGACAGAGGGTTTGGAAAACCAAAGGTCTAACTCTAATAGGATTCAAACACATGGAAATGACGTAGGGGGATTACATATCCCTACACGCACCGGTAGGACACACCAGTCTAAGCATGTTATGGGACTCTGTCGTGCCCACTGCACATGCTGTCTTACAGGGGGGCTGTCATGGAGAAACATAGGGTCACACACGTGTGATACTGGCCTACGTGTAAACTACAAGTCTAGTAAATATATGAAGCAAACAGTTCAACATGTATGTAATGTTACAATTGAAAACTGTAAAACTCAAATCAAGACTGTGACACTGACCAAACTCCAGGAAGTAGGGACAGTTAAAAGATTGTGTATTGGCAACCCTTGCCAAACGGAACCCTATGGAGATGCAAATGGATCTTCATGTTTGCCTGGGTTGGCTACGTGAGGAAAGACACAGGCTCATGAGTAGGAAACCCGAGGCAAAGAGACCATGACAAGACTGGAAGACATGAACTGAGAGAGGGAACTTTGCTTTCTAGCAACTCTAAGACTGAAGACCCAGTCGCTTACATCAAGAACTGAGAAGAACTTATGGACCTTGGTAGGGTAAGATGCTTATTTAGGAACTCAACCAGTATAGATCAGGAATGCGTTATAGTTACCTTTGATTTCTATTAACCACTCTGTATCAACTATCTTGCTTATGTAATCAATAAACTTACTTCTTATCTTTAAGAAGAAGTGTCTGTGTCTAACATTGGAGCAAAAGTGAGCAACAAGAGTTCTCAAGCTCTTGCGAACCCAGAGATTAAAGAGTCTGGAAACGGGAAGGATCGGGCCCTTGCGTGATAAAGGGGTTGTCCCTGTGGCAGGCTTGAATCAGCCAGAGAGAGAAACTGATTCAAGTGGGCTGTAGGCGAGGGAAACTGAGTCACTCAAACCCAGTAAAGTGGGGGTGTGGACCCTCCAACCCGTGACAGGGCGGAGAATGCCAATGGGGGGAGGGGCAAACTCGCTTGTAATGGACTCCTTCTCCCCTATTGCCAGGACCCCGCACCGAGCACTGCCCACCATGCCTGAACTCAATGCCAAGGTCACTAAGACCCTCAACAAATCCACGCCCGGTCTGCAGATATGGCGAATTGAGGTAGGTTCCTTCGTGGGGGCAATAAGAGGAGGTGCAGCTTTTGGGGGGTGGGGTGGATCTCTCCTACTCTTCAACTCTAGTGCCTTCAAAATGGCAGCCACAGGAAGGGGAGGAGCTTCAGCCAGGGGGCGCTCTCTCCAGCCTTCAAACTCACTCATGCACGGTCTTCCACGCCACAAGCTAGAGCAGCCACTGACTGCAGCCATGGCTGGGGAGGATGGGTTCTGCAGCTGGGCTGGGGAAGAGGTACTGGGGAGGCTAGTGGCTGAGACCAGAGAGGAGTTCACTAGGAGCCATGCAGAGTTGTGGGGTTTGGAAAGTGAATCATGGGGGTGAGGAATCACTGGGGCTGGGACCTCTGGAATCATTGGGGGAGCTGGTCATCTCCCCTCTGGCCAGAATGACCCCACTGCTCCTGTACAACGTGGGGCAGTGACCCTCCTCAGCTCAGCCCATGGTTCTTGTGGGGCTGGGAAGGGGCTGAGGGGGTTGATTCCAAAGCTGGGGTGGGAGGGGGCAGTGCAAGGCTAGGCAGCTGCCCCCCGGGAGCCCCCCCCAAAAAAAACCTGGTGTGGCAGCATGACGTCAACAGCACAGACTGACCCAGCCCCCTGTCTCTCCCCCATCCAGAGCATGGAGATGGTGCCAGTGCCCCCCAAGACCTACGGGAGCTTCTACGAGGGGGATGCCTACGTGGTGCTCTCGGTAAGGGGCTTCGGGGTGTGTGTGTCAAGGGGCCCATGGGGTTGGGGGACTGGACAGGGGGGGCATCTGTCCTGTGGAAAGCATAGGGGGAAGGTGCTGAATTCAGGAGAATAAGTAAGTGTGAATGTGTGTGTGTAAACGAGTGCGTGACAAAGATGGAAAGGAAGGAGGTGTGCGTGTGGAGGTGTGTGACAATGCGTGTGTTTGCGAGACAGAAATGTGGGGATGAATTGGGGGGGGGGGTGCAGTGCAAGGCCTTACAAAAGGGGTGTGTGATATGATTGTACCAGACCTCCAAGCTCATGGGGAGCTAACCCCCAAAATTACAAGAATGAAATTTAATGAGTAAATCTGTATTTGCAGGCAACGTGTTGTCTGTAAATACAGAACCAGGACGGTATCGAGAAACAGATTCGAAAGCTCATAATGGCGGGAGGGGGGATGGGAGGTATCTCCCCCGTTACAAGGATGTACTGGGGGCTGCAGCAGGCCCATGTGTGAGTGAGCATCAAGGCAGGGGTGAGCGTGAGTGAGCCTGTGTGTGCAGCAGTGTGAGCTGATGTGTCTGGGGGTGAGCGTGCGCGCACCAGGGTGTGAGTGTGCGTGAGAGATGGAATGTGAGTAAATAATTGTGAATGCAGGTGGTAGTGGAGTAAATGTGTGTATCAGGGGTAATAGTGAGTGGGAGTGCAAGGGGGGGAGAGTGTCAGTTGGAATTTCTACCCCAAGTTGCAGCATTTTGGGGGATCCTGTTCATTGCTGAGGTCCTGGAGCCCTTGAGTCACTCTGCCCCTGATCCCAGCTCTGAGCAGGGTCTCTGGGGCTGCACTGAGTTACGCCCCTAACCAGCTTCTCCTCCCCCCGCAGACCCACAAGGCGGGGAATAGCTTCACCTACAACATCCACTTCTGGCTGGGCAAGGAGTCGTCCCAGGATGAGCAAGGGGCAGCCGCCATCTACACCACCCAGATGGATGAGCACCTGGGCGGGGCCGCGGTGCAGCACCGGGATATGCAGGGCTACGAGAGTGAGAAGTTCCGCGGCTACTTCAAGCAAGGCCTGATGTGCGTAGGGCCAAGGAGTGGGGGCTGGGGGGTGTCTTACAGCAGAGAGCTCATGGGAGATGGGGCTTTATTAGAGGCTGCCCCAAACCTCTGCCTCTCTTGGGGACTGGAGGCTGCTCCTCTAACAACTCATGTACCTCTGCAAGGCTAGTCTGAGCAGGTGAACAAACAGCTCCTGACAGTGCTGCCCTCCACTGGCCAGTCTGGGAAATTGCTATTCATCCCAGAAAGAACCAGGATGGTCACCCAGCTCAGCCATTCCCAGACTTCTGGGGTCACTGTCAACCTTCAAAATATTTCTTGCAGACCCTCATGTACTCCCTGGAGATTAGGGGGGGAGGAATGAGCTAGAACTCCTGGGTTCTAATCTTTCTCCTGACACTCTGGGTCCCCTTGAGAGGGAGCGCCAGGGAAAGAGAGAAGAGTATTTAACCCCTTCCTGGGGGGGGGGCAGGGCTGGCTGTGATCTCACCCCCCCTTCTCCCCGTGCTTCTCCCGCAGCTACAAGAAGGGTGGCATCGCCTCGGGCATGCGGCATGTGGAGACCAACACCTACAACGTTCAGCGACTCCTCCATGTCAAGGGGAAAAAGAATGTGGTGGCTGGAGAGGTGGGTCCCTCGTGGGGGGTGGAGAGACGGGGTGGGGGGCTCTGATTTCCCCGCCTCTCACCCAAGGGTTCGTGCCAGGCTTTGACAGAACCGTTTATAGCTTCCAGCTGAGCTAGGGCTGCCATATTTGCAAATCTTTTCCAGGACACTTTTGAAAAATACATGTTTGTAAGCGTGCTGGGAAAATGTGTGTGTATGGCCACCCTATGCTGAGCTAGAAAACCAGGGGTCGGGTGGGGGCTAACCATAGCCATAGCTTCCTTCCAGCCGCCGAACACAGGGGCTGCCCCCAGCCCAGGAAATCCCCCCCCCCGCCCCCCGATTCTCCTGCTCTTCCTCTCCCACATGCTGAGCTGTTATACAGCTTCCCTGCATCACCCCAGAGGTAGCTGCACTCAGCCGGCCACGAGATCAGGCCCCACGCCGTGTTGCTGGAGCCGTTCAGCGGTAGCCGTCTTTCACCCCAGCGGTCCCAGCAGCTCCAAGCCCGTCCGATTCTCCGAATCCACGTTTGCAACAACCCAAAGGAGGTGGGAGAGTGTTTAGTCCATATTTGCAAAGTCAATAATTCGGTAACGTGTGACTGGCTGGACTGTCGCCGCACAGGGGGAGGGGGCATTATTTGATTGGACAAATGAGAGGAAATATCCAAACCCAAACTCTGACTTGGTTAAAAATCAAAGGGAAAGGAGAGAAAATTGCTGTGAATTCAGCTCCGAGGATTCATTCGTGGCAACGGAGCTTTGAATCCAACTGGTGAATTGGAAAAGCCCAATTGGTTGCCACGCGACTGCAGCCACGCAGAGCCCACAGCCCTGCCCCGCCCGTGACTCTGGCCTGCAAGCAAAGGAGATTCTAGAGGCAGCGGGGTCACAGTCTGACCTCTCCGACCCCTCCAGCGTGGTCTCTGGAGCAGAACTGCCCGTGTCCTGCTGGGGGCCCCTGGGGCTCCCTCCCCCTTAACCCCGGTGTCCTGTGTTCCCTGGTCCCGCTCCCCTGCCCCGTCTCCTGCAGGTCGAGATGAGCTGGAGCAGCTTCAACCTGGGGGACGTTTTCCTGCTGGACTTGGGGAAGCTGATCATCCAGTGGAACGGGCCCCAGAGCAACCGCATGGAGAGGCTGAAGGTACCGGGAACGAGGCTGCGGCGTGAGCCATAGGGCTCCCCTGCAGCACGATCCACCCCGCTCAGAACCTGCCCCCGGGGCATGAGGCCTGGCCTGGGGTCCCCCCTCCTGGTTCTGGCTTTGCAGTCACAACCCCGGCCACGGGGCTCTAGGGCAGCAGAGTCCCGCCAGCGGCCCCGGGGAGCATGGGGTCCCCAGGCTCCTGGGACTCTTGTGGCGATGGGCCTGGAGGGGGGGCCACCGAGGCACAGTTTTAAGGAATGCCTATGAAAAATACATGTTGCAGGGCCGGAACTGGCACCTAAGGCACCAATGCAGGCCCAGGTACATGTATTTTTCATAAGCGTTCCTTAAAAATGTGCCTCGATGGCTCCCTTCATCCTTGCCTCCCACAGCTCCACTGGCTCAAGGGTCTGGGGTCCCCCGGCCCCCTGTCTGCTCCTAATGTAGCCTGATGTGGAGACCGCAAGCCGCGTCCCACAAATGCCCCCTGAAGAAGTGGGGGTGGGGGCCCAGGATCCCAGTGGAAACCGAGCTGCACGGGAGCAAAGTGGGTCTGTAAGTCTGGTTGGATGCCCTTCCCGTCACCCCCCACATCCCCCAGTACAGAAACAGTATCACCCCCCACCCAGACTTCCCAGCCCCACTGCACATTCCCAGCCCCATAGAAGCTCCAGGGCAGCCATGCCCCCCCCCCCAAATGCTTGCATCGGCAACACAGCCAAGTCCCCCAGCAACCCCAATACATCCACTTTATCAGCCCCCAGTTTGCCCGGCACAACCTTGCCATCCCCCTGTACCCTAGAACAGTCGCACCATTCCACAAACACCCTTTGCTTCCTACATCCCCACAGAGTAGCCTCTCTACCTCCACCTCCCCAAGCCTCCATTACTCAGCCTGGGCTTCCCCCAGCTCTGTCTGTGCCCCTCAATCCCCACCCGCAGCCCCTGCTCCCCCAGCTCTGCTGCTGCCCCTCAATCCCCACCCGCAGCCCCCTGACTCTGCCCTGTTCCATGCAGGGGATGAACCTGGCCAAGGACATCAGTGACCGGGAGCGTGGTGGGCGTGCCAAAGTGGGCGTGGTGGATGGTGAGGATGAGGGTGCTTCCCCGGGACTGATGAAGATCCTGACCTATGTGCTGGGAGAGAAGCGCGATATCCGTGACGCCATCCCCGACAGCGTGGTGGACCAGGTGGCGAAGTCCACCCTCAAGCTCTACCAGTGAGTGACCCTGGGGTGATGGGGCAGGAGGAGTGGGCTTCAGTGGGGAGGGTCCATAGGCAGGGCCTGGCTGTGACTAAACTGGAGTTTAGTCTCCATGGCCATCAATACTGCCCTTTAATCCTGTCCCCCACAGCCTGCTATCCCAGATCTGTGACGGCCCCTCAGTCCCAACCAGGAGCTCATATACTATCCTAATCCCCACTGGCTGGTGCTGCTGTTCTACCAGCAGCCTGAAGGCACTCTCTTGCTGCTTGCAACTGCTTCCCCCAAACTCGTCTGCATCACCACGGTCCCTAATCCCTCCCAAGACTAACCAGTTGCTCATGCACTCAAGGAGCTTGTGAGGCCCTGTGTAACAGCGCCACTTGGTGGCTCCCAGCGGACTGGCATGCACACCCAAGCAGCCAGTTTTCCAAGGGCCAGTACAGCCTTTGCCAATTCCCTCCAAGCTGTTGGATCCACAGCACAGCTGAGCTGGGGTTTCCCTCTTGTTCTCTTACCCCCCTTCTAGTGTCTCTGACGCGGAGGGGAACCTGCTCATCCAGGAGGTTGCCATCCGCCCCCTCACACAGGATCTGTTGCAGCACGAGGTATGTGGGCATTCCCAATGAAGTGGCTGCCTCGGGTCCCAGCAGAGACCACCATGCTGCCCCCCTAGTCTCTGCCCCCAAGCATAACCATGCTGCCCCCCCAGTCTCCCTCTGCCCCCAAGCATAACCATGCTGCCCCCCAGCATAACCATGCTGCCCCCCCAGTCTCCCTCTGCCCCCAAGCATAACCATGCTGCCCCCC
>QEPC01004877.1:251273-275715 GCA_003113815.1 Sphenodon punctatus | reverse complement strand
GGGGGGGGGGGGGGACCAATGGGAGCAGAGAGGGGAAGCTTGGGGAAGGGAGGGCGCTTGGCCCCCGGGGGGGGGGGGGCAGGATGCACACTGGGTGCAGCGGCAACATTGGCACAAACCCTGGCGCGTGGCCAATGCTCCTCCGTGGAGCGAGTGGTTGGCAGAGGCCTGAGGGCCTGACCCACAGCGCCACTCAATTTGTTCACACCCCAAAGAGTCCCCTTCTGGGTGGGGTGGGATTGAGGCCCCCGTCCTTGTGCCCCTGCCTGGAGCTGACTTAGGGGGGGGCCCCCCCAGGCACAGGTTTAAGGAACACTTCTGAAAAATACATGTTGCAGGGCCCGCCTTAGGCCCCAAGGCAGGCCCTGCAACATGTATTTTTCAGAAGTGTTCCTTAAACCTGTGCCTGGGGGCCCCCCCTAAGCTGACTGGATGCATAAAGCCACGTTTGAAGCCCAAGCCGCTGCTGGCGTTGCCCTGGGGAGGGGCAGCCTGGCTCTCGCAGCAGCAGCTCACAAAGGGGCCCTTCCCCCCGGCAGGTTTTCTTCTGGATCGGGAAGGATGCCAACGCTGCGGAGAAGGAGGCGGCAGCCGTCACCGCACAGGAATACCTGCGCAGCCACCCGAGCGGGCGTGACCCTGACACCCCCATCATCGTGGTCAAGCAGGGCTACGAACCCCTGACCTTCACCGGCTGGTTCCTGGCCTGGGACCCCCTCCTGTGGAGCGTGAGTGACCCAGTGGGGGCGCGGGGTACAGTGGCCACGTCCAGGTGGTTGGGGTTTAACCCTTCTCATGCTGCAGGATCGCCCTCGCCGCCCTGGGGCTGGGGCATGTTGCTCCTTGGCATGTCTGCCCCGTCCATGGAGCGGCTTAATGCACTGGAATAAAATAGCCAATGAGCCGAGAGCTTCCCAGAGTGCCGTGGGCCAGTCTCACAAGCCTCCTGCTCTTGGCAGGCCTGGATCAGCCCCACTCTAGTAAATCTTGCTCCTTCCTGCCTCTCCTCCTGCCAAGGAACGGGTGAGAATCAAAGACTGTTCTCTACAGGCTCGGGAGGGTCCCGTGGGCAGAGTAATCTCTCCCCGTGGCATGAGCCTCAAGGCTGCAGTTCTAGCGGGTGCACACGTGCCCAGTTTGCAAACTGAGGCCCAGGAGAGACGGAGCAGGGTGTGGTGCAGGTGCAATCATAAAGGGGTTAACCTGTTTACTGAAACCCCACTTCAGCTCCAAGCACAGCTGTGACTCAGTTTCCCCACTCGTTACCTTTTGCGGGCTCCTTCCTGCCCTTGAAACTAGGGGTCCTCTTTCAAGAGCGGGTGCTGGGCCAAACATACCAAGCCGGATTCATGAGGGTGAAGCTTTGGCCATCTGGAATTTGGGGTGTTCCCAGATCATAGACAAATTATTCGGGGCATCTAACGGAGGAATCCTTTAGCATTTTGCACCCTGCTCAGCACACACTAGCTTTAGACTAAAGCTTTATAAAAGAGCACACACCAGCTTTAAAGTAACACTTTATAATAAAAGAGAATAGGTCCAGTTATAAATAAATGGTTCAGAGTTACAGAAAGTTGCTAAGGAAACAAAAGGCTAAAACAATGTAGGCTAAATCCACTTGACTGGTTCGTTTTTCAAAGCTCATTCTCTAGTCACGTTTTTAGCAAGTTTCATTCACACCCCCTTCGTGTGGGACTAGGTTCCTCATTTCAGATGGTGAAGAGAGAACAAAATCCATTTTTTGGTTCTCAACTTACGTAGGTTAACAGTGTCTTTGGTCAGTCCGATGTTAGTCTGATTTCTGCTTGTTTGTCTGACCGCCCCTTCCCAGGGATAGGAGTTTCTCTCTTTTCTCCTCCCTGGGGAGTGAAGCTTTGGCTAGCTGTAAGTGTTAAGTATCCATCAACCTTTGTAAACCTCAGAGAGACAAAGTGGTTCAAATTATATTTTTTATTGGACCAATTATTGTTGGTGGAAATAAGCCAGCTTTTGGCCCAAAAGTTTGCTTATTTCCACCAACAGTTGGTCCCAATAAAAGAGCATTTGAACCACCTTGTGTCACTGTCACTTGGAACTAACACGGCGACCACACTCTCTGGTTTGTAAGCCTTGGCAGACTGGTTTGGTCACTGAGTCTCCTGGCTTTATGGTAGAGCACTTTGCTCCTTTTGTTACAGAGGATGGCTTGGAGATTCACCTTAATTAGCTCTGTCTGGTTTCAACATTTTTTTGTACTCCTCCAGAGTTTTATATTCCTAACTTTTATATAATCAAATCTGATTTTCTTATATCATTCTATTCAGTGTTTCAGAAGGCTTAAAGTGACACCAAACATTTATTATTATTATTATTAACAAACATTTATATAGCGCCAGCAGTGTACATGGCACTTTACAAAGTAATAAAATAGACACGGTCCCTGCCCCTAGGGCTTACAATCTGAGCGACAGGAGCTGGGGGAGAGACATAGGAAGGGGAACAGAGGGAGAGACAAGGGGTCTAACATTCATGAAGATGCGAGGTCTCAAGTGCACGTACTTGGCTTGGTTACGATGAGAATGACAGCAGGCAGGTCCATGTGGCAAGGATAAGGGTAAACAGATCGTAGGTATAGGAATAGTGGCTCAGCAGGATAAAGAGTCAGACAGAGCAGAGCGGAAGAGGTGAGTTTTAAGGAGAGATTTGAAGGTATGAAGGGTGGGGGCAAGGCGGATGTGGACAGGGAGGGAGTTCCAGGCATGGGGGGCAGCAAGTGAGAAGGGACGAAGGCGCTTAGGGGAGCAGGGAAGGCGTGGAAGGGTGAGAGAAGGGACAGAGGAGGAGCGAAGTGCACGGGCTGGAGTATGGAGGGCGATAAGTGCAGAGAGGTAGGGGGGAGCGAGGTTGTGAAGAGCTTTATAGGTGAAGACTAGGAGCTTGTGCAGGATTCGTTCAGGAAGGGGAAGCCAGTGAAGCGAAGAGAGGAGGGGCTGCACATGGTCGAAGCGACGGGCGAGGTAGATGACCCTGGCAGCAGAATTTTGGACAGAGATGAGGGGAGAAAGGTGAGACCGGGGAAGGCCAGTGAGAAGGAGGTTACAGTAATCGAGGCGAGAGATGACCAGAGCATGAACAAGAGTTTTGGCAGACGAGACAGAGAGAAAAGGGCGAATCTTAGCAATGTTATGGAGGGAGACGCGACAGGATTTAGCAACAGAGTCAATGTAGGGTTTAAAAGAAAGGGGTGAGTCAAAGATGAAGCCTAGGCTACGGGCTTGGGGGACAGGCAGGATGGTGACTCCATCAATAGTTATTGACAGTGAGGAAGGAGAGGAAGGATGAGGGGGGAAGATAAGGAGTTCAGTTTTAGCCATGTTGAGTTTGAGTTGACGTTGAGACATCCAGGTAGAGATGTCAGAGAGACAGTTGATGAGACGAGCTTGAACAGAGGGAGAGAGAGAGGGAGTAGAGAGATAGAGTTGAGTGTAATCAGCATAGAGGTGGTATTGGAAGCCATGGGAGGCAATGAGTTTGCCTAAGGATGAGGTATAGATTGAGAAGAGGAGAGGGCCAAGAACAGAGCCTTGAGGAACACCAACTGAGAGGGGGAAGGAGGAGGAGGTGGAGTTGGAGAGAGACACATTAAAGGAGCGGTCACAGAGAGGTAGCAGGAGAACCAGTTATGGACAGAGCCACAAAAGCCAAGGGAGTGAAGGGAATCCAGCAAGATTCCCTTCACTCTAGGACTAGTTTCCACAGCTGCATATTGGAATAAAAGAAATATTGGTTTTTATCTCCTTGCAGATTTTGGATAACCATAAGCCTGCTCGATTAACACAAATCATATAAACCTTCATCCCATCAAAGCAGAGGAGACAGGGAATTAATTCCAGTAGTGAAAGTATCTCCTCTCCTGGGCTTACCAGCACTTTGATAGCAAGGGGGTGGAGTGCTATGGGGATTTATGGGAGCAGCCCTGAGAGAGCAGGGCCGTTCTCTTTCAAAAGGCAGGGCTCTGAACCCCAGGGGAGACTGACTCAAGGTCCCACAAGAGGAAACCGGGACCTTCCTTCCTCCGCCTGATGCTGCTCAGCCAGTGCAGCTCCAGCAACATCCTTGTTATGACCCCACTGCCCAGCCCTTGCTTTGCCTCCACAGGAGAAGAAGTCCTATGAGGAACTAAAGGCTGAACTGGGAGAGGACAGCAGCCTTGGTCAGCTCGTCAACGTGAGTATCTTGGGGAAAGGGACCTGGGCTCTTCCACTGGGGTGGGGAGATCCAGGGGGGCAGAGCTGCTCCAGCAGCAGCTGCATGGGGTATGGGATGGGATCGGTCAGGAACAGGGAACCTTGCAGCCTCTCGCGCCAACTGAGACCCAGCTCTTTTGGGATCAGAGCATGGTTGGTTACCTTTGCTGCTGCCCCCCAGTCTCTGCTGTGACAGTGACAGAGTGATTGCACTCGGACATGCAGCGAGGAAGGATAATGCCCTCCCCTGCAGGGATCCCTGGTGTGTCCCATGCTGGACAGAAGGTCACACAAGGACCCCTCCCCTGACTTTTACATTCCTAGGAAGGGGGCAGAGGGCTGCCCTACATTGGGGCATGCACAGGCTGGAAGGACATGGCTGTAAGAAACGCTCCCGCTTTGCTTTTCAAAGCCAGGGCTGGGTGGATGCCCTGCTTCTCCGCAAACTTCCCACCTAGGACACTCCAACGGTTGCTCCGTAGCAAGTGATGATGTTGATGTGCTACAAAGCCGGGTATCTGTGCAGGGCGTGATCCTGTGGCTGGGTAGTGCCAGGGCTCGCCGTGAGTGCTGTCCTATTGAAGTGAATGAGTCTCGTGCCCCCCCTGCTAGCAGCAGGGCTCTCCACCCATGGATCACGACCCCCTCACCAGAGCTGCCCCCCAGCAAAGATTTTGTACAGACGTGCCCTCCTTCCTGGCCAGCGTTGCTATAGGGGGCTGTCTGGAGGGGCTGGCGGTGGGAGCAGCCTCGTAGTAGGCCAGCTTGGGACCAGCATGCATGTCTGTCTCCCCTCTTCTAGGAAATCACTTCAGAGAAAGAGGTCTTCATTGCCAGCACGGTCCTAGGGAGCGTGTCCTTCCAGAGCTACCCCCTGGAGCTGCTGGCCAACGTGACTGCAGATGATCTGCCCAAGGGAGTGGACCCCAACAGGAAGGAGGTGAAGAGGGGGGTCCGTAGGGAAGGCTGGCCTCTGCTTGTTGGAAGTCCCACCCCAAATAGGGGAGTGCAGAACTGGGGAAAGGGACAGAGTCAGCCTGGAAAGGCTTCCTTGTGAGGAGAGGCTGAGAAGGCTAGAAGTCTTCAGTTTAGACAAGAGCTGACTCAGTGAGCAGAGAGGTTTGTAAAACCAGGAGAGAAAGGGAGCACGGAACTGCTATTTACCCTCTCTCTGCGACATGGCCAAGTATAGAAAAGAAATGGGTTCCAGAAAGGATTAGCTGAGTTTAGGAAGGACAGCTCCAGCCACAGCTGTTAAGCTAGTGCTGAAAGTTGGTATGTGAAATTACTCTGTTTTTACCAAGTTTCTCAGTATTTGACTCAGTTTTACCAAGTAACTGAGGAATTGGCCCAAGTACTTAGTACTGGGGTAAATCCTCAGACGGGCAACATACCGGGCTTTCCCTGGTCCTATATAAGGGAACTCTATACTTGGTACTCAGTATGTTACCAAGTATTCGGCCGAGTTACTGAGGTCTTGTCGAACACTCAGAGCCAATCCTCGGAAACACTCATGAAGTGTTTTACTATTTGGTGCAGCCTCACTCTTAGCCAAGCTGCCATTCCTGCCCAGGCTGTCCTGAAACCTCCGGCTACTGGGAGGCGTCACTCCACAACTGCTGTGTTCTCATGTAGACAGGAGACTAGGCAAGATGGATTATTGCTCTGGCCCAGCCTGGCAGCAGCTCTGTTCTTTACAACAATGATTTATTTATAAAGCACCAGCAATACGCGTGGGGCTGAACAGCTATGATTCGACACAGCTCCCTGCCCCAAGGAGCTTACAATCCAGGATGGATAAGGGAGCGGCTCCATGCGCATGGTCTACTATAGATGTCAGGGAGGGTGAGGGGCAGGCTTCTGCTGTCCCTAGCCTCATTGACCAAACTGGTCCAGACCTCATCGAGCCAAGGTGCCCTGGGGCTTTGCTGGGCATGAACATGGTGCCCCTAGGCAGCAGCCACCTTGTGAGTTATGTCTGAGCAACTCCATGCATGCTCCCTCAGCAGCCATCTAGCGCCACTGCTCAGCCTCCTCTCCAGAGCTGCCAGTAGACCAGGCAGGGCTGTTAACAGCAACCCTGGAGCAGTAACTTTTAGGACAGGGAAAGCCAAACTTATTTAAGCACCGGCTCTGCTATGGTGAGAGTGTGCAGGAGTCTCTCCCGCTCTAGGTTGGGCCTCTGACCGGGACCCCTCCTGCTGGCTCCCGCTCCAGGCCAGAGCCCCCCTCCCGCCAGGGGCAGGGATGCAGGAAGCCCCCCCCCCCCAGAATGCTCTGATGTCACAATGCTTAGAAAGGGGGGGCGGGTGTATATTGGAAAGTGACAGGAGCTCCCCACCCCATGATCACAACCTGCAAGTCAGTTTATGGACAACCCGTTGGCTGCCCCTGCGTTAGGACTTCCAGCCCCACAAACAAGACGCGCCTCAGGGACAAGGAGATGGAAAGCAAGTCCTTCTGAGTGCCAGAGGCTGCCTGCAGAAGGAATGCCGGACTGGACCAGGCCACTGCCCCTCCAGTCCTGGCAAGGAGCAGCACTGGCTGCTTCGGAGACAGGGCAGGAATGGAGTGATTCATTCCCCCATTGCAGTCCCGGGCCGGGTTCATTAAGAGCCACAAATGGGTCTGCACGCCAGGAATTTCACCAGCCTGCTTTTGAATCCATCCGTACTCCTACCCTCCACGACAGGAACGGCCGTAGTTTAATTGCTTATAGTAAACCTGCTGTCGGTTAGTTTCATGAGGAGGGATAAGAGGAAGGATCCTCTCATGGATCAGTGAAATAAAGGGGAGAATTAATTTATTTATTGTTTATTTTATTCCATTGATATGCCACCCCCTATGCCTACGGCACCTCAGGGTGGCTTCCAACATAAAATAAAAAATGTATCACAATATAAAAATCTACACATTTAAAACAATGTTAAAATACCCCCCATACAAAAATTTAGCCCCCCCTCCCCTCCCCGCCTCCGCAGGCCTGGGAGAACAGCCATTTCTTGCGGGCCCGACAGAAGGCCAGCAGCGCTTCCTCCGGGAGGGAGTTCCACAGCTGGGGCCCAGCCACCGAGAACACCCTCTCCATTGTAGCCCCTGGCTTTACGCGGGGGGACCTCCAAGAAGGCGCCCCCGGTGGACCGGAGAGTCCGTCCTGAGTCACGGAGGGTGAGGCGGTCCCTGAGGTATCCAGGTGCAAGACCGTACGGTGCCTTATAGATCAACGTCAACACCTTGAACCTGGCTCGGCACATTACAGGCAGCCAGTGCAGCGCACGGAGCACCGGTGTTATGTGCTCTCGTCGGCCCGTCCCTGGTAGGAGACGGGCCGCTGCATTCTGCACTAGCTGCAACCTCCGGGCCAGTGTCAAGGGAAGCCCCACGTAGAGCGCGTTACAGTAGTCCAGCCTCGAGGTAATGAAGGTATGGATCGAAGTAGCCAGGTCGGGTCTGGAGATGTACGGGCGCAGTCTCCGCCCCAGATACAGCTGGCGGAAAGCTGCCTTCGCCACCGCATCCACCTGCTGATCTAGGCGGAGACCCGCATCCAATAACACCCCCAGACTCCGACCCTGCTGAGCAACCGAGGGGTGCACCCCTCCACAAGAGGGGGCATCACCTCCCCCACCCGGCCCACCACCATCACCTCCGTCTTATTGGGATTGAGCTTCAGTCATTGTATCTATAGCCCGCTCCTTCCTGCTCACAATGGCAGCTCACAACATATTGAAATACATTTAAAAACAATTATAAAACTATAAACTCATTCAAAAAGCAGAACTGAACCAACATACTCTCCCCCCCCCCCAACCCCCCCCACAAAGGCCTGGCAGAACAGCCAGGTCTTACACTGTTCAGAAAGAAGGGATGTCTAGGGTCAGGCGGGAGTTCCGCAGTCTCGGAGCGGCCACTGAGAATGCCCTCCTCATGGTCGACACCCTGGAAACCTGGGGGACTTCGAGTCGGGCATCAGAATAAGGAAGAGGGGTGCCTCAGGGGCCCTGTCCTGGGACTGGGGGCATCAGGTATTTGTTAGTAATCCAGGAAAACGGGTGAAGAGTGAGGTGGCCAGACTAGCTGCTGGCACAAAGTGATTCAAGACAGTAAAATCCCAAGCACACTGGGAAGAATTACAGAAGAATGAGGCAGTCGGGGCAATCCAATGACAAATGACAATGTTGGCAAGGGCAAAGTGAGACACAATAAAGAAAATAACCCAGACTCTGTACACAGTGCTGGGTTCCAAACTCGGTGTCACCCCCTCAGGAAAAAGATCCTGAAGTCCTTCCGGACTGTTCATTGAACACACCAGCCCGCTGGCAGCGTACACTTTAGCTCACATTGGGCTGTTTCTCTTCTTCCCCTCCCAACAGGACTTTCTGTCAGAGGAAGATTTTATGGCTGCGTTTGGAGTGTCGCGACAGGCCTTCACCACGTTGCCCCGCTGGAAACAGCAGAACCTCAAGAAGGCGAAAGGACTTTTCTAAGGTGTTATCACCCGCAAGATGAAGAATTTCCGCCTCTGTCCACTATTATTTTATTGAGAAAGTAAAATTAAACTTAACTTGGGTTGTGTGTGAAGGTGAGTTGAGTCTGGAGAGCGAGCTTGCCGTGTTAGTACCAAACGTCAGGGGCAGACATGCGGCAGTTCCGATAATCTCGTCTGCTAGACCAACATCTTCCCACTGGTTCCAAGAGAACCCAAAAGCAGTCTCCAACTCTGCCAGATGCCATTTCCCTCCCTAGCTACCAGCAGGGCAGAATTGAGTGTTTTGGGGAAGGTCCCAATTGCGGTTACATTGATGGTTCTGAGGTAGCTCCTCTCCTTCAGCCCTAGGCCTTAATGCATTCTTGGGAAAGTCCGTCTCACTCCATTTCAGAAATCAAACATTAGAGAGGTCAGGTTCCTTTCTATTAGTTTAAGTCTTTCTAGGGAACAGGGTAGTTAGTGGCTTAAAGGAGATCGTTGGATTAAAAGCTAGTTCACATGAGAATGATCTTACACGTGCAAAGTGAGGAATTTGTATTTCCACCCCCTTGATAGTAAAGAACCACAGGAGTCAGGAAGGAGCCTTGGATGTGCTGCTACTACTACTATTACTAATCATTACTACAGTGCTATTGCTGTGTGGCCCAAGGGACGTTTCTACCTGTGTGCCTATGCAACCTAAGAACCAAGAGGCTGTTGAATCTTTAAGCAAGATTTGTAGTATCAAACATGAAGGGAGAGGGGCAAGGAGTCTCTATTTAAAGCTCTAAGCCAAAATCAAAATAGCTGACAGCATCAGCCCGTTGGGGAGCACACTTGCGGCCTGCTTCCCATTGGGTGTGACTAATCAACTAGCTGTAAACTCACCAAATAGCACCAGCAAGTTCACGTTTCCCAAAGTTACCTACGAGCATCTCACGTGGCACTGGGTCAAAGGGCTTACTAAACTCAAGGTATATTACGTCATCTCCATTGTCCACTCACCCTATTTATCAAAAGGAGAGCGGGTTGGTCAAGCATGGTGCGTTACGCCAACCAGGGTTTGCCAAGAACACCACAGCCTCTCCCAAGTAGACTATTTTGCTAATTGTTCTAGGATTTTTACTGGTAGTGATGTTGAGCTGCCTGGTCTAAGTGTAGTTCCCTTCGTCTTCATTTCCCCCTCTTGAAAATGGCAATTCCTTCTTTTGCTATTAGGAGCCTTTAAAAAGTTCTCTCTCGCAGCTTCATTAGCAGCAGCTCATTCTGTACTTTTAAATAAAGAACAGAATGAGTCTGATGGTCCTGCACCTCTATCTAAGTAGCGCCCCTCCAAAGCCAGAACAATACATTTAGGCAGACGACAAGCAGTACGGCTCCTCACTGCATTAGTTCACAGTTAACAGAACAGAACTGTCGTCTCCAGCGGCTCCTGTTGGTTCACAGAATGGCTGGGAGTGCAAGGTGACTATCGCTACGCCCCGCTGCCTATCACACTTTGAGAGAGGATTGAAATCCACTCGGAACCGCAAGGGGCCGACGGTGCTCGTTCTCAAGCTGAAACGCAGGCGTCTACTCTTTAGCTGTATAATCGCTCTTTGTGAGGATTTTGGCAATATCTGCAGAGCTGAGAACACACAAAGGTGCAGCCAGAGAAGGGGAACACGAGATCAGTCCTGCAGTGGGATAGCAAGGGTTGTCACCAACGAGGGCTGTAGGAGAAACATCTCATTCCTGGCCCGAGGAGTTGACACAAGCAAAACAAAACATCACAATGGGCACCGATGCCGCAGTCAGGGCTTGCATGGCTGCCAATGAACTGAACCTACGTGTAGAATTCAGATACATAATGGCTGCCCCAGTATGTGGTAAGCAGCACAGTTCTCATTTCCACTAAACTCTTGAGGTCTTGGAGTGCCAGTGTACCCACCTTTGAGTTTATTTTGAACTCACAGTTCTAATGAGACTTGGTCCTCTCCAAAAGCTTGGATCGGAGCACTTCTTGGGATTCATACTTCTCCCACTGAAATCTTTAAGACAACCATCAATTATGCCATTGTCTCCTTGATCACCCCAAATCCAAAACCAAGCCCGAGCAGATCTGAAGACATTTCTGCATGCTGCTTTTCACATTTCCCCCCCTTTCCTTTTTTAATTTGCAACTCTTCTGCATGGAAGCCCACAGCTGACTCCGGGGGCCCAAGCACGGTGGTGGGGAGACAGGCTTCTCATCCAGTGAGTTAAACACGGCATGGAACTTACTGACCTTTGGAACAAAACCCACGTTTTCCTAGCGTGCTAGCTTTAGTCTTCACAAAGCAGCAGAAAGAATGACTCCCATTTGAGAGCACTGGGAACTCTCCTTCATGCACCCACCTCCCACACTGTGGTGGAAATAAGAATCTGAGCATTCGAGGGTTAATAAAGAGGTTTTAATTTCACAAAAAAAGAAAAAGCTATCTACACATCATTTAAAGAGAAAAACCAAGAGCAAAACTGTAGAGTACAGAAGGACAGATCTGCTAAAACACAGATAGCTCCGCTCCTCTTATCAACTGTGTCAAGAACAAACCATCACTCTGAAAGCAGGAACCCCCGTCACGCAGTGCCCTCCTTGGAGCTCTCTGCAAACTGCCCCATGGTTTGTACACTCACTGCATTGCCAAGCAGGCGGAAGCATTCGCAGGTAACAATGGAAGCAACCTTTTATTTTCATTCTTTGGCAGTTGATTTGGATTCTAGATCAGTTTAAAAGCCACCCAGTTTTTTCCAGCAACTCTCAGCTTCTAGCCCTGTCCTCCGAACTCCTCACTGGCATCTAAAAGCCTCTAGATGAGGTTCCATGTTGGATACCCACCACGTTTGCATGGGCCGTAGTGCAAGCAGCCTTTAATTAACCCATCCAGTACCTGCAAGATACGGCTTAGTAGGAAAGGGAAGTTAGTACACTTCCTAGTGTGCTAGCTAGAAAGCAGGGTGTCATCTTAACAACCTCTTCCAAGTCTCCCTCTTCATTGCAGACTGCAGCTTCATGCTGTCGTTCCCCCATGGTGCCAAGGCCTCTAGCCCTGATCCTGAAAAGCACTTGTGTAAGTTTAACTACAGGTGCCTCAATGGAACTATTCATATGCTTAGAATTAAATATGTGCTTGGATAAGCTGTGGGAACAAAGCTCCAGTTCTGAGCCCTGTGCAAGAATGAGCTGTCGCCAAGGAAGCTGGGACTTCTTCAAACTCACACACAGCAGAGTCTTGGAACAAAACCCCAGTTCATTTACAGTGAAACACCTATACACATGGTAATTAATCACGAAAAAAAGGACAATGAAGGAGGAAATAAAGATCGAGTTACAGTGGAGGGAGAAAAGGTGGCTTAGACATGGAAAAGCACATTCAGACCAACTTCAAAGGGCTCCCGGGTGGAGCCGCTACATTCTTTCAAACCCAACAAGAACATGTTTGAAGAAACGGCTAGTTTATTTCTAATGTGCCTCTCTAATCCGTAAAACCAACTACTCCACTGTCTCGGCTGCCCCGTCTAGGCCTTATAGCAGCCACAATCCACCAACTACTTACTCTGGTGGAGCCGCACTGAAGCCCTGGACCACAGCCTTACACAGCAACAGGAGTGAGCGGCTCCTGCTGTAAAGGCATTCAAGGGTTTTACAGGATCATCCACATGCCTACCTCGCCCAAATATCAGATGCTTAAAAAGGACACTCTTAAGGGGTTTTAATATTTGGCTTTGTTTGCCTTTAAATAGGACCAAACTGCACAGGGCTAGAGTCGTGCTGAATTTCAGAATTAATGCAACATGGCAAGTAGTAATATGGAAGTGGATTAGGCAGAATGCAGACTATGCTCAGAGTACATGATCCCCCCCCATCCCAATTCCAAAGGAACTGGCCCCGACTTGCAAGGAATAAGCGCACACACATTTATACCTATGTCCCTGGCCCTGTCTCAACGCTGACACTGAGCGGAGAGAAGCTGATGGGCAGGGTCACGAGTGAGAGAGAAGGCTCATTGAAAGTGTTCTGCCTTGGGCAATACCGGAAATGACATTCCCCATTCTGGAGTCAGCTTTTACATATTATTCAGGATCACAACGAAAGCTGGGCAATCGCCATCTTGTTAGCAAGCAGCTGAGTTGGTATGCTCCCGGTCCCCTTGCCAGCCACGCCGGCAGTGCTGCTCTCACTCTCTGTGTGCGCGGGGGGGGGAGACAGTACTGTGCAGACCACAAAGGTCAATTTGCTCCCGTGCAAGAATCAAACTGTGTCACAGGGCCATTCCTTTTCAGTAAAAGAGAATTCCTTTATTAACACCTCCCACCCCAATTCCGCTAATGTTTACTACAGACAACACAAAGTTATGCTTGATAATAAATTAACAGTTTGCTGAAGGGAGTGCAGCTCGAGGTTAGAACTTTGTCCTGTTATGACTGACCAGCTATGAACCAAAACACAACACAAAATGTGACCCCAACCATAACAAGGCGTTGGCCTGACCAAGGTAGATCGCTGGAAGGCCAGCCTGCCGTTCGGAAAGAATGCTTTGGCAACAGGTGCCTACTTGCTTTCGTGGCTTGTTTACTTAACTTTGGCCATTTTATTTCTGAGGAAATTACTAACGGTAATTTGAAAACAGAACACATCCTTGATAACAGAAGGGGGAAAACCCATCTTTCAACTCAGGTAGCAAACTCTTCAAACTGAAAAGGGGGGCAAAGTCGGAAAGTACTTTTGTTATTTGCAACCATTTCTTTACAATACCGGCCAAAGAGTAGTTTCCCAGGTTAAATAAGATCGCTTGAAGGTTCTACTCAAAATTAAGTCAATGGATAGTTTTGCCAAAACCGGCTGTGAGGTTTACATTACCGAGTTCAGCTAGGAAAATAAAATACAGCAATTCTGCCCAGAAGCGTCTTGTTAATATTGAGTATTGAGTGGAGTATTTTTGAGCTTTCAAATCTTCAAACTTATTTTAAATTTATTCCAGTTACGCACCCTCATTTCTTTAATAATAATAATTATAATAATAATAAAAAATAAAAAGAGAGTGGCATATAGCCGGAACAAAAGCATGTATGTTTGCGAGACTCTCTCAGGAGAACAGTCTCACAGAGCAATTCAGGTTTGGAAACGACTACTCTTTGGACACAAGCATCGTTGATGCAGGAGACTTTCATGGATTAGCAGCAGGCTGGAGAGAGCTTTTGCCCGTCCTGGTGTTACATCCAACCTAGGAGGTCCTACGTGAGGTACAGTCAAAGAAATATATACAAAGGAAGAGAGGAGACGCCTTGCTTTGCATACAGGAGGAGACGAAGAAAAACAGAACGATAATAAAACCCCTTTAAAATGAAATGCCCCTCCTCATTTCTAAGGGTGACAGTGAGCTGTGTGACAGTGGGGGAAGGGAAGAACACATTCCACAGCACCAGTCTGATTCCTGGGACTGCACAGAAAGGACAGAGCGTGGACAGACCCATGAATGTCAAAACGCAACAGCTCGACAAGGAGGCCAGGCTGGCAATAGTGTTCTTGCTCCTCCGGGGTCGCCAGTGACTATTACACAATACACGCCCCGTTAGAGACTCACTCTATTGCTTTAATCACTCTTGGAGGGCTGGGGGGGGGTGGAAAGCCACATGAGGTGTAGAGCCTCCCCCTTTCAGGGATTCTAAGCAAATGGATGCTGAAGTCGAGTCTCTTTCTGCACTCTCGCTGGATCAGTTGCTGAGTGGCTCTAAACTTCTGGCTCGATGTAGCTCTTTAAGGCTCCATGCTGAGAAAAATATTCCTCGAACAGATTAATTTTTTTTAAAAAATAAAATAAAATAAAAAAACCCTCTCTTGCCCCAGGAGGAGATCTATGGGGTGCGAGAGTACGGTCCAGGGTCTGGCCGGGCAGGTAATGCTTTCATCGGTTTAGCTTTTCTGTCGTTTGTTTTGGCCCTGAGCTTTTAGTTTGGTGCCCCCCTTCCACCTGCGTGTGCGCTCCGCACTCAGGAGAAACAAGGCTTGTTGTCACAGCGGCTGCCGGACGGACCTCCCCACTTCTGTGCTTAGTGGCTGCGCGGTCTTTTCTGTTTCTAATAGCTCATCAAAGATGTCCCTAGGAAACACAAAAAAAAGTAGGTGGCAGTGAACGCAGGGCTGCTGCAGCTATCGCACAAGGTAAAAACTGAACCGGAGCAGGGAGAATGGCTCAGAAAACAAGCGAGCGGACTCATGGAACAGGAGATCCTACCGGAAAGGAATAACACCCTGTCAAGAAAAGAGCTACTAGAACTCGGTGGCAGTTCACAATCAGCTACAAGCTGGTGGCAAGATGTTTTGCAACAAAACAGTAACACATTTTGCAACACAGTTAAGCCTTGCAAGGTAAAGGAAAATAGTTAATGTAAGTCAAGCTTGTGCCAAAGAGTCAAGAAACTTAACAAGCGTCAGGAGAAGGGGGGGATCCGTTTATCAATTCCAGCTAATACTACATAACTAAACCCTGAAGAACAATTGCACCGTGTGTTAGCAATGGAGGCTATTACACCAAAAGCTTTCATAGGAAGCTCCAACTCCAGTCAAAATTACATGTAGGAATGATCAAAACGAAGAGTTTGCCAAGCCCTCAGAACAGGATAGTGCGGAGAGGAGAACGCTCTCTCTTACTTGTGCATGTAAAAGAAGATGTAGCCGCTCCGGTCCCTGTCACACTGCACCGAGGCCTCCTGGATCCTGGACACCTCCAGGTCATTGTACGTGAACCACGACTGTTTCTTAATGTCATACACATCACTAATATAATGACCTGAGGGAACACACACACATGGATTTTTCAGGCAAGGACACAGGAATCAATATGCATTTTCTAGCTGTCTTCACAGTTACCCATCATTCATAAACGGAATGACTTTTCTTATGACTTGCATTGTCTCTAAGCCACTGGGAAAGATAGGTTCGGAGGCCTTCAGATTAGTATGTATTTTCATTCACGCCAGCTATGGAAACTGATCTGCACAAGGCATTCCACCTCCCTCTGTCTCTACACGTAAGGACAAATGGAAAGGTGTCCCTACCTGATGAGGATGTGTTTCCAATATGGCTGACAATGCTAACGAGACGGTAGGAGTGAAGGACCTCTCCTGTCTGGAAAAGAACCCAAGCAATCCGATTACTCATTTGTAAAGCATGCAATTCATCTATTTAGCTCAGATCTAGCTTTAGCACAGTGTTAAGTCCAGAGGTCACTGAGTGGCAGAGGTCATTGCATTCAGCACAAAGGTTACAAGGCTGCCCCCCACCCCCCCCAATTCCCAGGTATTGCCTCATGGGAATGAACGAGGTAGAATGCAGTTGCTCCCACAGGAGGGTGATACCACTCAGGAAAGGGATCTTCGGAGTCTTTGTGGACAATACAAAGAAATCTTCAGCTCAGCGTGCGGTAGTGGTCAAAAAAGCGAAGTCAGGAATCATTTGGAAAGGGATAGAGAATAAAACTGAGACTATCCTAATGCCTTTCTACAGAGCTATGATGCGACCGCACCTGGAATACTGTGTGCAGTTCTGATCGCCCCCATCTCAAAAAAGACAGAGTAGAACTTGAAAAGACACAGAGAAGGGCAACAAAAATGATCCAGGGTCTGGAACGGCTCCCGTATGAAGAGAGACTTGATAGGCTGGGGGTCTTCAGCTCGGAGAAGAGACGGCAGTTTATAAACTCAGGAGTGGGGCGGAACACGTAAATAGGGAGCAGTTATTTACCCTCTCTAAGAGTATTACAACAAGGGGACACCCCATGAAATTAACTGGCAGCAGATTTAAAATAGGTACGAGAAAGTATTTTTTCACTCCGCGCACAATTAACTTGTGGAACTTAGTGCCAGAGAAAGTGGTCACGGCTGGTAACGTAGCTAGTTTTAAAAAGAAACTGGGTAAGTTTTTGGAGGATGGGTCACATAACCTCTTACTGTTGGGGGGCTGGAACCACAGGGAACGGATCGCCCATTGTGACCTGTTGGGGACTTCTCCAACAGAAAGACTGGCCACTGTCGGAGACAGGATGCTGGGCTGGACGGACCGTTGGTCTGACCGAGTAAGACACTACTTATGTTCTTATGCGATTACCCAACCAATCAGGCAGAACAAGGCGGCTTCCTGCAAGGCCTTTGTTCCATATCTCGTGCTGGACTAAGTGGAAGGGCTAGCTCCGTATTCCACACTTGAAAAATCACTGATCAGCACCTCTGCATTTCTTTTAAGTTCCTCTGCTTCAGCATCTGAGTACTCCATGTCCAGGACATCCTCGTTCCCCGAGTCCTCGTCGGAGCCAATGCTGTCCAGAAAAGAGCTGTTGAACTCTAAGCGGCATAAAAACACAAGGAGGAGATGTAAGAGTCTGGGCTGCACACAGGAAAGCAGGTAGAACCAGAGAGCAGCAGTTACCAGACTGGGGGGGCAGGACGCCATGGGAAGTCATAATACCTGAAGATGGGGAGACCATCCTTACTGGTGGTCAGGATATCGTGCTTGCTGTCTGGGCTCATAGAATTCAACTTAAATCTTAAAATGGAGAAAGGGTTTAGGAGCCACTGCCTCAGAGTTTACAGCAGCGTGGAGCACGCAGCTATTTATACACAGACAATGGAAATTCCTAACACATCAGTCCTCCCAACTCAAGGGAAATAAGGGCTGTGAGACAAACTACCTCCATTCACCCTACCCCCAGCCAAAAATGTGTGGTAGACTCAATTCCACAACATAAAACAACAGATAAGCTATTTGCAATGTTGTAGGCCTGGAAATGTGCTGCTAAGGTTGTATATAGCCAGAAAAATGCTTGTTGCAAACTTCATTAGGCTGCACAGCTGCAGCAGCTCTGATGGTCCTGAATAGATTCACACATTTAAAAAGAGCTGCACTTGCTTTGCTCAGAGGCCTGAAAGCTTGTATTTACAGCAAGAATTTCTGTGTATTTCAGTGATAAAAATTATTTACAAAGCACATTTCCCCCCGCCTCCTCCCCCAGTGAAAGCCAGCCTGCAACCCTTCATTGTTTTCACATGGCCAAAAGTTCTCCTCATGCCATGGCAGGAATTTCCCAGCATGTCTGGCTGAGCAAGAAATAGGCCGCTTTCTCTGAAGGAGCTGGATGAGCTCCAGTGCTCTCTGACTCCATGCCCTGAATCCTCGGCTATTCCACAGCTCCCCGGCTAACTTAATGTTTCCCAGAACACCCACCATCACTTACCCCCTCGCCATGCACATTGGCTTTCTGCTCTGCTCCTGTCCCTGGTTAAGGGGGCTCTGCTTGGAGAATGATTTGTTTTAGATCGTTATCAGGCCAATGATGGTGAAAAGGCAGCATCAGGCCTCTGCGGCTTGCTCTGCAAATCATGGGCTCCGAGAGCTCATTCTACAAGCTAACCCCTTTTCGAGCCAGGAGTCCGCTGCTTTCCATGTGATTTGCAGGCTGCGTTTCCCCAGAGAGGTATGGGTCACCCAGAGACATAGTCACTGAGGTAGAAGAGTTCGAGACTGGCAGAGCTGACACTTTGGGGATGGCTACCACCCACAAGGAATGGTATAAAAAGCAATACTGCTAGCTGTGTATTAAAAAGCAAGCAGGTTCAATCTTTGTTTTGTTTTTATAGTGGAAATTTAATATTGCTGTAAGCAGAGCAGCCTCTTGATTAGGGACCAAGCGAGGGTTCCCTAGGAAAGCATGGGAAATACCGTACCCTGTTTGATTTCTGGTGCAGAACTCCACTCTGCTCTGGCAGGCAGCCTGAGCAAGACTACTGAGCTAGTTCCCAGGCTTCACGACCCTATGTTGGCTTAGAACAAACAGGTGGCTGACCGCCCCTGCCCCCTCCATTGCTTGGGATGCTTTTGCAGAGCTACCCCTTGCTGGGTGTTCTCCATCTCCACCCACATTTGCTTGTTTCCCAGGACAAATAGGATGTGTCCGAACGTCCTGACAAGTTAACCTACTGCTCCAGAGCTAGCCCAGGCACGGTTTGGGGACTGGTATTGCTGGTGTTCCTTGCCACAGAACTCTGTCCCTCCAGGGGATGTATAATGCCAAGGGTTTAAACCTCCGATTGAAAGAGCGCAAAACCACAGCGGTTTTCATTGACCATGTTCCGCCTGGTCTTTACTTCCATAACTGAATGGCATAGGGAGTGAAAGGGACAGAGCCAACAGCATGAAGTCCCAGCTGTTGCTCCGATGCTCGGGCTGCACTGGAACACAAGGAAACCTCACCTTGCAGACTCAGCTCAGTGGCTCGTTTGAGGTCATCATCCTCTTTTTCTTCTCGGGCCTCCTGGTGGTGAAGAAAAAGACAACCACCTAAGTTCCCCAAGACGCCGCACTGTTTAAAATTCTTCTGGTGCACTTTGTCCCTCCCCATTGAAACAGGGCTGCTTTGGTTTTTACAACAAACCTGACATTGTAGATTAAAAGTTCCATGTCAAGGAATGCTTGTGACCAGCAAGAGCCCAATGCTCCAGTGGCGTCGGACCCAGGACAAACCTTAATTAAAAGCTCAGCAAAGCCACTGAAGTTTGGTATGCAGCAGAGGGAGCAAGGTCCCCAGCAACCTCAGACACTTGCTCTGGATTATTAGCTTGGAAAGCTTCCGAAAAAAGGCAAGCTTCCTGCAAAGTAAAACCATCCCTTTACACCATCGTTCCTCCACGCGGTGGCAAAACCTACACCACTTTCTGCCTGACACAACTGATGAAAACAGATCTCAGCAAAAAGATGAAAAACTGCCAAGATTTATATTTAAATTGCTAAAAGAAACAGTGCCTGCAATTTAAGGGGAAGAAAAAACAACAAAAAACCCAAAAACCCCAGCTGTTCCTTGGATTGTGTTCCCTGGAAAAAAGATTCCCAGAACATCAAGTCAAATATCCAGAGTCATATAGAAGTTTGCTGTGTCTTGGCTACACGCAAGACAGAAGGCTACAGGTCTTTCTGGAGAATATTTAAATAGTGCCACTTACTCGGAGAAGCCCCACTGAAGCCTAAGTGGTTTGTGAATCATGGCCTCTGTCCAAAAGGCCTTTCATCTCAGAGGCCCTGGGTCACTTTGGAATCTGTATTTATGCCTTTCAACGAACGTGACGGGACATCTGGGAGAATGCGGGCACAGGAAATCCCTAAGTCTCAGCTACACTGGAGGGAGGGGGAATTAGAGCAGCTCTGACAAAATGCATGCTAGCACCTTTGATGTCCCCACAAAGCAGGCCAGCAGGACCCCACAGTAAGCTGCACCAAACTCAGATTTTATCAGCACGCAAGAGCAGCAAACTAACGAATTAGACCTTTGACCCCAGGCTGGTAGCTACTGCAAGCTTAAAACTTGGACCTGGGAGACCTGGGTTCGAATCTCCCCCTCTGGTGGCAGCCTTGGGCAAGTCACAGCCTCTCAGCATCGGCTCCCCATTTGTAAAATGGGAACACGCCTCTCTGTGGGTTCCCTTCATCCTTGTCCATCTCAGAGTGTAAGCCCATGGGGCAGGGACCTGTCTGAAAATCTGAGTCGCAGTAGTAGTACTTGCCAACTGCTGGGAAGCCTATTTCACAGAACGTTAAGGTCATCTAGTCCAACCCCCTGCACCATGGCAGGACATTCCTCAATGGGTAGGAGTCGAGCGTCACAGACAATGTCCTATTCCGCTGAGCTACAGTACAGCTACGGTTCAGCTCTCGCGACCATGTACTGTGGATGGTGGGGAAAGAAGCGGAATTGCTTGCTCATTTTTATTATGAGACACAAATTAACCACCATGGGGGGGAGAGGGGGGGCTGACTACGAGAGGTTAATGGCTAACTGGATGAGGAGCAGGCTGACTTCCTCAGTAAGATCCTTACCCAACGCTTGCATTTAAAGCACACACCTAAAGAGAAAGGCATGGACTGGCTTTTCAAAAAGTCAGGGGTCTAGGATTTTCAAATTGCCACGGAAAGCAGCCATGGTCTCAGTCCGTGTGCTGTGCAGACAGTTGGAATAATCTTGGCTTTTCAGATTCTGCTTTCTCCAGGGGGAGAGAGGGGGAGGGGATTTTGCAAAACAGTTCCCAAACACAGGGAAACCTTTTAGGCGCTGCCATTCGGTCCCTGCGGCTGGGCAAGTCCGCTCCAAGACGGGGTCATCAGCTCTTACTTGTTCTTGGAGGCTCTGAGCCAGCGCCTGCTGGAGCTCCTGTTCCTCCCTCTCACGCTCCAGATCGTACTGCTGCAGCCAGTCGACCTCCCCCTGAGTGCCTTCCGGAGTTTTATTTTCTTTATTCTCATCAAAATCTTTAGTTATCTCAGTGAAGTTGGCAGGACCTGAGGAAGCAGAAAGAGGAATTTTTTTGGTCTGTTGTTTGTTACCAGCTAAACCCTTTCCATGTGCCTGGAATCCCTGGAGCGCAGTGACATCTACCGGAGGGGGAAAGCTCACCAGCCCTTGGAACTACCCGAGGACTCCAATGTGAGAGCATAGCTTTACTGGGTATTCCTGCCCCAAGGAAGGTGTCCCATTCTCCCAGGCTCGCTCAATCATGGCCCAAGTGCAGCAGACACACAACTGTCGCAACATGTGGATGGCAAACTGGAACACAAGCCTTAGATTTTAAGGTAAAAATGGAGATCCTCCGGTCTGTCACCCTGGATAGCAGAAGGCAAACTGAATTTCCTCCAGTTACTACTAGTTGGGCATTATGGCCCTTCAGAAAAACCTAAAATCAAAAGTGATCAATCACCTCCAACACTGGCAGCTAAAACTCAACTGTCTGTGCAAGTTTCCAAAGGGACTCACTCTCCGATGCTCCAG
Source organism: Sphenodon punctatus (assembly GCA_003113815.1). Lineage (NCBI taxonomy): Eukaryota > Metazoa > Chordata > Lepidosauria > Sphenodontia > Sphenodontidae > Sphenodon > Sphenodon punctatus. The sequence goes on along the minus strand of QEPC01004877.1, from coordinate 254,194 downwards.
AGATCTGCACCTCCTAAATGCAGCATGTTTGGTCAACCCTCTAGTCCCTTACCAGTGAGAAACTGCCAGAAACCCTTCTGGAAAAGCAGTACAGAGCACCTCTCTAGTTTTACTCTCAAGAGAACCCAAATTCAGCATGTGATGAAGGAGGATTACTGAAAAAACAGGGTTCCGGTCTCTGCATCATCACATACTTCTGAAACCAAAGGAAGACCAGTCAGGATTGGAACCCCACTCTTTCTAATCCTCTTAACGAGCAACAAAGATCTAAGGAATGTGCGGTGTTAGCTTGGAAGTCTCCATCCCAAGCCCTTGGTAAGGAGAACTCCTCACTGCTTAATTGTTTGTGGGAGAGGGGCAGTGTGCCTGCTGTCATCTATAAATGACTTAGCTCTTCCCCTCCAATTTCCATGAAAGCACAAGCTACTCCAGTTCGTGTCTGTAAAGGGCCTGCTTAAATCCATTAGCGGAGACAGACATCTCCATGAGCGATGTTCATTAGATTTGGAAACCTCTTTTTGCCTGGTGTAACAAATTGCTCTTCCTGTAAGTTTCCCCTAAGTGCACAGTTACAAACCAATACCTGGATTTGCCTGCTCTGCAAGGTCATCTCTCTTCAGAACCTACAGCAGGGGTGAGGAACCTCATGTCAGGGGCCAAATGCAGCCCATGGCTAGGTTTTATTGGGGCCCTTTCCACTTCCTGGATCTGGCCCCTGCATCCCGTCCCGACACTCCAAGCACTGAAAGATGGAGCTCAGGGTAAGGGAGCAGAGAGGAGGGCACGCACACAAGGAGAGGGGAAAGAACTAGGACACAGATCCACGATCCGTACCCTCCTCTTTCTGAGCGCACCCCTTAAGCACCCATGCCCCCAACTTCTAAGCAACCATTGAAGCTTGTATTAATTTGGAAAGGAAAAGGTTCTTACCCCTGACCTAGGGAAATGGTCTATTACAGGCACAGCTTCCCCTTTCTACCCTACACAGTATTAAATGAATAAGCTAAATGACAGTAGTAGGGCTGCCCAGTTAGCTACTCATCGTGAGAGGCAACACAGGAGTTAAGGTTACACACACACAGCGGCCCAGCCCCTAAAGGATCACTTGGTATTTCTCTGAGTTAGCAGGACAGGGGAATACATTTTTATGCAGTACATATTCACACGTACAGAGCGTTACCAGCAATTCTGTGTACGGGGTGCATTGGGAGATGTATCAAGAGACCCAATTCACAGCTGTGGGTTCCGTTTTAATCTTAGTTCCTGACAAGAGATTTCAATGGACATTCCCTGGCACTTTGCTTTGACTGCAATGGTAGAAAGTACCAAGGTTTTATAGTTACACTTAATTTGGTTTCTTGTTTTGTTTTTTTTTAGAAACGATAAAGGCAAGGGAGAAATGAATTTGCCTGCATCCGTTTGCTCAGGTGTTTTCTATTCCACAGTCACAGACAATGAGCATTGCTTTTAAGCCCTCACTATTCAAAATTCTCTTCTTCAGAGTTGACCCCCAGCCCCAGCTACAGATTTACCCTCTCTTTTGGCAAAGGAAAGGCTTTCAGTTTACCCAGCGGAAACGACAAACAAAGCTGGTGTGCTTCTCTGGCAGCCGTAGGTGCGTGTGCCTTTATGGACTCAAATCCCAAACAGCCAACCAGCACTGGGGAAGCCTCCCCACCCCCACCCCCCGTTACTTCAGGCTGAACTTGCTTTGTTAAAAGAGAAACTTTTCAAACTGGGGAAGAGTTCTGGAGCCCTTAACCAGTTCTCCACCAAAGTCTGTTTGCATTCAGCTAACTGCTTCCTCCATTTTAGAACTGTATAATCATGATCCATGCTTTATCTTCTAAAAGTCTCACTCTCCACTTGGTAAATTAGCCCACCCCCCTCATTAAGGAAGTCACATGACAGTTTTGAATTCCAGGGGTCAGAGTTCTTGCTTGCTACAAAAAATTTGGGGAGGAAGCAGCAGCACTGGTTATAGATCTTAAAGATTGTCTCTTTGCATGGCATAATGGGCTTAATAGGCTGCTTCTGGGGGTGTCTTGTGTGTTTGATTGTGGCTTGGCCATTTGGAATGGAGTGCTCTGCATGTCCTGCTGCCCACTGCCAGGGGGCTTTATTCCTTGCATGTGTGCTGCATGGGGGCTTTATTCCTTGCTTTCTGCTTATGGAATGCCTGTCGTGGGAATTGTGGGGAATCCCCAATTGTAAGCCATCACTGAGGGTGCAGTGAGCACAGACAGCCTTCATTCTGAAGAAGGGCAAAAGCGTCTGTTAATTCACAGGATGCATGCGCTGCGAGCCGGGTCGGCCGGCGGGAGACAAAGGGGAAGCCCCTGTCTAATTGATGACTTCATCACCCACATGTTGGATTTAGGTGTTGTGGGGGCTAGTGCGTTAGACCTTTCTGACAAGACCTCTGTTTAGATATCAGTACCCTGGGTGAGAACTGCCACTTCTCCTGTTGTTTTTATGTACAATGTTTGTTCAATGTTCCAAAGGTTTACAGGGGGAGGGACTTGGGGATATATTTTCCCTCATGTTCCAATGTGCAATATTGAAAGTTTCTCAGTTTGACCTGGGTGTTACAAATAAAACCCTAAAGTTTGTTGAATAAGACATTTGTTCTTGTTCTGTTGTTACTAAATATGAACGTGCTTGTGGGATCAGGTTGTGTGTATTACATGCTGAGTGGGGAAAAAAGAGTTTATTTTCCGGTTCTGGGTTTGTTTGGTTCTTTCCTTCAAGGCTGTTCCTTAATTGTGTTCCAGTGAAGCATTACTACAGGTGCGAGGAATGATGCCTTAATATACAATGTAGATATTGGAAGTCTGGTATCAATTCTCCCCTTAGTCTTCCCTTTGCTAAGCTAAACCTGAGTGGTAGGAAGTCTGGTATCAATTCTCCCCTTAGTCTTC